>CM046851.1:2481806-2999023 GCA_025618425.1 Heliocidaris tuberculata
ATTTATTTATTTATTTATTTATTTATTTATTTATTTATTTATTTATTTATTTATTTATTTATTTATTTATTTATTTATTTATTCTCCACACATGGGCTGGATCACTCTCTTTAACCGGAGGCTGTTCTTCTGAGGGGTCCATAATCATGTATTATTTAGCATAATGTTATTATGTCGGTTTCAGGAAATTTACTTCATCGAACTTTCCACAGAAGAAAAGATAGAGAGAGGGGGGGGGGATTATAAAGTATGCCTTTTGGAAAATGAACGTATGAGCGTGCATGGGGGGGGGGGGGGCTATCAACTCTATTGTTTTCATAGTCATTATTAATATGTGTAGCGTATTCTATAACACACAGCAATCCTCGTGTGAGTAATGTGTGTGGCCATTGATCGAATTTACATCCCCTCTTTTTTGGGCCAGGGATTTTTATTCTTTTCACCTCTAATTCGATAAATATTTCACTTGAGGGGAAAAAAAACTTCACAGCATCTTAGTTATGTTAGTACCCTGCTATTTATTAAGTAAAATCAAAGAAATCTCACGAACAGTTTTTGAGGGCTTCCCAAAACTATCTAGTACCTTTAATATCATTCCGCGACATCTTGTTGTTATTGTTGTTATGTAATTTCAATTTCGTTAGAGCAGTTACCGTGTATAAAGGAATGATTCTCAGAATTGGTTCTACTGGGTAAAAGAACCTACTCTGCGAAATACTCGTCATCTTCGACTTTACGCAACTTCCTGGAGAAGGGTTTTTGCGACGACTTTGAAACAAGAAGGCAGTGGTCGAATTTTTAAATTTTGTCATACCTATATTTGATATCAAACATCGGGCTGTTAACGTTTAATTGAAATAAACACTTTTCTGAAGTTGGCCAAACCGCATTTACCATTTCGATTGAAATTAAATATCACTAATTTAGTGATTTAAACAAGTCACAAGATTGAATTGAATTTACTTTCATTTCATCAGAGAAGAATAACCATGATTACCACGTATACTGTGTCGCTTATTTTTCCACTGGCAATTTCAGCTTCAGCGGTTATACTGAACTTTCTTTCGATGTCTGCCATACTGGGTTACAATACTTTACGAAAGCAGAAAAATATTTTCACTTTTCACCTGTCTCTCTGCGATTTCATTGCATCACTGGGTATCGTGATGACTTACATACCGAGACTTCACCCAGGGGTAAGTCACCAGCCCCTCCTATACATTACTGTTTAGGCCTACTCTGCATGCTGGCAATCACCTTTTCTCTCATGTTAATGCTCAGTGTGCATAGTTCATTATTCAACCAAGTGTGGTTTTGCTATGACAACTATCCATGAAAACTTCCAAAGTGCTTGTGAGCCATTTGTAACTCCAAAATGAATTAAAATTCGGAATGAAACATTTCTCGCAAATAATTTTTAGATATAGTTTTGACGGTTACATGTCGTTTTTCCGAAGGTTCATAATTCCGAAGGTTCGTTTGTCCGAAGGTTCGTTACTCTGACGGTTCGTAATTCCGAAGGTTCATAATTCCGAAATTGAAAAAGAGTTCATAATTCCGAAAATGAAATAGGGTTCATAATTCCGAAAATGAGATAGGGCTCATAATTCCGAAAATGAAAAGGGTTCATATTTCCGAAGGTTCGTAATTCCGAAAAGTTATGTAGGGCTCTATTGTATTTTCGGAATTACGAACCTTCGGAATTGCAAACCCTTTTTCATTTTCGGAATTATGAACCCTATGTCATTTTCGGAATTATGTACCCTTTTTCATTTTCGGAATTACGAACCCTATTTCATTTTCGGAATTACGAACCCTGTTTCATTTTCGGAATTACGAACCTTCCGAATAACGAACCTTCGGAGTAATGCATCAAATGTTCGGAATTACGAACCCTATTTCATTTTCGGAATTATGAGTCCCTTGCTATAGAAAAAAGTCTTGCGCATCATTTGTCATTCGGATTTTCGTTGCCACACTGATGCACTTTATTATAAATATAATATCCTGAAGATAGGCGATTTATATAATTACAATCTTGGAACGTTTATGTACAATTTAGATACAAGATCTGCCAAAGGTTTTTTATACAATGTTTACAAAGAGTGTCAATATACATCATTATCCTACAAGGTCTGCCGGACTTTTTCACCTACCAAGAACAAGAACACTCCTTACGAACAAAACATTTATTTTTACGGGCTCAAAACTTTGGAACTCTCTTCCAGATTCAATTCGAAATAAACCCACACATTTTAGTTTTAGTAGAGGGTTCAAAAAAATTCTTATTCAAAAATATAAACCTCCAACTGCCAGGATCTAGGATGATCTCCAACATCTTCTCTGTCCACACCTTTTCTCTCTCTCCCTCTCTCTCTTTCTTCTCCTCTCTATCCCCTTCTCTTCATCTCTCTCTCCTTCCATGGTCTACCTTTTATTGTGCAGTTTTGTCTTGTCTTGTCTTGTTTTGTTGGTTTTTGTCTTTGTCTTGTCCTGTCCAGCGTTGTCTTGTCTCGTCCAGCTTTGTCTTGTCCTGTCCAGCTTTCTCAGTTTTGCTATTTTATGTATCATAGAGTTTAATGTATTACATAGTTCAATTACAGTTTAAATTCCATTTATGAAAATTATTATAAAAAATTATTGATTTTATATTACATTCCAGGAACCCACAAAAACAAGCTGTGCTTTCCAGTGGGTTCCCTTTTTCATTTCTGATTTTGTATTTTGCTTTACAATGTAAATTGCGTTGATATGGAATGAAAATAAACTCGAATCAAATCAAATCAAATTTGCCTTAAGTTTCGGAATTACGAACCTTCGGAATTATGAGCCTTCGGAAAAACGTACCTCCCCCCCCCCCCCCCCCCCCCCCAACGAACCTTCAGAGTAATGCATCAAATGTTCGGAATTACGAACCCTATTTCATTTTCGGAATTATGAACCCCTTGCTATAGGAAATTTGCCTTAAGTTTCGGAATTACGAACTTTCGGAATTATGAGCCTTCGGAAAAACGTACCCCCCCCCCCCCCCCCCCCCCCCCCCCCCCGTTTTGACTTCTCCCCCTAAAGAAATGCGTTAAACAAAGGCACTTGGGAAAAGCAATTCGATACAATAGAGGCTACGAGAGACTGCAATTTTCTGATAATTGAATCAGGTTAAATGCAATCTTGACTTCTGCTAATGACGAAGGATATATTTTCTAAGAATCAAATGAAAGATATCCCCCAAGTGACTTTGATATAGAAATGTGATACATGTATACTTGAGTAATGAGCAACATGACAAATAAAAAGTAAGGAAAATGAGTTGGTCGTTCGGACCCACTCAGACTCTCTGTGGGATTGAGAGCTGTACTTTTCAGTGATTGTGATTTTAAACAATTTTGTTGTTGTTGTTGTCGTTGTTGCTGTTAGGTTGTTTCTGTTTTGCTTGTCAAACATCCTCTACTACAAAAACGAATGTAAGCCAGTTTATCTCAAAGGTATCTATTAGATTGTTTCTGGCAGCTTATTCAAACCTCCTCTACTTGTAATGAACAATCCATAATTAATGTAAGCCACTTTATCTCAAAGGTATCTTTTAGGTTGTTTCTGTTTGATTGTTCAAAATCCTCTACCATGTTATGAACAATCCATAATTAATGTAAGCCAGTTTATATCAAAGGTATCTATTGGATTGTTTCTGTTTGTTTATTCAAACATCCTCTATTATATAATTTAAAAAAATAAAAATCCATAATTAGTGTAAGCCAGTTTATGTCACAACATAATATAATTGACAGAGAGACAGCTTTGAAGTGAAACACTTGACAAAAATTACAACATAATTTTGGCGGGCCACTTTTCAAAAATAGAATTCATTTCAGTTCAGTAAACATGATTAATGTTTTCTTGAAAACATGGCTCACTGTGCATAGACTTAAATCTTGTACGTGTTTTACATTAATGAATTGTTATAAATTCCTTTATTTTGCGTAATTAAATATCAGTTCATTTCTTAAAGTAAATAAGATTATAGACATAATAATCTGCTCATTGTTGAATAAAAGAATGATTGGGAATGAATATTGGACACATCTAGGCCTAATTATTTTAGTAAAAAATACATGTAACACAGAATTGTGACCACTATAATGTGGAAAATAATACCTTCATGCTGTCATTTTTTTTAGTTATTTGTTTATTTATTTTTTTTTTTTTTTGCAGCTGAAATCGTCAGGCTGGACAGAGCTTGTTTTCGCAACTGGCTTGATAGTATCCATCCTCAGCACACTTGCTATCGCTGTCCAACGATTCATCATCTTTCGTGTCGATCCTTTCGCAAATCACGATATCATCACCCCATGCCGATCGGTTTTAGTCTGTATGTTTGCCTGGATGTTGGTCTTCGTGCTCTATTTCATAGCCTCTTACTTCAAAGACTACAAGCCCATCATTGGCAGAGTCGCTCTAACATTCACCATTTGGCTAACCATATTGATAACAGCGACATGTTATGGCTTCATTTATCAGAGAATCTCGTCAACGTCTCGCGATGTGGGTCAGTCGGACGATTTTCTCCAGCAACGAGTCAGAGTTCACCAGAGGATCATTCTAACGTTTGGTCTTGTGATCGGATCAACTTGTTTGTGTTGGATCCCGATGAGTATCGTCGAGATCTTGGAAGGGTTGCAGCTGTACGGTGACAGAGCTTGGTTCGTTACCGTGGACAGAATCTCATTTAATATTCTATGCTTGAACCAGGTGCTTAATCCTATCATCTTTTGGTCACGGCTGACTGAGTTTAGAGATCAGCTACCTCGTTGCTTGGGAAGAGGTCGGGGAGGTTCTGAGGAGACGTCGTCTGCGAAGACGGATAAGGCACCGGTGACATCCACTATCAGCCTGTCTGTACATGACACAGAGAAGAATAAGAGCATCGTAACATCGCCTTGAAGTGATATCACGGAACATAAAAATGTCCTCAGTTCAATCACATTCAGTAAAAATCAGTCTCACAAACGCCTTTAGATATAGGCAACTAGATATTGCCTCTCTCACATTTCAGGATTGCATTAGAAATTCGTCACTCTTCATGTTTTCAAGGAGTTATATCGCTTGTATAATAGGCTACATTGCAAACTCATAATTATGTTTAATGTGTTTACAGTAAATTTTGTATTAGATTAGAAGACTAGTTTCAGGGTGTCAGGAGTGGGATAATGGCAGGCCAGTGAGGTGCTCCCACGAAAATTATTGAAATGATTAACTTCAGGCTTTCGTGTCAGGTTGGGACCTCATGAAAACAGTGTTGACAAGAAACCCATGCGCGCCATTTTGCAGGGAATGAACCTCTCTGCTAACACCAAACTTGACTCGCATAAATTATAATCATTCTATATTTCGTGGATCTTGCCATCTCCTTTATTCTGTGAATATCAAAGTGTGTGCGTGTGTTTTTTTGTTGTTGTTGTGGGGGGGGGGGGTAGCTTTTAACTGTTATGTTTACAATATATTATTGCTCTGTATAATGTATGAACAGATGCTACTGCCTGAGTGATGAAGTATTTGATCAATGATCATTAATCAACAATAATGAACAAGCAAACATTATGGTTCTTCGGTGGATTTTGTATGCTGTCTTCATATCCGTTCAGCGAACTTGGTGTGCATTTGACAAACGAATAAATGACCAAATCCGCCCTGTAGAACGGTGAGAGTATCAAATCTGCCTAAGAACCATATCTGCTGGGATACCCGAATGGGGACAATAATGCATGCCACCGCATCTCACCTCATAGAGTAGGAGGGATTCATCCACTTCAACCCCCCCCCCCCCCCCTACTTACGCCCCTGGGAATCATCATTTTGGGTGATATCGGTACTGTTGTTTTTTTTGTTGTTGTTGTTTTGTTTTTTTTAATTACAATTTACCGGTGAAGACAGAAAAGGGCCACTAGTACCTTAGAACTCTAGAGAGAGAAACTGTATAGATAACCCGACTATATCATAAATGTATCACTCCAATAAATTTAGAATTATCGGTCAGGTGATTATGACGTAAAAAATATATGTAAGTAAGGTAGGTAGATGATTAAAATATTATATCTCTGCATGCCTTTTGATTTAAGGTTAGAAATTATTGAAGAAATATGTTGAAAATATTATTATTTGGACGGCTTCGCCAAATATGTTACAAGTCTAAACGTTATCAGTTTTGGGATTATTATGTAAATTGTCTAAAAATTATTCGAAAAATTATATTTCACGGAGGATTAGATAAAGAGGACCAGGCAGAAGACACTTTGGTTGTATGAGATAAAGATGTACAATCGTTATTGTAATCATGATAATTACATTATAATTTGTGTCGTAATATGTCGGTCATCTGATTTCACTATTAAGCTCTGTCTCTGTACTCTGTATTCACAAACTATAAACGATTGTATGCTTTGTATATTACGCAACAGCCTAACGTAACGATGTTCACTTACCAGCTTCTCCACGGTTAAGCCCCTTTCACAATTGGTCTGCGACCGTTTGCGACCATTTGGTCGCACGACAGGCTGCAACAGGCTTCAATCGCCATCGATCTCATCAGGTCGCAGAAAGGCATTCACAAATGCAACAGCGGTCGTAAAACAAAAGCGACTAGAAGAGACCGTTGCACGAGTAAGTCGCATTTGCTCGCATATGCTCGTGCGAGTGGTCTTGCGTTCACATGCGAGTGGCTTGACGCCAATCACAATAGTCGCACGATCGATTGCATGGTCGTGCGAGTGGATGTGAGACCATGCGATCGCTCGTGCGATTGAATGAGACCGGTGCAAGTGGTCGTGAGAGTATTCGTGCGAGTGGCATGGGGTATAAAAACCCCTTCGACAATTGACCGGTAGTCAGTTTCAAGTTGGCCTTCTTAATAGTCAAGATGCCAAAGAAGAAAGTTACAAAGAAGAGAAAGTTGTTAGAGGAGGGCCCTGTTGCAGAGGATCATCTCCATAGTCCCCCTATATATACCCCCGAGGAATAGTCGCATACAGTCTCATACAGTCGTGCAACGGTAGTACAACGTTGTAAGATGTGCTGCGATCGGTCGTGCAACAGTCTCATGGTCTTAGCACAATCGCACCCATTCGCAAGACTGGTCGCTATAGGTCGCTAGCGCACGTGCGAGTGTTGCACGACCTCCAGCCCACCCACTGCGACTATTGAGTCGTGCGAACTCTCGCATCTAATCGTGCAACGTTGTGCAACACTCATACGAGAATCGCACGACTGGTCGTACGACCTAATGCGAGTGAATCGATCGCATCTGGTCGTGTCTGGATTTTGAGCATGTTCAAAGTTCAGATGCGACCAGTCACGACCGCCTCAGGTTCGTGCGACCGCCTGCAACGACTGCGAGTGGTCGCAAGACACAAAGCGATCGGTCGTGCAACACCCCGAAAAATCTGTTGCAGGCGGTCGCAAACTGGTCGCAGACCAATTGTGAAAGGGGCTTAAAGCCCCTTTCACAATTGGTCTGCGACCATTTTGCGACCGCCTGCAACAGATTTTTCGGGGTGTTGCACGACCGATCGCTTTGTGTCTTGCGACCACTCGCAGTCGTTGCAGGCGGTCGCACGAACCTGAGGCGGTCGTGACTGGTCGCATCTGAACTTTGAACATGCTCAAAATCCAGACACGACCAGATGCGATCGATTCACTCGCATTAGGTCGTACGACCAGTCGTGCGATTCTCGTATGAGTGTTGCACAACGTTGCACGATTAGATGCGAGAGTTCGCACGACTCAATAGTCGCAGTGGGTGGGCTGGAGGTCGTGCAACACTCGCACGTGCGCTAGCGACCTATAGCGACCAGTCTTGCGAATGGGTGCGATTGTGCTAAGACCATGAGACTGTTGCACGACCGATCGCAGCACATCTTACAACGTTGTACTACCGTTGCACGACTGTATGAGACTGTATGCGACTATTCCTCGGGGGTATATATAGGGGGACTATGGAGATGATCCTCTGCAGCAGGGCCCTCCTCTAACAACTTTCTCTTCTTTGTAACTTTCTTCTTTGGCATCTTGACTATTAAGAAGGCCAACTTGAAACTGACTACCGGTCAATTGTCGAGGGGGTTTTTATACCCCACGCCACTCGCACGAATACTCTCACGACCACTTGCACCGGTCTCATTCAATCGCACGAGCGATCGCATGGTCTCACATCCACTCGCACGACCATGCAATCGATCGTGCGACTATTGTGATTGGCGTCAAGCCACTCGCAATCACTCGTGCAACACTCGCATGTGAACGCAAGACCACTCGCACGAGCATACGCGAGCAAATGCGACTTACTCGTGCAACGGTCTCTTCTAGTCGCTTTTGTTTTACGACCGCTGTTGCATTTGTGAATGCCTTTCTGCGACCTGATGAGATCGATGGCGATTGAAGCCTGTTGCAGCCTGTCGTGCGACCAAATGGTCGCAAACGGTCGCAGACCAATTGTGAAAGGGGCTTTACAGGGGAAATGAGAGAATGAGCGCGCGGCGAAGTTGTAGTCTGATTGTGTACCTTTTGTATTTCATTATTTTCAAGGTTTAACTTCCGGAGTTTTGTATCGCTTTTCCTTACTTTATTTTACACCTCCGGATTTATTGGGGGCAAAATGATATATTTGCTCCCCAATAATTTCAGGGGGCAACTGACTCCCAGGATCGACGCCCTAACCTTGCCGAGAGACCCTCAGTTGACTTTTCAGGAAGACAATGGTCTCGTGGACTGTCTATTTCGTAGGACGTCGTTTTCGTGAACCCTCAAAATAATAACTCAGAAGACCTGGGGCCAGACCCCTGGGAGCTAGGGGTGCTGCAGCACACCCCCCCCCCCCCCCCCCCCCCCGAGTTTTTTGAGGGAGTGCACAGCACCCACGAGAAGGTTGAGAATGCTGGGTTGCTGCAGCTCCCCTAGATTTCTATGAGGGGGACACTTGCCCCAAGCGGCACCTAAGCAGGGGCTCAAAAAAGCAACAACAAAAAAAAAGTGAAAGGGAAAGGGGAGAAAAGGAGGAAACTTATGCTTAAGAATTATTCGCCTCCAATCTGCAGGGTAAAGTGCATTAAAAATCGGCTGGGTTTTTAGGTTAAAATGCGAATTTTTTCTAAAGCTCCGTCGCTTCGCTCCCTCGCATGTATTGTTTCAAAATCTCTTAGTTTCGCGCCCCAATATTTGGTTTGATAAACAACATTTCAAAAGGGTACAAAATTGAAGAGCTTTGCTCCCTATTATAGAATATATATCCGAGTCTCTTTTATTTTTTAAATTTCGTCCCCCCCCCCCCCCCACCCCCGATATAGGATAAAGTGTACAAAATACATGTAGTATTTTCAAAGAAATTGTAACTTTATGTTGCACGGCTAAATTCCTGAAAAAAAAATGCCCCAAAAATGTTTTTTCTCTACATCCAGAGCATTTTGGGCAGCAAAGCTTGGTTTAGGGGCACTTTGGTGGGTTTTTTTTCAGGGGCGTGTTACATCCCCTTCCAGAAGGAAATTTTTGTCAGTTTTTATATGTTTGTAATGTACACACATACCTCTTCTTTCTGACAAAATTTAGTCCATGGGCCTTAAGGGGAAAAATTTGCCCCGACTTTTAGTGGCCGTCTGACAACCCATCCCGACTGAAAATTTTGTCAGTTTTTGTGTTTTGGTTGTGTATAGTGATACACCTTCCTTCTGGACACTGACCCCATGGACAATTACCCCCGGACAGCTACCCCCTGGACAACTACCCCCTAGGACAATTACCCCCCGGAAAACTACCCCCCCCCCCCGGATTTAGGGGTAGTTGTTCGGGGGGGGGGGGGTATCGGGGTAATATTTTATGGGGGTAATTGTCATTTTATTGGGGGTAATTGTCCGTGGCATATGTTAGATGGGTTGAAATCGACCTAACTTTGGGGCCCTTTTGGGGACTCTGGGGGCCAAACCCGGCGGCTTCGTTCGGGCTGACAAGCTTTTTGTGAATGACATGGATGGCCTAAGTAACTTTAAGGGGTCAAATCTCATATGTAAAATGGGGTGACTATTTTGAGACAGGCGCCTGGCCTATATGGACTAACTTTGTGACATGTCAATTAAAATGTTGAACAGTTGGCCTACTTATAAAACCATGAGTGCAAAGAAAAAAATTTACCTCCTCCAGGAAATTTTTAGTAGTCTAAAGAGCATAGCCGAGAATAGTGTTGACTTTACAATAACATATTACATAATCCAGACCACTTATACATGTACAAGCTTATCTGAAGATAACCTTGTACTCCAGACTAGCTTTTACGGGTGAATAGGCTTCAATAGCTTTTGTGTGTATCAGCAAGCCATTTTCCAGTCTAGACAATTCATACATGAGATGAGAGGAAAATAATCATTTAATATTTCATTTTCAATTCTAAATTCCCAAATTTGTGGCACAGTAAGAGTTGAAGAGTCTCTGAATCAGGTAATCTAGCAAATTTAAGAAAATTAAATCTTGCTTGGAGCAATTTTGTTGTCTGTTTGTGACTGCTGCAACAGTGAATGTTGGACACAGTCCCACATAGGCAAGGGCCTATGAGTGAATCCAGACATGATTTTATGGTTACATGTTGTTTTTCCGAAGGTTCATAATTCCGAAGGTTCATTTTTTCGAAGGTTTGTTACTCCGACGGTTCGTAATTCCGAAATTGAAATAGGGTTCAAAATTCCGAAAATGAAAAAAAGATGTTTATATTTCCGAAGGTTCCTAATTCCAGTTATGTAGGGCTCTATTGCATTTTCAGAATTACGAACCTTTGGAATTATGAACCCTTTTTCATTTTCGGAATTACAAACTTTCAATTTCAGAATTACGAACCTTCAGAATAACGAACCTACAGAGTAATGCATCAAAAGTTCAGAATTATAAACCCTGTTTCATTTTCCGAATTATGAACCCCCTGCTATGGTAAATTTGTATTTCGGAATTATGAACCTTCGGAAAAACGAGCACCCCCCCCCCCCCCCCCCCGATTTTATAGGCGGTATATTTAAATGTCCCCAAGGTTGATTTCTTGAATGTCTTTATCATCATATTCAAAGATAATTTTTCTCATGAGCATTTTTTATAGTACCATTCGTACACAGCCACACTGAAATCACCGGCCGCTAAATTCACATAACTACAGAAACTGAATACATCTTCAAAGTGTGTATAGTTGTAACAATTTATTAAATCATCCAATAGAATCAACATCAAATACATGTAAGCGCATTTCTTTTTTGCTTTTCCATCTGATGTTTCAATCAGAAATGGTACCAAAAATATGTCAGGAAGAAAGAAACAAGAGAAAAGGATTTACTTCAATGGCAACATAAGTCTGGACTGAATCATATTAAATGAGTGTTAAACAAATATACATAATATATCTACATAACAGGCTCTATAAGAGAGGGGAACTACAGCATTGTATTCAAATTTTCATATGTACAAAGCAATACATAATCTCTTCTTTAGCTATACATTTTCGCACAAAGTGGAAATAATATATGTTACAGAATGTATAATACACTTTGGTATATACCAGGACATGAAAATTTGAAACACTGGACACAAGAATGAAACAAATATAAAACATACCAACATGTATTCAAAGGTGGGGCCTTAAATTTTCCTTTAAATCACAAAACAAACAAGCTTTGTCATCCAATTTTGCTTTTGAAAAAATACACCCACACATATAGTACAAAGACTGATTAACTTAACCAAACTGAGAATACTAAACTTAAATAAAAATGATACGTTAAAAATAAAGTCAAACATAATAAATCTGAGTGGGAAAATGTTGAATTCTACTTTTTAAAAGAACCAATGTCAAAGGATGATACTTTCTTTGACCACATTCTCATTACACGAGTGAACAGTGCATCTTGCTACGGTGTGTGCGAAGGAGGGCTGCAAGCACTATCTATTGGCATACACACCTGACCTGCAGACGGTTGGTGTCATCTGAAGTACATGTAGGACATTCTTTCTGAAAGGTCTTTTTGCCATGACACTTGTCATACTATAAAACCCATTCCCCACGTCATTTCTGAGCTCCTACCTGATTTTACACACAGGAACAACGGTATATCCACTTCCCGGGGCTAAGGCAATCCCCTCTAACAACGTTCATTATCGCTTATTACAAGAGATAGCACATGATAGATCATGCTATTCCTTGTAGAGCATCCCCAACAGGTGCTCCAGAAGTTCACTATTTAGCATTGACGTCAACTTCCTAACGCGGACCCTAGATACATCATCATTGCATTCTCCCTTCGAGATAGAGCTACCTAGCGTGCACTTCATCATGCTATCTCTTGTTAAGAGAACCAGGTCTCTGATTACAGTTGTCTCCAATGATCATGAGCAAAACATCACCAATATTTTAACAGAACTCTAGGCACTTTCATGACACGAACAACACTGAAATAAAATAATTTAATTTTTAAAAAATTAGTAAAATACAAATTTAAAAGAACAAAATAATCACCTTCCACCAATATTGGTTTGTTTCATGGCTCAGCTATCTATCTTGTTTTTCCTATGAGAGAATACAAATTGATAAACCTCATCTAAATTATTCAACGTTACAGTTTGTGTATATGATGACAATGGTATAAAAGATATTACAAAAATAATGATCTAAATTGCTTGCAGACAGGAGCATGACAAACTCAAACAGAGTTCAACCTGATATTTATTGAACATGAAAGTGCTTCTTAGAAATTTGCATTGTACTTGTTACATCGGTCTCTCTCAGAACCCAATGCACCATGAATATGGTTGATTGTCATTTCTATACAGGTGTAGCAAAACTGACGTCAAATTGGGGGATCAAAGGACTACTCAACCTGACAAGATAACATTCTACGTCTAGTCACATAATTTGTCGAAATCAGTACAATGAATGGTGCAAGTTTTGTGTCGCTGCGTAGCAATAAAATGGTAGGTTACCAACCCTTTTTCTTTCTTTTTTTACCACCAATTACTCACATAAATGATCAACAAAAATACTATCAAACAGAGGAATCCCGATGAAAATTGGACTATCATGAGGACTATCTGACATAGCAATGATGAGTGCATGGAAAATGAACTTTTTTGAGACACTCTGGATATCATGTTAACACACCTTTTTGAATGGATGCGAGATGGAGTATTCTTGATGTCAGCTATCCCTGATGCAACATCAAAAACTGAATTCACTTGCCCTCCTTGTCCGAGGGACCATCAACATAACACGGCCAGTTCGGGGTTAAAGAACGACAGTGTGCACCACTGGAACTCTATTGCACTTCTTCCACAAGCTTTTGTAGGTGCAGTATAACAGTGTGCAGGCTACAACCAATGAAAACTTGCTGAAACATTGTCAACCACAGCAGCATTTCTCTTAACAGCTTAGGACATGTTTACTGACCAAATGGTTCGAGTTTTTCCTTCAAAAGACTGACAATTTATACAAATCAGTGTATGAGATTTAACAAATTCAGCAAAATTACTTGTATCATAACATTCGTGAAACAAGTCAAAACTTCAAATCTGCCCTACACAAAATAAACCTTTTCAAATTTACAAAAAACAGACACCTCTGCCACAAGATGGAGTAAATAAATATTCTATCAAACCTCACACTGATAATCACATAAGTTCAAATGATAAAAATCACAAGATAAGAGCACATTTCCACCACTAACATGACACAAAGCATTAAAAAAAAAGAAGAAAAAGGTAAAATGTTAGGTAATATAATCGGATTCAAATAATATCTTGTTCTATCTGCTCTATTCCTATATATAAAATGTCTCTCTGATATTCTCTATATGCTCTTCAAAGTCTTCATCCCTATTCCACATCCAACTGTAAGTCAACACATCAAGATCTTCATGAACAGAAGAAGGGGACACTGTGAGTGGTACCTTCATTTCTTCATGCCTACTCAATCTTGGTAATAAATATATTCAATCATTTAAATTTTCTGCGGGGTGGAAATAGCAACATGTTATAAAATGTATCAAGATGTAATTTTCATGAATCTTTACTATGTAATCATCACATGCTTGCTCATGCACACACATTCTCTCTCTCTCTCTCTCTCTCTCTCTTTCTCAATCCTATTTCTCACTGACTCTCTTTCACTTCATTAGTATATCTACCAAATGGAAATTCTCTAGATGTAGCGACAGGATTCAATTAGTAATTGTGAATGCTTGATACGTGTGAGTGCAAGCCTGACTTGAAAATACACATGGCATTACAAACTACCATGAATTTACACCTTTTGAAGGACCTTTTCCGGTCTCCTTCCCAAACCTGTTCTACATAAATCTGTAAGCCTCAATAGTTTTGTATCCATCAGTCTCGTTCATAGTTCCAATGATTCAATATTCCAAGTCTGCAGTTTCCGAGTCGACTCTCCATCCAGACAAGATTCTTGTCCTCTCATTAAAGAAGATGCACGAAGCCAGATGGTCCATCCATTTACTGTTCTAATCTATTTTGACTGTGGAGTAGATCTTTCTCACAAAGGTGCCTGTTCCCACATAGCCAATCGTCCCACACATCACACCCAGCGCTAAGCTGAACAGGGCCATGTAGCCGAAGTAAAATGTAGTTTGAAACAAGCCATACATTCTGAAACAAAAGTTAGAGAAATAAAGATGATAGGAAACTTGGACTTGAACACCTGAAAACACTTACAGGTAATCATTTGAGTTATAGTAATGACAAAAGTGGAATTTCAAAGGTTCAAACCAAACTCACACTGAATATTCAAGAATTAAAAAATCAACAACAAAAAACCCTGTCAAAACAAATTTGGTATGATATGAATAACAGCCAAATAATGAGCAAAGAAAGATGAGAAAGTCAAGTTGGTCATCCAGACTGTGTATCATGCATTAGACCACATGGTTTCTGTGTATATGATTTCCAACTAGTTATTATTAAATTGTGAACATTTTGCTTGTCTAAACAACCAATCTAATGCATAGTAAACAATACAGAATGAACCATTTTCTTTCAAAAAATAAAGTTCCATAACCAGAATTCATGTTGAACTCTTAGTTAACCTACCAAACAGACATAGTCATATAACCTGAAAAATGCTTCATACTTTATCTCATATATTCAGACAAAGGAAAATTTGTCTTTCTTCTTAAAATTATGAAAGGGTTCGTAATATGTAAATTAAGATATCATGGAGCAGTATTTCTATTCAGGTGAACAACAAATCAGGCACCATGATTAAAAACTTGCCTCTCAAAATTTCCTTGGTGACACATGATTGTAAACTCTGCGGCAGCGTAACAGTCAATGGTTACGCAAACCTTACGACATATCTTTTGCCGTTGTCACTTACTTTGTTTTGAAGAGGAAATAGTAGAAACTATACAAGTAGACATAGAAGGATGTAGAGGCTGCTGCCAGGAAGCTTGTCCACTGCCAGCGATAGTCCTCAGCGTTAAGCAAGAAGTAGGTACAGACGATGGTCACACATATCGTCACCACGGCCAGGATAAAGAAAACAAGTAGCATGAAGCCAAAGACGTAGTAGATCTTATAGGCCCAGAATGATGTGAAGATGAAATACCTGCGAGGAATACAAACAGATATGGTTATTTTAAACAATGCATAATCCAGGACTTTGCAAGTTTTAAAGGTATTCAGTGTTAATCAAGGTCATGACTTTGGAGAAAATATGGTTTTCTGTGTGCTTCTTCTTGGTTTGAGACCAAATAGTAATTTCTTTCAATGACTTCCAAAAGCCATAAGGACAATGTCAGGACTATCTGTCAAGACATAGAAATCGGTTTTACCTTTTTACATAAATTGATTTTCTTTGGATATTCCCAATTTCTTGCAATTTATTAACATGGCTACGACCCCATCTGGGCATTGTATGTTCAGACACAGTTTCATCAAAGAGATACTCATAATTGAGCAAATTATCAATAACACCAGATATTCACTATGGATAAATCCCAATAAATTAACAATAAACTATGTGATTTCTTGTAAGCTACATAAATATAAAATAATAAATGCTCTGTGGTAGTAATATCATTAAAGGGAAATCCTACCTTAATAGCAAGTTGCTTTGAAAGAAAGAGGAAAAATCAGAGAAGCAGATAGGTGAAAGTTTGAACGAAATTGGACAAGCAATAAGAAAATTATGAATTTTTGAAAGTTGTAATCACTATACATATGGGAATTTCAAATTGGCCGAATAGGTAATGTCACTGTGATGTAGCTGTGGACAACTCCCCCATTCACTCCAACACACAAAATGGCTAGAATGTTACTTTTTTCAAAATGTATTACTGAGTAGGATCTTTTTCTTTCATGAGGACCCATAACAATATGCTATCTCCAATATATTCTGAGTACTGCCCCGAGGGTAAAAGCGCCTCGAAGAAAACCGCAAATTAATGGTATTTTTGTGTACGACAAATGGGAGAGTTGTCCACAAAAATGTCACAATCGAATCCCCAAATTGCTAATTTGAGATTCGCATAGATGTAGTGATCTCATTTTTCAAACTTCCATAACTTTCTTAGTCCTTGTCCGATTTCTTTCAAACTTTCACCATCCTGTTTTTCTTATTTTTCTGCTTACACACAAATTATCTCCTTACAAAGGTTGGATTGCCTTTTAACACTACATAATGAGAACGAGCCCAAAATATTACATTTCAATAAAGATAGAGCCGAAGGGTAGGACGCCCCCAAGCAGCACAATGACAGCAGGTTCCATGAACCACTTCTTCTCTGGGATTGGGCGTGGCACTGCGTTGACCCTGCATGGGTGGTTAGGTTGACCAGCCAGGGCCCTTCCCAGGATAGTACCCACTAGGTTGAGGGGCAGGATCACAAACAAACAGATAGCGGTCACTGCAAGCTGTAGAAGAAAAAGGCAAACACTTGAATGAATGGTTCACAGGGTTGCCAAATTTTATGAGAGATATAAATATTCCTAAATTTTAAAATTCATTTTAATCATTTTGTATAATAAAATAATAATAATAATACATAACATTTATATTGCGCTTAATACAAGATTTCTAAGCGCCGAAGTAGTATTATTACCCTGGCTTTAGCCCAGCTGCCCTGTAAGGCGCTGAAAGCATTCAAGGAATAAATTCCTACCAGGTACCCATTTACTACACCTGGGTGGAGAGTGGCAAATGTAGATTAATGTCTTGCCAAAGGACATTAGTGGGAGGGCAATTTATAGGGGGAGGGCAATTTATAGGGGAGGGCAATTTTTAAAAAAAAATCCATTTATGATATCCATACATCACACAACACACACATGCCAACTGTACAGTTTTTAACTGAACCGTTCAGTTTTTGAAGTTTTTAGAGCTATGAAAAACTGAATGTACAGATTTTGGGGAAAATAGTATTAGGGTCTCATACCAATTAACTGAATCTGGTACAGTAAGCAGTCGTACATGATTTGTGATTTGGTTCGATTTCGGGTTAAAATCTGTCAAAATAAAAGCAACCATGAGCGGAACAGTGTCAGCCAGGGGCCCTGAGGCAGGCTGCTGGACCCCCTGCCAATATCAATACATGCGTTCAGTTTTCTGAATTCCACATGTTGGCAAGTATGCACAACAAACAGCTTTTGCTAAAACTCAACAACTCCCTGACATAATGCATATTACATTAAATTATTATTCAAGAAATTTGAGGCTATGTCTATGTTAGTTCTACTTACCATTGTTCCAAGTGGAATAGCCCTGGATGCATGGTAATACATAGCTATGAAGTTGATTAAGAATGCAAGACCACAGACACTGAATGGCACAAGCAAAGCACCCAGCACCATCTGCTTGATCCATAATTTACCTGCAAAATAAAAGGATGGGGCAAATTACATTTCAAATTAGAAAATATTATAAAGGGCAGCGATGATTTAAGTTTAATTCTTACGTCACATGCAGGTCTGCGATGAATGCCATTTTTACTATTCAAATATTCAAGCAAATAGGTATTCGAATAGTTCGAATATTTCAAATACCTAGTTTCAAAATTGATTGTACGATAAGCACACTGTAGTTGTGCGGAGCATGACAGTTACCTGTCTGTAGTGGCCGATGGTACCCCTACAATCAATATGCCACCCCACGTTCAAATTTTAATACTGCAGATTTTTGTAACGATAATTCTAGACCTTTAGAATTTTTAAAATCTAATATACTTGATGTGGATTTAATGTGGATTAATTTTTCTGAATTATTGAGAATGACACTAAGGTGGAAAATGCCCAAGATATGTTGGGAAATGGAAGGTATTTCGTCGCACTACACTTCCGGTTGACGGAAGGCTAGCGACGCTCACTCTAAAGTTACTTTCAAACATAAGACAAAATGGAATCAAGATGATCATCAAAACAACGAAATAAATATCAAAGAGACAATTTCCAGACAGGATTAGTACGATGATGTACCTTATTTGGTTTAGCAATAAATTTACGGGAGCAGAAAATTACAATGATATTGAATTCGAAGGTTAATTGCATTTTAAACGTCAAACAAAACAATTGAGTCACAACAGGTATGCGCAAACACGGGGGAAAAAAGCCACAAGCTTCAAGATGAAATAGGATTGCAAGGACTATCAAAACAACAGATAATATCAGAGACAGTTACGACACAACTTTACTGTTAAACCTGTAAGCGTCAATAAAATTAGAGTGAAGTGATATTCGAAAGTTTAAAATAATTCTTGCTTTATCGAACACCTCAAACTCAAAGGAAACATTCAAGCCACATTGTGCATGCACCAACACAAGCACAGAAGCCACAAAATTAAAATACGAGACGAAATAGGATCATGAAGACTATCAAAACAACAAATAATGTCATGGAGACTGTTTTATCACAGGATTACTGTAAAGTGATGATTTTACTTTTTTTTAAACAATGTTGTTAGTGTCCAGAAAATTGCTACAATGTTTCATATATTTGAAGAATTACAATCATCTTCACTCTATTTATCAGAGCCAAAATAGCTAATAGCGAATGTCCAAGTCACTATTCGAATATTTGAATAGTGGGAAAAGTGGTATTCGATTACCGATCAGCAGTAAACTATTCAAAGAATTCAAATATCCGAATATTATTCCCGGCCTAGTCACACGTGTTAACTATGTATCAATTTCGGTTCGGCTCCTTTTACTCTTTGTCTCTGCCATAACTGGGGGCTTCAGGAATGCTGAAAAAAAAACCTGACTTATCACGTAATCCACTGTATCATCTTCCATCTATTGTAATGCTTTTTATAGAGACCTACAGGGACGGCAGACATGAATGTTATAGTGTTCTTAACAGCAAATCGATCTAGATATTGCTAATTTTTAATTTTTTTTTTAAATATTACAAAAAGTGACCAAGTATAGAAACACCATAACAGAGTCTGCACGGTTGAAAGAAGAATGCACAATTATTCAGCAGGTACATGTACGGGATTACAAAGGAGAGGGCCTACCTGCAACAATGGGGAGATTAAAGGGTGTGTCAACATAAATGCAGAAAGTCAAATCACAACAATAGGGAACTTAAGAGGCACTATCCACTTGAAGCTTTCCAGGCATGACTGTGGGTTACCACAGAAAACCTATTGGGTGCGCACTGTGCAGTATTGCTAATGAGACTTGTTGAAGCACAGTAGCAGGTATAGGGCATGTCAAACACTTTGGGTACTCAAATAAGAATATCCTGTTTTTGTATAGTACATATAGCATATGTACTGATGCACTTCCAGAAAGCATTAGATATTAATATCCAGGGGTGACATTCTGAGATTTATTTTATCTTGATTTTAGTGAAAAGATTTTAATTGGCATAACAAATTTCAAATTGCAACATTTCATTGGTGTTTGAGCAGATGAATTCCGCGTACGCAGCCACTTTTGCACAGGCATTAACCAATGATGCGCCATAAGCGTGCATTTTGTTATGACAATTAAAATTATTTCACGAAAATCAAGATAAAATAAATCTCAGAATACCACCCCTGGCTTCTACTTTCAGCAGCTGCTATCAGAATTTCTATAACTACTCACTGGCCTACCTCCACCCCCAACAACTACCCTTAGAAAACTATCCCCAAGGACAATTACCCCCAACAATAATAATTAGCAATAATTTGGCTAAATTTTTAAGATACTGTAAGTGGGGAATGTTTCGTGATGTGGAAATTTTCACGCATTTCGCGCGGCATGAAATTTGCAGGAAAATAAAAAAAGCAAATATTTTTGTATATGTATTCTTTTGCCCATGAGTCTAGCGCGTCAGTGAAATTAAAAACACGCAAAATTCACCTTACTTGGCCAAGCTCGAAAAATTAATCGCGTAAAAATTTCCACTTTTACAGTGGTAGTTATCTCGGGTGTAGTTGTCGGGAGTTATTTTGTCCTGGGGGGGGGGGGGGGGGTCCGGGGTAGATAACCTGTCATGAAATGATACTAACCTCCTATTCTTGAATAAAGTCCACCTCCATAGTAACCATTTACAGGGGCTGTAGCAGCATAGGCAAAGATGGCCGTACTAAGGATGGACCCACGACTGAAATGGAAATGATGAAAATATGATAAGTCATGTGGTTCTTTCAATCTGACATGAGTGACATCTACATTAAAAAAAAAAAAAATCAATGATCATTTAAATACATGTGCTAAAACTGATTCTCCAAACCCACAAAATAACAAAATCCATCTACCACAAGAATCCTCAGAAATAAATTTATCTTTGTGTTCAAGGGTAAGCAGCTGTTGCTATGACAAACATTCTGTACAGTATGTTTTAAGGATAAACTTTTGTTTCTTCAATTCCAAAAATTGTTTCTCTCATAAAAGAAGAGACCTTAAATAACCATAATCAATCATTTCACACCACCTGTCATCCAAATTTATTACTAATGTCACTTACTCTGTGTATAGATGGCCCCAAATGCAGAAAAGAATGACGGAGAGAACTACAGTACACATGTGGTATCCATTGCCAATCAATGCAGAGAATACAGTAGGGTAGGTTGGCGGTCTGAACACATCCCCATGCACCTGCTTCCATCCATACTCGTCACCTAGGTCACGTTCCTATTGGAGAGAGAGAGAGTAAAGATATGTGATAAGAAGCAGGTCACATTCACTGTGAATATAGAAGAGTGGACTGCAGACTGAACTCATCCACACTCGTCATCTAAGTCGCATCGCAACTAACATAACATGATATGCACAATAACGTAGCATGTGAATCAAATTTACATGAAAATTAAAATTGGAACCAGTTTTCTTATAGTGATCTAGAATGTCAAAATTCAGGATTTTCTCTCGACATACTGTTTCCCCACATTGGACAATGACATGTTGTCAAGATCATCTTCCATGCTGCTACAAACATCGTTTTCATCAGAGAAGTCATGAGAATCATAAGACATTAACCATTCCATATCATTTCTTGTATTCTCCTGCACAAGACTTTTTCAATACATACTTATTACATATTGTTTTCCTACATACCATATCATCCAGATCATCATCCCTGCTGTAACGGGCATAGTCTTTCCTCAGAGTCCTCATGAGGATCATGGAGACGAGTCCAACCAGAAAGATGACCATCATGAAAGAGTTGAAGATAGAGAACCAGTGAATCTGAAAGAAAAACAAACCAAATATGACCAATTGAAATGAGCATTAGATTGCTACGCATTTTCAATTTTAGAGAGTGGTTCCTTTTGCAGAATTAGGAAACATTGTACTACATGCACCAAAACCCCCCCCCCCCAAAAAAAAAATCTAGAAAACGATCCCTAGCAAGTACATGGGCAAGTATTCCCTTTAGACAACTACCTCTAAAGTGATAAACCCTTGACAACAATAACCCCTACTAGGGACGTACATGTCCAGCGAGTTGGTATCATATTATTTTTTTGTCATTCTTTGCTTAAACAGAGGAGGAGAGGGGTCAAGGGTCGCCTGCCAGATATAGAACAAGTAACCTACCCTGTGTTGGAAGAAGTTGGGGTCAAGGTACTTGTCAAATCGTTTCTTGAAGGTGACGGTGGACTTCTTCCACTGTATCTGGTAGGTGAAGGGAATTTTGATGCCCTTTTCCAATTTGACCTTGACCTCAGAGGTCAGATTGACATCCACGATCTGGTTGCCATTGTACCCAATGTCCAGCTTCTTGTGCGTCCAGATGTAGTAGTCCTGGCCATTGTCATCAGCCTCTCCGATGATACCTGGGAAAAAGGGGAGAAGGAAATAAGAATTAAAAAGGTTGAATGAGTAAATTACGCAATGCGTAATAAATGTCCCCGCCGGAAGTGCAGATCTGTGGAAATTAACTAGCTTGAACCTTAAAACTTCAGTGAAAAACTTAAGTGAATAAAATAATAATGTTACTGCATGCAAAAGAAGAGAATACCAACAATGCATGTATACAACTGAAATATAAAACATGAAAACATTATGAACCTTCAGCCATTTTGAATAAATTTGCATAAATTTGCATGAATAATGAATTTCAAAATTCTGTGTAGAAGTTTGGAAGCCCCCACCCAGCCCTATCAGATAAAACAATCGGAATCAAAATCCGGTGTGAAATAGAGAAGTAGCATTTTTCGTCAATTTTGAATAAATTTGCATAAATTTGCATAATTAATGAATTTCAAAATTCTGTGTAGAAGTTTGGAAGCCCCCACCCTGCCCTATCAGATAAAACAATCGGAATCAAAATCCGATGTGAAATAGAGAAGTAGCATTTTTCGTCAATTTTGAATAAATTTGCATAAATTTGCATAATTAATGAATTTCAAAATTCTGTGTAGAAGTTTGGAAGCCCCCACCCAGCCCTATCAGATAAAACAATCGGAATCAAAATCCGATGTGAAATAGAGGAGAAGTAGCATTTTCGTCAATTTTGAATAAATTTGCATAAATTTGCATAATTAATGAATTTCAAAATTCTGTGTAGAAGTTTGGAAGCCCCCACCCAGCCCTATCAGATAAAACAATCGGAATCAAAATCCGATGTGAAATAGAGGAGAAGTAGCATTTTTCGTCGATTTTGAATAAATTTGCATAAATTTGCATAATTTATGAATTTCAAAATTCTGTGTAGAAGTTTGGAAGCCCCCATCCAGCCCTATCAAATAAAACAATCGGAATCAAAATCCGATGTGAAATAGAGGAGAAGTAGCATTTTTCGTCGATTTTGAATAAATTTGCATAAATTTGCATAATTTATGAATTTCAAAATTCTGTGTAGAAGTTTGGAAGCCCCCATCCAGCCCTATCAAATAAAACAATCGGAATCAAAATCCGATGTGAAATAGAGGAGAAGTAGCATTTTTCGTCGATTTTGAATAAATTTGCATAAATTTGCATAATTAATGAATTTCAAAATTCTGTGTGGAAGTTTGGTAGCCCCCACCCAGCCCTATCAGATAAAACAATCGGAATCAAAATCGGCCAAGAAATGACGGAGAAGTAGCATTTTCTAACATTTGAGCACACACGGACGGACGGACGGACGGACGGACGGACACACACACGCACGGAGCCCGTTTCATAGTCCCCTCGCGAACTTCGTTCGGCGGGGACAAAAAGGTTGATATTCAGAGAATTGAAATAAAAGGAGGAATATTGGCAGAGGTTCAGGGATGTGTCCATGCAGATCACACATTATTCAAAATATCTGTCTTGTCATGGCATTATTCCCCTTATATTAGGGGTGGGAGTTTCGGGTATTTTTTCAATTCGGGAACCCGACTATTTTTCGGGCGGGTTCCCGGTTACCCGAAAATGATATAACACGAATTACAAGCCAATATTTACCCCTAAGAAGCTACAAACCCTGTGGGAAAACTCCTTTGTGTTTGGCAACTGAAATAAACCATTCGAGGAAAAAACAAAAACAACAACAACAACAACAAAACAGGCGGAGGAAATCGCGTGGGCGCAAGACAGGATAGGCATAAGCCGCCTAAATCTAATCTGTAGAAATTGTCTACCGTCTAATCATGCCAGCGCGCCAGCGCCTTAGGTAGTCACGCGCGGTCAACAGTCCCTCGCACATGTTTATCCAAAATACATGAATGTACACGTACTTATAAAAAAGGAAGGGGAATACAAAGAAATCTTATGAAGAAAAACTCGTTTGAGACGATGATCATGATGATTCTTAATAATTTTGTACGGGCAGCTCTTGGGAATTTTGACATCGTGATCGTAGAGATCGAGTCACTTACTCACTTTGTACACAAACTTCACTGTTCACACGGAGTATTGATTTGCCTGGCGAAAATGGCGAGCTTTCTGTAGTATCTACACTCCTCATACTCTAATTATACACATTGCGAGTCCTCACGCACGCGGTCATCGTCTCACCGACAGTTTCATTCTCAACGTGTGATCAACCCACCAATTATTGAAATTCACACACACGTACCACTACTAGTACACATAAAATCATCAATACATGCCGGGTCCTCTCTCTTCGCCAGTAGCACCATTGATATCATCATAATCATCAAAGACATCATCATCATATCATCATTATCAAGATAATAACATCATCAAAACAATTATCTTCATCAGACATCAAATATCATCATTCATCAAACTCATCATTCATCAAAAAAAATCATCAAGACAACATTTTCTTCTCTTTTTTTTTTTTTTTTTTTTTTTTTTTTTGCGCCACCGTACTGTGCTGCCGTATCATCTTTTTAGTCTGTGCATATTTCATCACTTTTTGCATTTTTGATAGTTTTATGGACATTACTTTCAACCTGAGTTTTATCCTGTCATTTTATGCACCACTTGGACGCTTTCCTTCCTTTCTCATCAAGTTTTTGGTCAACTGTTATCATGTTTTGGATCACTGTTTTGTTTGTACTGTCGACGTCTTTGACTCTGCGCGGATTGCCGTGTGCGGGATGTGTTGTGGAACCTGCCGTGATTGACCTACATGTACGTGAGTACCACCACTACATAACTGTACACGTCTATGCCTATGCGTATGGGCCATTGACTTTGACTGCTTATGTGTCGTGTGATATCGAACTGAAGGACTGGATGTTTGAACTGGCTTACACAATGCAATGCAATAACTCATTCACCCGTTATTCCATCTCAGAATTATATGAAATTGGAAACAAATCTCCCAAACGCACAATTTCTTCCAAGCTTTTCAATAATCTTAAAGACTTGGGCATTCTAAGAACGCGAGGCAAGCGAGGCGGTCGACACCGCCGTATATATCAACGGCAAGCTTCTCCACTTGACACGTATGATTTCCCCAGTGATTATGCATCGGATTCGGCCATTCCGGTTCTCATTAGAGACAGGTGTCGTCATACTGATGCACTTGCCACTCGGTCTCACAGGACTTTGGTTAACATTCAGCTCCAGCATCGCGCATCAAAGTGCCTACCTACCCTGATGCTTTTTAACGCTAGATCACTAAACAATAAATTTAACCATTTCCATGCTACTTTACAGACCAGGTTTAAGGAAATGCATCTGATTGCAATCACAGAAACTTGGTTCTCAGATTCTACTCCAGTTTCTGCATGTTCCTTACCATCTTATCGTGTCTTCCATAAGGACCGCAGAGGACAAAAAGGTGGCGGTGTGGCCCTCTACGTGCGAGACGATATGAACTGCAGAGAGATCTTCAGTGATTTAGTGCCCCCGCATCTTGAAGTACTATGGGTCCTTCTACGATCTTCCCCTGCTGTGCATCTAGCTCGAGACATTTTTGCGTGTGTGATTTATTCTCCCCCGCGGTCACCACACCAAGCGGAAATGACTGAGCATATCATAAACATGGTTGACCGTGCTCGTCTTCAGTCTACTAATGCCTCTCTGATCATCATGGGCGATTTCAATGACCTGGAAACCATTGAAATTGAAAGACACTGCTCGTTATCCCAAATAGTCAACAAACCTACTCGTGAGTTAGCTATTCTGGATAAAATACTGACTGACCTTAATGAGGATTATGAGGACCCTCAGATCTCTTCGCCAATATCTTCTAGCGATCACAATGTCGTCACTGTCAGTCCTACTGCCCCGCCGCCTCCTAGGAAAGCAACCAGATCATCATATCGCCCTTTTCGCAATTCCTCCATTCGGAGTTTTGGGCAGTGGATTCAGCAGATTGACTGGTCTGTCCTTCCTGATAGCAACGCTCATGATATGGCCTCAGAGTTTAATAACTTGACTAACCTCAAGTTTAGACAACACTTCGAACTTGTTACTGTTAAACGACGGCTGAATGATGAGCCATGGATGAACGATGAGATTCGCAGAGCTATCAATCACCGCGATATCTCCTTTCGACATGGGCATCCAGACTTCAAACGATTGAGGAACCATGTTCAGAGGTTGATTGTTAAGGCTAAGCTGTCGTTCTATGATCGCAAAGTGGAACATTTGAAAAGATCTGAGCCTGGGAAGTGGCACCAGCAAATCCGTCACCTTGCTGGTATCCGCAAGAAGCAGCTTGATCTCACATTTGATGACAAATCTGACTTTGACATCGCCAACGAGTTGAACAGACATTTCGCTGCTATCTGCTCTTCTTTACCTCCACTCTCTCTGGATGCTCTGCCAGCTTTCCTGCCAGCACCCTCGCCGCCTCCAGTGATTGACCGACGGGAAGTTTATAAGCGTCTCTGTCGAATCAGCACTACTAAGGCTTGTCATCCTTGTGACCCCCCTTCGCGCTTGTTGAAGGAGTTTGCCTTTGAGTTTTCTGAACCTTTGACCACTCTCTTCAATCTTTGCCTCAGTGAGGGTTGCTTCCCAGACATTTGGAAAAATGCATCTATCAGTGCTATTCCCAAAACTAACCCAGTTACCAGCTATGACCAACTCCGGCCCATCTCCATTACACCGACCTTAGCACGTATCTTCGAAGGTTTCCTTGCGGACTGGATCTTGAATAGTATTCGCCCATTAGTTGACCATCGTCAGTTTGGTAATCTTCGTGGATCTTCAGTTACGCACTATTTGGTCAGCCTACTTGATACTGTCCACAAGGGACTCGACAAGGGCGGGACTTTTGCCAACCTTTGTGCTGTGGACTTCAGTAAAGCGTTTGACCACGTAAACCATACCATCGTGATCAACAAGCTGATCGATTTAGGTGTTAATGGTGCAATCATCCCTACCATTTGTAGCTTCATTTCCAACAGAACGCAAACTGTTCGCTACCATGGGAAATCCTCACAAGAAGATACCATCACATGTGGTGTGCCCCAAGGTACGCGACTCGGACCGATTTTGTTCCTGGTCTTGGTTAACGATGCTTCTGCTGATTGTGCTAATAGGTGGAAATATGTGGATGACCTGACTCTTGTGGAGGTTCTGAAGAAATCGCAATCTTCCCAGTTGCAGTCTAAGATAGACGCCTTGATACAGTGGTGCGATGACAACGATGTTGTTCCTAATGCTGCTAAGTGCAAAGCCATGCAGCTCTCATTTCTTCGCCAACCCCCACCACCCATCGTGCTTGACATCAACTCTACAACACTAGAAGTGGTCTCATCCCTTAAGCTTCTTGGGGTCTCTATTCAGGATAACCTCAAATGGGATGAGCAAGCTAATCGCATGATCTCCAATGCTTCGAGAAGACTCTACCTCTTGACCAAGCTCCGGAGAAATGGTGTTAATGCCAGTGATCTTGCCATTATATATATGATGTACATTCGGCCGATACTAGAATTCGCAGCACCCGTTTGGACATCAGGCATCACATGTGACCACTCCTCTTGCATCGAGCGAGTCCAGAGGAGAGCCCTCAAGATAATCGCATATCCTGACAATAGATCTTACAATGAATTGCTCTCAGCTTTTAACGTCTCCTCTCTTAAAGAGAGACGTTTTGCCCTCTCCCTTAAATTTGCCCAATCTCTTCTTAGATCTAAGATGCATCGACATCTCCTGCCTGCGTGCAGAGTTAGTGATTGTGGTCGTACCCTGAGAAATGCACCTGATCTGTCCCTGCCTATGATGAGAACTGATAGATATCGTAATTCTCCCATTCCTTATTTTGTTAGAACTTTGAACAGTCAGTAGAAGCATTTGTGTAATTTGCAATTTCTGTCAGTGTATTCATAGATTACTGCTGATTGTAATGTTTTTTTACCTGGATGTGATGTTTTTTTTTTTTTTTTTTCTTTCTTTTGCTCTCTCTCTCTCTTTCTCTCTCCCTCTCTTCTTCATCTCCTTCTCTCTTACTTCATGTATCCTCTCCCTTTCTCCTTTTCTTTCCATCTTCTCAGTTTTCTTCCTCTTAGCAAATTCATCACTTTCCCTTTTGTTGGTTACACTAAGTACACTTACATACTTTATGTGCAATTTTTCCTTTCCCAATCATAATTGTACTTGAACCTTCTTCCCAATTAATTTATGTATACATGTAATATACCCCCTTTTTTTTTTTTTTTCCAGCATGCAGTCTAAACTTGCAGACGGCAATTACTTACAATGTTCACTTACCTGTAGATGAACAGTCAGTAGATAAATTTGTTATTTGCAATTTTCTGTGATTATGTGCTGATGTGCATTGTCCTTTACTGGATGTGATGTATTCTTTACTCTTTCTCTTTCCCTCTTTCTCTCTTTCTCATCTCCTCTCTTACTCTATCCTTCTCTCTCTCTATTTCATCTCTCCTCAGTTTTTCTACCCTTTAATTCGTCACATTCTACACCTGCAGACTCCATGTGCAACTTTAAAAAAAAAATTCATTATTACTACATGTATGGTACTTGGTTGCAATTATTCTGTCAACAATTTGTGCAATTCATACTTATGCAATTTCTGTCAATGTTTTCATATGTACATGTATGATTACTGCTGATGTGCAGTGTCCTTTACCTGGATGTGATGTTGTTTCAACTCTCTCTCTCTCTTCCTTCGACTCCTCTTTTCGTATATCCTTCTCTCTCCTGTATTCCTTTTCCTTTTCTCAGTTTTTCTCCTCTTAAGGATTTCATCACATTCCTGGTTGCTGTCTGCACTTGCAGACTTTATGTGCAATTTTACCAATTCTAAACTTACAGACAATAATTGTTTGCAATGTTTACTTACTTGGATGTGGCCTCTCTTTCATACTTCTCTCTCCCCCTCTCTTTTTCTCTCTCTTTCTCTTTATCCCTCTCTCTTTCTCTCTTTAACTTCTTTTCTCTCTTTTTCTCTCTCCACCATCTCACCCTTCTCAATCTTTCCTGTCTTGGCTTTTCACCACATTCCTTTTTTTGTAGTGTAATCACAATTGCAGCAACCTTGGTTTTGTTTTTGCAATATGCATGCAATTATAAATATCTGTGCTAGTAAGTTTCCAATTTTTGCTGTTACGAGTGTCATCTGCTTCTTCTTTCTGCCTTTCTTTATCCCTTTCTTTCCTTTCCTCTCATCTTTCTATTTCTTTTCTACTCCCTTTCCCCTGTACTCTCCGGCTCTCTCTCTCTCTCTCTCTCTAGCGAGCTCTGTGTCTCTCTTCTCACCGTTGACACTCGTTTTTACAGCTCTTTTGGCATTGTATTTAAAACACAGTTTGCATGAATGATTAATGATTATTGATCCTTGTCTCTTGAAATGTTCAAAAAATGTCCAATACACGACAAGTATGTTTATGCTTTTGCATACATGTATTTGTGGTGTTCCGGCCTAGCTTTGTGTGTGCCAGTGCAATTTTCCTGCCTTCATGATTATTGTCATTTTGCTATTTCTTTCTTATGTGTACTTGTCTCCTTTGGGTCAGTGCTTTTGCTGTGGCTCGACAGGCATGCTCTTTTTCTCCCCCATTTTTTAAGCTTGCCTAGCTCCTGCCGCGTTCGATGTGCTCCTTTGGGTTGGTTGCCCCTGTGGTGGTCCGCTTGCGCGATTGCGTGCTTTGATCGCCTGGAGGCGCTGAACTTAATCGGTTCAGTGCTTCCAGGTTGTTGAAGTTTGCGTGCTCGTCGGCGGATTGCGGTGGGGGCGCTGACTTGGCGGATCGGTGGGACGCGGCGGGGGTTAGGTCTTCAGGAGTGAGCATGCGTGCTGGGTCGCGGTAGGAGCGCTGTTTCAGATTGTAATGTATATTTTCTTTTTTTTACGAAGTTGAATAGTTTTAATATGTATAAATTACTTATCTTGTCTGTGATTTTTTTCACCTTAGTACTTATATTTATATTTATATGTTTTTTAAAAATTGTAAACTCACACTGTTAGTCTTCGGACTTTTTGCTGAGTCTTTTTAATAAAACCGAAATTGAATTTGAATTTGAATTTGAACTTCATCCTTTAACACACACATGCAGTTCCCTTTTGAAATTCGATCTGTTTATACAAAGCGCCTTTCCGCCCAATGCCGCCGCGGTATATGAAAGGAAAAAAGAAAGAAAAAAAAAAGGCGCATACCTTCATTGGCTGGCTGGCATATGACTTGTCATGACTTGTTATTAACAGACCGCTCATGAAATGACATCACAAGCCCAATTTTATGAATGAAAATGTTAATCGCACGCACTGTAGACATCCTTTGCTTCTCACAGCCTTGCTTTTCACTTTCGCATGAACAATGAAGGATATTATTTTGGATATATCGTTCATGTACTCTTAAACTGATTTCAGTAATTGGTAACTTCTTTGCTAAAGTTTCAGGATATTGTGACAGTGTCAGATCGTGATCGTCGATGTTAAAAATACCTGTTTAATAGTGTACGAGTTGTGAGATGCCACGTGCGAGTGTGGAGCGACTGTTGAATATGCATGAGTTTGTAAACTTTACGCCCGTTAATCGCTCATAGACTTATCGTTCACTGCAAAGAAGGGGGAAGGGCACTAAATGCAAATTATGTCATGGGTTCAATGAACCAATGAGCAGTCTCCGAATAGTGGCAGTGAGCTTTGCTCTCTGTGTATACGAATGTGTAAGGTTATGTTTCACAGTGAGTTGAACGAATCAAAAGCGCATCACTGCAATGGTGCGCTAGAGCGCTACATGGATTTTTTTTACATGTAAATAGTAAATGGCTGTTCGACGTTCATCTACCGCCTTGTCGTGTACATACATAGGTGATAATTAAATACTCATTTTCAGGTATCGGTTATCTAATATTTTGACCCGGGTCCCGAGGCTCTCGGGCGGGACTCGGGTACCCGGTTTTTAGTCCCAGCCCTACCTTATATATTTTACTTTTGAAAACATGTAATTCATCTTCATGTACTTCCATGCCAGTGTTGTCACTTCAATCACTTTATTTATTTGGCATCTTTATAAAGCCAAGTTTATCTTGATCCACTTTCTAGGTTATGCGTCCAGTTTCATGGTGGATGCATAAACAGCGCTCAAAATACACGGGGGCGACGGGCGATTCGCCTCCGTAGCGTACAGAATCGCCTCCGTGAGAAAAATTACGAGGGCGATTTTTTTATGAGCAACTAAAAAAATCGCCCCCGTCAAACGATCAGCGTTGGTTATAAAATTCAGAACAATGCAAATTTTCTCCTCCTACCTACTTTCGTGAAGACTAAATTAAAATCAAGGTAAAATAAAGCTAAATAGATCGTCATTTCCTTCCCCCTTTTCATCACAGTCGTAATCATGACATTGCAGTTGTTTACCAGTCACCAAGAGGTGGCGCTCGTACCCGGAAGTACAGTTGGGTTCGGAGCGTTTTAGTACACGAAATCCCATTCACCTTTCTCCGTATTGAAATTGTGCACATTAGATCTGAGCGTGCGATCGACATCAAATTCAATGCCCTCGTCAAATCGACATGGGCATGCTCGTGCATCGGGCAACGAACAAGCGCGCGTTAGCAAGTAAGAAGTATTTGAGTGTCGTTTTGTTTTCATCTATTACTATCCTGAAAATATTATGTGCTGATGATACGCGTCCTTTCATTTTTACAAAAACTTGATAGGAGCTCGCTTACACGGTGAGCTATACGGTGTACATCGCGTTGACCGATGTGTGCGCGACTGGCTCACACACCCGCTTATACATGTAACTCCAGCTTCCGATGTAGCGGGAGCATACACAGCCTAGCCAGACTTTGTGTTTACTTCTCGATCCTCGAGAACTTAGCTACCGAAAAGAAACGCTCTCGTGTGAATTTTATTGATTCAAATGACATTGAAATATCTTAGAACTAACAATTAAGTGATAAATTTCTATATTTCATTCTGAATTAGAGGTTTTGGGGGGTTATTCACAAGTTCCAACTATGTTACCGAGTAGTCGATGGAAATTTCATTAGTCGTGTAGTGACCCTGTCGGGCGAGTACACGGTTAATCGAGTACTCGAAACGGGCTTAGTGCCAAGAACCATATACATATACATAACAGCTGTATCATACATTATTGAAACTTGTTTGACAGCATTCAGAAAATTATATTACAAAAATAATTGCTAGATAGTACAGATAACATTTAAGATTAAGCAAAGTGGTAAGGAATCGTTAAATGATTGTAAGACTGTATTCACCGGAGGATATCTGCTAAATCAATGAAAAAAATCCATCACAAAAAGAGCCCCCGTGAGAAAAGTGACGGGGGCTCTTTTTGGGGGGAAAATTTGAAAAATGGCCCTCGTGGGAAAAAAATTAATTTGAGGCTTGTGCATAAATATTAGCAACACATCTATCAATGCTCCATTATGTTAACTACCAACTTACCCCAGATGGGTAGATCATCTATGTACATCTGGTACCAGTAGTGGTTCTTGACAGCATAAGAGAAAGCCCTCAGGATCTCATCCGTCACATCAATCTCACAGTACTGAGTTTGGGGTTTATCCACTGAAAAAATGCATAAGTGGGGGGAAATGAAAAAAAGAATTATATTCAATTCACAGTACAAACACTCTGAAAGGTGCATGTGTATCCAATAAAAATCTCACAAAAACAGGGGTAAAAATAAGTTATTATCAATTGATACAATGGGTCACGTAGCTGACAGATCGTGAAAGGGCAGACTTACAAGCCAATTGACTCAATCACCGACTTGAGTTGCTGGAAAAAAACATGTCGAGGGAACAAGGAAGAGTATAGAGAAAAGGTGCAATCTGACATCCACACAACAAAAGTGCCAATCCTTTGTTTCCCTACTTGAATTTAATGACATTTATGCATCATAATTCAAAAATACAAATTCTTTGTATCTTCCTGAATTGAATTTAACGACATTTTTGTATCATAAAAACAAATCCTTTTGTATTTTCCCTACTTGAATTTAATGAAAATTTATACATCACAAATACAAACACTTTGCATTTTCCTACTTGCATTAAACGACATTCATGCATTATATATGACCAGGCACCACAAAACCACAAAAAAGTCACATTGTGTGATTTTCAGTTACAGCTCAATAAAGGTGTTTTTGGTCAGCAAGGTCAATTATCATTTTTTTTGTATTTCCTGATAGAGTATACTTTTTTTCTAAGAAATTAAAAAATCGGAGGTACCAAACAATCTATAAGTGGTATTTTGGACAGTTTTTTTTAGCAGACCTACACTGTATGTTTGTCTTCTCTGGACTTTTTGTTATTAGTTTTGTTTACGAACCTGAATTTTTATCTTCCATAACTTTATAACAGTGTAACCTCTGATATTGATACTTGTTCAACATGATGAGCAGGATTACCCCCCCCCCTAGTGTTGTTTCCGAATTTCCGAACCGAACTGAAAATTCGCGAATTTGCGTTGTCGAAACGAATCCTGCCGAATCCGAATTTTGTTGCTTGATTCGGAAGATTCGGAAGATTCTGAAGATTCTGAAGATTTGGGAACTACATGTACAGCATTTAATTGAGAATTCACAATTTTTTAATGCAAAATTAAATCGTGGACAAACAAATATCAAATTCAAATCAAATTCAAATGATTAATCTTACGTTGGATAGCTGCATGGGACCCACGTTTGTTTCGTTTGTTCACATTGCTAGAAATAATGCGTGTGTCCAGAAGAAGATTGCCAATTTGATGAGAGAAAACGTTGTACCGATATCAATGTGATCTGGTTATTGCGAACACTCGTACGAAATTACAAACGCCCGTATTCTATCTTGGTCTATTATACAGTCATCAAATTGACAGTGCGATAAAATACTAGTCGCTAATTTAGTTCGGAACGATAGGAATATTTTTCCATAGAGATCAGTGGTAAAGCAGAACGTCGCTCGCGAGAGAAAAAACTGAAGTTAGCGACCGAGTTAGCGATAATTTTATCGCACCGTCAATTTGATGATTGTATAATTGACCAGGATAGAATACGGGCGTTTGTAACTTCGTACGAGTGTTTGCAATAACCACATCACATTGATATCGGTGCAACGTTTTCTCTCATCAAATTGGCAATCTTCTACCGGATATATATACACGACGAAAGCCTTTATTTCTCGCATTATGAACAAACGTAGGTTCCATGATGCAGCTATCACAAGTAAGATTAATTATTTGAATTTGATATTTTTGTGTGCCAGTAATTCTGTATTTGAGTGAATAATCAAGAATCGCGGATCCCCGCGCTTCGCATGTTAAATAAGAAGGAAGTCAAAACAGAAAAACACACATGTAAAGGCGATTTCTGACTTTTTATTTAAAAAAATAATAATTATTCCAAATCCGAATCGAAACGAAATTTCGGGGGAAAAAATATCAAACGAACCCGAATCGAATCGAATCAAAATCTACCCCCCCCCCCCCCCGCTGAGAGAGCGCCAAAATAACCCAGCCTTTTTTAAGGGTTAAGAATTAAAAGAAGCCCTACTGACATCCTTAACCAGGCTTACATTTATAATCGATGTCCAGACCACTGAACTCTAGTTCCACACCCTGCAAGGCTTCTCCAAGCGTTTCATGGTAATGGCTGATACCCTGCTGTGGCCCTCTGCAGAACGGGAGGGAGAAGTAGCTGTAGGTCTCCTGTCGATTGTGGTACGGACCCACTGTGTTCATCCAAAGAACCACTTCTTCCTTGTCTACGTACTGTGAAAACAAAGAGCAGGGATGCCAGTTAGTGTTCACTAGCGGGCCTGAAAAATCATCTATATGTACACAAAAAAGCATGAAAATACACACACAAATGGCCTGGAAATAAGTTGCTAGGGCCTGTATTCAGGCTTCTGCCCGAGATTGACAACTGGTATCTCTACAACAGTCACTGAGAGGATGGGGTTATCGATCGTCTTAAGCTGGTATTTTCTTGGTTTTATTTCTGCGAATTTCGCTAACTATTGTACATGTAGGGTCACAAATTTAACAATGCGAGAAAATGAGCTGGCAGTGATTGTATTTTCTGTGAGCAGCCAGGCTCCGTTTGTCTACAGCACATTCCGTGCCGATCTTGCCGTCTTTGTAATGCTAATCACACAGCGAAAGCTGCACATGAACATTACTAAGTTAATCCACATCGTTGCCGCCATAAATTGTCAATTTTTTTCACATTTCTCATGATCCCATCGTTGAAGTGGTCGATTGAGCTGAAAGAGGAATATTTTAGCAAACTCCGAAGATGGTTTGCAAGGGGTTCACTGTACATGGAATGGATGAATCTTGCCCACTTATTTTTTTTGTTTGTCTCTCCATTAGGCAGGTAGGGGAGATTGCCTCCCGTGAATGGCTTGATGTTCGAAGTCATATTTCATAAACCATCAACTTCAAGCCTGTATGGGCCAGTCACAGACAACATCAACCGGGTAAATGACCATCCCATCTCTCACTTGGACTACTCATACCAACTCATGGCAAAAATACTAGATTTCTATGTATTTTCTAAATACTTTCTTTCAAATTCAGCTCTTAAAAATCTCTCTCTTACCGTAAATGGCCATTAGGAAGAACTTCTAATATTTCCAGCAGTAGAGGCACACGGCCGATATCAGAAACTGTCTCCCATTTGGGAGATTGTCTCTGTTATCAGAGACTTTCGTAAATATTTTTGGTAGCTGATGTGGGAGACAGTCTACCATTTGGGAGATTGATTTTCTTTGTTTACATTTGCGACAAAGGGATTACCTCGGTGCAAAATGAAAATATGATAAGCAGATTCCACATGAAAAATTGCCCCTTTTGACCGTCTTATTCAAAGATTCACCACCTACTTTTGTTTCATCACATTTTTTGTTATGACCCACACACAAAACAAATAGGTTTCTGACCTCAGTCAGGCAAAAATTTGGCTGGGATAAACTACCTTGTTGATGGTGTTGGTTCTTTTATCCTTTTGTAAGCTAAGTCTCCAATGATTATGAGAGACAGTCTCCCAAATGACAGTCTCTCCGATATTGGCCGTGCGCCACTACTGTCCAGCGACATCCGAAGTCAAAATCATGTCGAAAACTGAAGAAATCCCCGCCGATTTTTTGCGCCGTCACATATTGTTTTCATTCCACCAATGTTTTAGGCTAAATTCGGTGAATTAAATTTTGTCCACAAAGAAACTCAGTATCGCAGGTGCATATCGATCTCTTATCTGCATATTCTCTATAATCACGCACACGGAAAATCAGGACTTTTGGGGGGGAGATGTTGTCAGCATGGTCAGTGCTCGCAGCGATCATGAAATGTACAAAATGACTGGCAATACTCCGTTTCGCCAGAACTGACAGTAAATTACAGATTTCATTTTTGGAATTATCTTTTCCACCATAAAGTCATCGGTGAGTCAGTGTGAGTTGAATTTATTTGTAGATCTATTTCTAGCTATACGAGCTCTGTGGCTTATCAATCTGGTACTGGCCACAGAGCTATACACTCTATGCCTGGGGTCGGGCTAACTCGGCACTAGGGCGAACTCGGCACTAGCGGAAAAATGAGGCCGAGTTAGCCCGGAGGGCTTAAATCGATCATGAAATACCAATGTGTCAGGTTTTGTTCTGATTACTAGCTAAGAATATGTTTATTAACCATTATTTTTGATAGAATTGTATGAAATACTCACTTTGAAGATAATCTTGCAATTTTCTTGAGCTAACATGATTGAAAAGTGACATTTTAGACAGTTTAATCACACGACGCAGCTAGTAATCGCCGTGCGCAGCATGCACTGTTTTTGGTACGGTATTCGGAGCGATGAGTCGGACACACATTTTGCAAAACTGCAAAACTCAGTCGGTGAAATATTTATATCCATCATGAATTTATATGGATCTAATATTAATATATAGTTTCAGTATATGTTTCAGCCATGATTAATATCCGAATTTTGCAGTAATCCCTTCATCAAAATATTAATTTCTCCAGATACGAGTCTGAGTACCGAACAGTCATTGAGTCAGTGAATGCAACGCACGGCGATTGCAAATGCGAGCTGTGAATTGTGATTAAACAGCCCAAAATGTCACTTTGATATGACATTAGCTCAAGAAAATTGCAAGACTATCTTCAAAGTAAGTATTTCATACAATTCTATCAAAAGATTGGTTTAAAAACGTATTTTTGGCTAGTATTTAGTAATCAAAACGAAACCTTAAGGATAGGTATTTCATGATCGATTCAACCTCTCCAGGCTAACTCGGCCTCGCTTTTCCACTAGGGCCGACTTCGCCCTAGTGCCGAGTTAGCCCGGATTCCTATGCCTATAGTGGAGGGGGATATCAACAAAAAAATCTAGATCTAAATATCACCATTTCCCACATACTGTGAGCCATGCAAACCAAGCTCGGAGTTTGCTAAAGCCGGGGTTACCTTCCAGGATCAACTAGATTGCAGCCTAGGAAATAATTAATTTTTTTTAGGGGCTACTTTTTTTTTTGCCTTGGGGCTACTTTTGAATTTTATGGGGCTATTTCTTATGTTATTGGGGCTACCATTTTAATGGAAAGTGCAGATTGGTTATCAATTTGTTGGGTTTTTTTTGGTGATATTGCGATTGCTGTTACATTGGTACTAATCATACCTCATGCACAGGTTTACTTAACGGCATACTGCCCAATTTAATTTTAAAACAGACCTTCTATAGATTTTTAAAATTTTAACTTCAACCCCCCCCCCCCCCCCCATCAGATTTTTTTTTTTTTTTCAAAATTTGAAGGAATAAATCAACAATAGGTCAATTCAACAATACATCAATTTCACCCGAATTTGCTGTCATTAGGCGTATTTCCCGCGGAGATGTTTATTTTACGCTAAAAGGCGGGCTTGGTGTGTGTTTTTTTTCTCTGGCACATAATACTCCTAAATCCGCTTGGACGTACGTACGTACATATACTCTGTGAATGCACACAGTTCCGGGCGTTTTTTCTTTTCCAATTTGTTTTTCGCGGATACCATCTCACTCGATGAGCATCGCTCTCGCGCGCTATAAGTAAAAAGCCCCGTCATAAATACACCGATTTCTTGATTTGTAGAGCGTTTTCGTTGACTCTGTTTCTCACAACCCGACTTTAGCGCCGCATGCTTTGAAAAAATGGCACTAATTCCGCATTTTTTAGGCAGGCTTTGGCTTTACAGATTGATTTTTTGAGGTGACTACGGACTTAATGTGGTAAGGGATAATTTCTCTGTGTGGTGTATAATATCCGGTCGTAGATCTAGTGATAGTCTCATTACACGGATGATGGTAATTTTAGACCTATCATTGTAACAGTGATATTGCGTTTCGGAAAGGAAATTTTCACAAAAGGTGTCGCGCAAAGACTAAGTGAAATGAAGCTGTCGATGAATTTATACAACCCTGATATAGAATGAGGGTAGTTACTGTAGTACTAGTATGCGTGAAAAAAGCACTATCTTCAGTTTCCCTGTCGATATGCGATGTCTGGCTATAATTGTCATTTGGTCTAGCGCTCACGATGCTACACATTCGCGATGTGCTAAGCTCTGAGTCAACAACGAGATTAAAGGTTGAATTTAGCTGCTTTTTGAGCATAATAGTGATTTTCTTTCGAATCATTGATGGGGGCGACTCATATGAAAACGGTCGCCCCTAAATACAGGTTTTCCAGCATTTATTGGTGCGATATGGGAGCCGACGAGGGCGAAATCGCCCGTCACCCCCGTGTATTTCCGACGCTGTAAGATTGTAAAAATTGAATGAATAAAAAAGAAAAGAAAAACACAAAAATCGGCAGGTGTGATCAGGGTTTTTTTTACCTTTCATGTGTAACTTGTAATTATATATGGGACTACACAAATCTCACCTTGCATGTGTAGATCTAGTCCCATATATAGACTCTACAAGTTACACATGCAAGGTAAAAAAACACCTGATCACACCTGCTGATTTTTGTGTTTTTTTTTTCTTTTTTATTCATTCAATTTTTACAATCTTAGTTGATCCTGGAATGTAACCCCTTTGGCTTTAGCAAACTCCGAGCTTGGTTTGCATGGCTCACAGTATGTGGGAAATGGTGATATTTAGATCTAGATCTAGACTCTAGACCTCTAGATCTAGATCTAGATTTTTTTGTTGATATCCCCCTCCACACACAGTATAGGCATGGAGTGTATAGCTCTGTGGCCAGTACCAGATTGATATAAATGATAAGCCACAGAGCTCGTATAGCTAATCTACATGTATTTCATGGACAAAACATGCAAAATGGATATTGTTGGTTGGTGTCAGTTACTCATGAACTAAGACAAGTTTATATTACCATGATTACCAGCATGACCAATGTGGATCTAGTAGTATAGAGTCTAGATCTAGGTCTAATAGATTTACTAGGTCTAGGTCTTGATCGTGATCCAAATACAAGAGTTTACAAAACAATGCCAATGCCATTACATTAATTTACAACAGACAGGGAGCGAATGCCGGTAACGTAATGTAACGTTAATTGGTAGATGACTATCGCCTATCAGTATCAGCCCTAGATTTTTCTGCAAAAAGCTGATCACAAAAACGTAACATCCGACTTACTTCATGACTGTGTTCATCTCCTTTTACCGTTAAAATTACGGTAAAAATGACACATGATATTCTCAACAGTCCTTTCCACATACTGATATGGTTAAAAGCTGTCTAAATCAAATATCAAAGTAGATTATAGACGATTTAGGTTCGGTATCCAGCGGCCGTCGGAGTGATGACTACAGCATCGCCACGTCACACGTACATTATTTACTATGCTGTACAGTCTAGTACGTACGTAGCATTATAGACCAAGCTCATTGAATTTGTGTGTATGTCTATGCGGTGGGTTCGCTTCCAAATTTCGTCTTCACTCTGTCCCTTGCTCTGCACAATCAATGAATCCGATGTATACTAGTGCCAACTTTATAAAAATGCGATTATCTAGTCATTATCTTGTTCATGTTATTGTAATGTATTTTTATTGGTCACCCTGTCTTTTTTCTTCTTCTTCATCAGTTATGGAGCTTCGGCATTTTAACTCGAAATAGGTGGGAGGAAACGTCAAGAATATTAGTATAAGCCTACTAAACGAGGGCACCCGCATATGAAGTGTTTAAGATGACATTTTTTGTGTAAAGTTCTGTAAAGGAATTATAACGGCATCTCAAGGCTTATGATTTAACCTCGACAATTCATAAAGAAAGAGAACAAAATCTTTTTATAATTCATAACTAAACATACTTAAAGGACTCAAAAGAACTATGTTCATAAGGCATGAAATAATTCCGAGGTCAATTTCCGCCAGTTTCCAATGATATATTTCCTGCGCAGCCGTTTATGATATCTCATCTACATGCGGGTCTGCATGTAGAGAGAAAAACATTTTACCTTAAGAGATTTGACCCCTTCAAGTTACTTAGACCATGATCCATATTCCATAAGTCATTGACAAAAGGGTTGTCAACCTGACCATAGCCCCCTGGGGAGGGGGGGGGCTATTTTTATTTTTTATTTTTTATTTTTTTGTAGCTTCTCCTTCTTTGGTAGTAGTATTATATGTTTGTTTGTTGTTGTTTTTTTTTGTTGCTTTTTTTGTGGCGGGGGGGGGGGGCATGTCTCATTGCGAGGTCTATACATCATCCGTTAGAATTCCTTTACAGAACTTCATACACAAAATGTCATCTGAAAACATTTCATATGCGGGTGCCTTCGTTTAGTAGGCTTCTACTATAATACGTGTAATTCTTGACGTTTCCTCCCCAAACCTTGCCGAAATTAAATGCTGATTCTAAGGAAATGTGTGAAGGGATCATTTTGGAGAGGGAGTGTTTGACTGTTTTAAATCAAATGAAATTGAATAAGTCGCCGGGAAATGATGGGTTAACTGTTGAATTTTACAATACTTTCTGGCCAGTTATAGTTGCAGCTTTAAATGAAGGATTTCAAGTTGGCGAACTAGCGGCTTCTCAAAAGCAAGCTGTAATTACTTTGATTTAAAAAGAGGGAAAGGATCCACTAATGATTAAAAATTATAGGTCATATCCCTTTTAAATGTTGACTACAAAATTCTTGCAAAAACAGGCCCCTGGGAACGATTATTTTTCTGGGGGTGCTGTGAGCAGAATTTTATCATTCAGTTGCTTATCTAGGAATTATGGCGCCCGGAGTAAACAATTTGCGCCCATACCAGCCCCTCCTAACTCATCGACATCATTGTACAAACGAGGGAGCAAAGCGACCGAGCGTCAGATTATTTATTTGGAGCATTTTTAACCCCCAAAACGCAATTTCTTAAGCAATATACCCAGGATAATTTGAAATGAACACTGCGGTCGAGGGGTAGAGATCAAAATTTTGAACATTGATAAACGGTTTTCTGTTCACTTCCTTCTAAAATGGGGCGCAACATTATTAATGGAAACCATTAAGCAGTGGCTTATCTACGGGGGGGGGGCAGAGGGGGAACGTGCCCCGGGCGGCACTTGAAGGGGGCGCAAAAAAAAACGCAAAAGAGAGAAAGAAAAGAGGAAGAAATACACAAAATTTTATGGTCTTTGAGGGTTATTTGCGCCCCAGTCAAGGACAAAATGCGTAAGAAATGGTGTTTTATAGGGTTTGAAGTTCGAAAATTTTCTAAAGCTCGGTCGCTTTGCTCCCTCGCATAATTATGTTCAAGATCTAGCTATTTCGCGCCCCCAATGACGTTTTTAAAGTGTTAACCATCAATTGACTCTAGCTGCTTTGCCCCCCCCCCCCCGCATTAGGCATGAGCTAGTTAAATTTTGCGCCCCCAGATGGGATATATGTGCATAAAAAGCACTTTCAAAGTATAGAACATGCGAAAGAAATCATAAATTTGCTTTGCAATTGCCTTCCTCAAATATATTTCTTCAGGGTCTCCATTCATTTTGCGCCCCCAAAATAGGAATGTTCAAAATTTCAAAAAAAATCTATTGCTAGGTCGCTGTATTCCCTTACATTTTTTTCTTTGTATAAGGGTAACATACATAAGAAATTTCAAGTTGAGGGGTGAAAGGGGGGGGGGGGGAATTCTGCTTACGAAATCCTGTAATTATGAAATTAGACAGCTCAAGCTATCTTTACCGCCATTTTATGTGGAACTATTAGAGACAGTTATAGTTAGAGACAGTTTATGACAGTTATAAGGGTAATGAAGTTATTTTTACCAACAAACATTATGTTTTCGAGTTTTTCTATTCTATCATGTAGATTTAATATCAAAAGGCATAGTGAGATTGGAACATTTTGTGGATAAAGATGGTGAATAGAAAACAGATGCATATTTTACTAGTATATCTTAGTTCATGGAATATATTGCAGGTAAAACACATATTTAAGAGAATTCCCCTTAGTTGGAAAAGGCAAATACATATTATAACAGATGAAAAGAAGAAGGAATTAGATAGGGAATGAATTTTATTTTTGCTCTCAGATAAAATTGTCCCCTTACGTGAAATTGTTTCGAAGAGATTATAATACAACTATTCTCAACAGTAAATTGGAAGTCCCCCTGTAGTAAATAGATTAAAAGAACCATTATTTTGATTTGTTTGTTAGAGACATTGAAAACATTTTCCTTAGACCAAGGAAATGTACTTTAAATAGTAATCTTAGGGAATTCCAATTCAAAATGTTACATGGGGTTATTTACACGAATCATGATTTATATCGGTTTGGACTGGCTCCTAGTAGTTTATGCTCCTTTTGCAAAAGGGAAGAAGAAACATATCGTCACGTATTTCAAGAATGTGGACATATTCAGTTGCTGAAGGAAATCATGGGTAATGTGCTGAACTAGCCGTTTTTAAAGGAATTAAACTGGGAGAGAATTTTATTTGGTGTGACTGTGGGCGATGTGGGGAAAATTTATTTATTGAATCATTTAATTTTGTTAATAAAATATTTGATATTTCAATGTAGGAAGAGAAATATACCTCCCAACAGCAAAAAAGTGAGAGAAATATTGGTAGGAAATCAAGTTGAAGAAAAAAAGAAAGCACAAGATCGTAACACCCTGTCATTACACTTAAAGAAATGGGAAGCTTTTGATTTCGGATGAAAATGGGGTGACTATATATTTCGGGACAGGCTCACAAACTAAAAGAGTTTTTAAGCATTTTTTTTTTTTGTCGCTATCTCCCACTCGGCAAATAATATTCTTGAGGAGAATAGGCTGAAGTTCGAAATAACTATAGTTTAGGTTATAATCATCCTTTTGTTTGGAAACTCATTAAGCAGCGAAACTATCATTTGAATCAATTGATATCTGCCAGTAGCCTGACCTAGCTGCGATTTGTGAAAATAAAAAGAACATTATTAACTTTTAACTTTGGGCCGCTTTCAAAGTAATGTTTCTTCACCTTTTCATAATTATGTTATAATCATGATAATAAGTTATTACTTAAAATATTTGTTAGCCACGGCAGAGGTGTAGCGTGGGTTCAGTCACTCAAGGGGCACTGCTGGTTGATAGGCACATGCACATTTTCTATAACTCGAAGAAAAAAATACCAGAGAAAGGCGTGATATTTTCCCTTGTGATGTTCTCCTATCTCTCTTCTCTCTCTCTCTCTCTCTCTCTCTCTCTCTCTCTCTCTCTCTCTCCCTAGTTTCGGCTCTCTCTCTCTCTCTCTCTCTCCCCCTCAGCCACTCCTTCCATTTTTTCTCCCCCTCCCCTAAGCTTCATCTGAAATCTCTCTCTTAATTCTCTCCTTTCTTTCTTTCTTTCTGTTCTCTCTCTCTCTCTCTCTCTCTCTCTCTCTCTCTCCCTCTCCCTCCCCCCCCCCCCCCCTCTCTCTCTCTCTCTCTATCCCCCCCTCTCTCGTTCTTCTTAAGTTTTTTTTTTTTTGGGGGGGGGGGGTTGGGGGGAGGGTCGGGGGTCAAACAAAAAGTTTGGATACAGACATTGAGATGGGGACTGAGAGTACGTCTACACACAGGAAATTCGAATCATATCAAATCTAAAATCGAACTCAGTAACCATCCACGATCCCCTGAAAAGGGGAAAAGATTTTTATTAGATATTAACGGGAATTTTAAATCAGGGCCGCTTTTCCAAACGCTGGAAAATGAACTTCATATAGGCCAGGAACCTGTCCCGAAATAGTCACCCCATTTCACATATGAGATTTGACCCCTTAAAGTTGCATCCATGTCTTCACAAAAAGCTTGTCAGCTCGAACGAAGCCGCCGGGTTTGGCCCCCAGAGCCTCCCCCCCCCCCCCCCAAAAAAAAGGGCCCTAAAGTCGGGTCGATTTCAACCCATCTAACATATGAGCCAAACTTTGTCAGATGGAAGGTGTATGACTATCATTACCAAAAAACAAAAACTGTCAAAATTTTCCGTCGGGATGGGTTGTCAGACCGCCCCTAAAAATTGGGGAAAATTTTTCCCCTTAAACTCCCTGGCCCAAATTTTGTCAGAAGGAAGAGGTATGGGTGTATACATTACAAAAATATAAAAATTGACAAAAATTTCCAACGGGAAGGAGGTGTAACATGCCCCTGAAAAAACACCAAAGTGCCCCTAAACCAAGCTTTGCTGCCCAAAATGCTTTGGATGTAGACAAGACCCCATTTTTGCATTACAACCTTAATAACTCCAATATGTTTCTTTCAATTCAGATCAAATTTACATAGTACAATCTTAAGTATTGTAACATTAATGGCTTGCAATTTGGTGTCAAATGATCATTTCAATAATAAGTTATTAAATTGTGAAAACTGTATTGCTTTCTCAAAAGTACTCAAATGATATTGTCAGGATTATGTAAATACACCCATTGTCATGCGCCTTTTTTTTTTACTGGCTCAGTCCCCTCAAAAATTTTTACTCATTACGCCACTAGTGATCACTAATACTTGGGATTATCTTGCATTTTTCAACAAGGGTACTATATTTGTGGTGAAAAATAAATCCAATAAGCCTGAATCTCTCGTAGGTTCTGATACCACTTGTTCCAAACCAAAAATCATTACAAATATCCACTCGCGACATATAGTTCAGGTTCTTTGGAAAGAGTGAGATGAATTAGAATATCCTCCTATCCAGATATTTTGGTCCTTTGTTATAGGTCAATTTGGGAAAGTGAATTGCGTAATTATAGAAGTTCATGACTTCACTATCAGAATCAGGAGGCCTATAAAAAGCTGACAATATAAAACTGACATCTACTAAATAGGTAAAGGTTCCATAGTCCTTTGAAAGATTACAAATAATAGCCAAGATGACCCCTCCCCCGGACCCCGCTCTTATCTCCAATTACAGAAGAAAATTAAAGTAGAGTAACCCTATCATTTTCCCATGAGTCAATACACTACCAACACTAAGTGTAGTGATTTGACTGTTAAAAAAAATTGTACTTTGGAAGTGAAAATTCCATGAAAAAGTTGTCAGAAAGTAGTGGTTTTATTGTTAAGGATTATTAAGGATGAAGTAACAATAGACAGATTATCACCTTGAATAGCAGGTTGTCTATTGTTCTGTTTTCAGGCTGCATAACAAAAGGACATTCTCCTTGGGAGATGGTGGGGCAATGAAGGGACAGGAAGTCTGCTATTTTTCTTTTGCCAAAAGCACTACTTTATTACTAGTAAAGCAATACTTATCCATCCTAATCCTACCACCATTGTACAACTTATCCACTCCTCTTTCACTCCATAAGAACAACTCTCTCACATCAAAAGCATCAGGGAAAGAAAACACAACAAAACCACTACTTTATGACAACTTTTTCATGGACTTTTCACTTTCAAAGTATTTTTTTTTTTTACAGTCAAACCACTACACTTAGTGTTGGTAGTGATAATGGAAGAGATACCGCGTCCCATTATGCGTTATACAGCTATCGGTCCAATTAACAGCGGCATAATAAAAAAGATAATCTCTTCTTTCGCGAGAAGGTGAGGTCCCGGGTACCGTACATGTATAAGGTACGGTACGGTACAAAAAGTTTTAAAATGGGTTCGCTTTTTGTCATACGTACGGAAGCGTTAAAGTGCCATTCTGCTACTTGACGACATTCTGACGAGATATTTCATCTTGTCAAGTCGATTTAATATCCATATCAAGTCGACATGTAAAGATATTTAACTTACCATGTCGACTTATCAACTTTTATTAGTATATCTTGTCATGTCGTCAAATGAAATAGCACTTTAACGCTTCCGTACCACATTGTCATCTGTGGAGTGCGATCAGCTGGTGGGGAAATTCCCTCAAATCCAGGGGCAGGGAATTTCCATAGGATATTTCGATTCACGCGGGGATTTCACGGTACCGTACCGTACCGTACATTTCTTCCGGGTTACGTACAGGCATAGGTTACACGGTTACAGGGTTACTAATACGGCTCGTGCACCCATGCACAGAGCCGTATTTATACTCGATCGGGCGCCCTTCCCGTATATATATACGCGATATGTATATGCGCAGGGTTTTGTCTGCAGCTCAGTGGCACTGGATCTGGATCAACTCTTTAACATTTTCATTTTCGACAAGAGATCAACTTGTCTACGAAATAATCACAAATCACAAGAAATCCTAAGCCTAACTTAGGTTAGAGTCTTGTTAGCAACGCCAAGGGTACTACTACTACCAGGTAATTTATAAAATGTTTACAATTGAATTACATAATACATGTCCAAATTCATGAAATTTGCTGGGATTGCTGCAATGCTGGCAAGTTCAATTCATCTTTCAATTTTCATGTCATCCAAGTTAAATTATTCTTCTTCCTAGATCATTAGATGAGTACAGTCCTCCATCTGGTGTATTCTCGTAGGTGTACTGTTTGACGGGTCTGGTGTATGTACAGTGCTGTATAAAAAGACTACCGGTACATATGATTCTAACTCCCTCCAAGGAGCACCGCCTTTGGCCGGCAGCACTCCCTGATTACTTCAAACTCAAAGTTCATTTCATGTCATAATGCATAACAACACTTTTAGAATAACAAGCATTAAATGAAGCGCTAACAAGTTGCATTATCATTTTAGATTTGCATTATTTTGCATTGAAAAAATAAATGATCGGCTATATCAGGTTGAGGAAACCACTCTCGTTAGTACGCAAAAATAAAGTGAGTCTATGGACGGGGAATGAGAAAACCAATGCGTTTAACACAGTGAAGCGTTTTTGTGCAGAGTGAATGGTGGTTTCCTCAACCACGATAATGCCAAATGATCATTAAAGGGTATCTCCAATAACCTCGCATAAGTATGAGTGGGTCTGACCATTAGATCCTAGTTAAGGCCATTATCTCCAATAACCTCACATAAGTGTGAGTGAGTTAAGGCCTAGATCCACTCACACTTATGCGAGGTTATTGGAGATGGCCTAGATCCAACACTGGTAACAGTAACACTAGTAGTACAGTTATACATGTATTATGAGGTGGTGTGGTGCAATCAGTCGTCACGCTCTTCATATGACTTTTGTCATAAGCATGAGTGGGTCCGAGTTCCGCGCCTGACCTGACAAAAATGATTGTCGCTGCGTTGTGTTTAAGGAGGCGTCACAACAAAAGTAATAATAGCGCTGCCATTGGCGACTCTTTTACAGCTATTGTCGACCCCTCAAATAGGCAGAAGTTAGAGACAAGGTTGTCTGAAGCATCTGATATCTTGATATAGATATCAAAAGGCAAAAGTCAGAGATCTTCCAAACCCCACTTTGAGACACACCATGTTATCCTATATTCATTCGACATATGGATGTACGATGTATTGATGTGAGAGCATTCAGACACAACTTACCTTTATACGATAATTGTATGGCAGCATTCAGACCTCACGCACTGTCAGGTTTCATGGGAAGCTCATGAATATGTACAAGTCTCTCCCTTGCGCCGTACAAACTTTGCGCCGGCTTTACGCATTGTGTTTATTGTAAGCCTCGCCAACTTATACGACGTATGGATATGAGAGCATTCAGACACAAATATACGTCATATGAATATAAGATCATCATACGAAACGATATTTCTGACAAGATGATGACAAGGTGACATGCATACTGGTATGGCAGTACACAATCTGGCTTTTGCTGCAAGACCTCTTTTTTTTTTGGGGGGGGGATGCAAGGGCAATTATGCATTAGGGTCTAATTTTAAAGGGGAGTAAATCATTGTGCAACATTTGACTCTTTCCCTGACTGCATGACAAAATACAACACTGATTGTTGTTGTTGGTTTAATTGTGTTTTTTTTTATTGCTGATTGGATAACTTTTGCCTGGCAATATGAGAGGGCATTTTTTGGTTTTTTTTCCTCTCCCTTTTTCACATTGATTTGCAAATACCACAAGTAGATCTAGGCTTTTGCAGAATTTCATCTCTTGAAATTTTAACAGTACCTTGTTAGTAACTAATTTAGATATTCCATTAAATAATCTTGAATGTGATTGTTCTTAAAGACATACTTCATGCAAAAATTGACAAGTATTTGCGATCAATTCTGCTCTCTTGAGTTACTCAGTCACAATTTCTGCTGAGTCCGAGTTGGACCTAGTGCCAGGTAAGCCGAGTAAGCCGAGAACCATTTATATGTGCCATATGAATAGGGTAACTACTACTGTAAACGTGGAATATTTCACGGTGTGGAAATTTTCGTGCATATTTTTGTTTATGTGTTCTTTTGCCCATGAGCCTAGCACGTCTGCGAAATTAAAAACACATGAAATTCACCTTACTCGGCTGAGTGCGAAAAATTAATCGCGTGAAAATTTGCACTTTTACAGTATTGCAAATTGAGTATTCTCTATTATGCTAGATCATCTGGGTTTTTTTTAGACCCGTTTTTTTTTTATTATATTTTTTATTCTGAAATTCATTCAGAAACGGTAAGAATAATGTCAGTTGTTTTGTTTTTTTGTCCAATTAGATCCTTCCATAAGTTTGTCACAGTCAGTCGGCAGGTCTGTATGCTAATGAGCAAACAAGCAGGATTCATCCAGATCATCTCGTGGCCAAATCTTTCATCCTGTAAAATCTCATGAATCGTGAGATTTTCTTTCTGGACCAAATTAACCACTTTATAATCAAGTGAAGTTCTTGATTATTATACAATTGGAAAGAGCGAATGTCACACTTTCATATTTGTTCATTCTTTTTTATAACAGACTGGGAGAAATAAGTGAAATTTAGGGAGAAAAGTTGCTTCAAAACACATTTTTTCTTCTCTCACTTCTTTGATCATTGTGAAAAACTTTTTATTTTGAGCCCAAATAAAATTTATACCATAGTAAAGCTGAAAATCTATACTTTCTCAAAATGTCATTCATAATATGGGCACCTTTTAATCGGGTCAAGAACACACTTTGAAGCACCAAGGTACAGGACGAGATTTCTTGATTTTCTGAAAAGCTCCAAATCCAGTCTTCTGATTGGCTGAATAAGGCCAAAAACAAGCCAGCGCGGTTGTTTTGAACAGAATACCACATGGGGAGAGTGACCTTCGAGTGACCCAGGGGGCAAACAGCTGTGGAATGTTGAGATTCCTTGGTGGGTGGGCAGTCTATCTGGCCAATCACAGTGCAGTATTCTTGGTTTTAGGCAGATCATTTGCACTTGGCTTAGGAAAAGTGTGTTCTTGACCCGATTTAAGTGTGTCCTTCATTATAAATGATATTTTCATGAAGCATAGATCTTCAGCTTTGATATGATGTAACAATCATTTGGGCTCAAAAGAAAAGACTTGCAAAATAACCATTTTTTCAAAGGTGAAAATTTTATTTTTTTATCATATTTGAAACCTGAAATTTCACCAACTTTACACATTTTTTCATTAAAATGAAATACAGAACATAAAAGTTTGGTTCTTATCCTTTACTTTGATACTAAAAACGTCTGATTTGATGTAGATTTAGAGCAACTAGAGCCTGAACAAAAGAGGTGTTTCGAACTGATCTTCCTCATTATGTATTCAGACACCGCTAAGGTCATGCATATGACTTGGATGAAAGGAGCCACTTTTTGTGGACCTGCCAACTGACTGGTCATGCATCAGAAAACCTGAAAGAATGTGGCACTATTCTTGTTGGTACAGTTTCATTTAATCAGAGAGCTTGATTTGTTGATGTCAGAGTTAACTTCATAAAAGTGAGACTGTGTCATTGATGGCTGCCATTGATATCACAGTTGCAAAGGTAATTGCGCCAGAATGATTGGCACAAATCAGAAAAAAAATCTTCTTTCTTAGGCTCTTACAATTTAGAATGTTCAAGTAAAAACAATTACTCCATTTTCACAGTAAATCAAGATGTTGAACAGTATGGTACTTAGCTTTGGTTAAAACAGCCATTTGGAAGATGTGTCCCAGGTTTTTACAAAGATGCCTTGTTCATTGGCCCATTTTCTCTTCCAGTTCTCTTTTGAAGAAAGACCAATCATCATGGCTGTTGAGCTCCAGGATAGACGCTACAAGCAAGTAGCCTTCAAGATCGGTAAAGCATTGTCTCCGCAAGAGATCCACGACTTCAAATTTCTGTGCAAGGATATTCCAGGTTTCACTCAAATAGACATTGACGAGATATCCGACGGACTAGCCCTTATCACCAAACTAGAACAGTTGGATGTCCTCACAAAGGATAAAGTGGATCTGGTGATAGACTTCCTGTCATTGGTGAATAGGAAAGATTTAGAAGGTGAACTGAAGCTTTATGAACAAGAATTTCTGGGAAGACCAGCAGTGGGGCAAGTGGGAGGGCCAATAGCCCAGCCGATGAGTGCACAGTTCCAACAGAATAATGGATACCAGTCAGCAGGTAAATCATAGATTAAGATCTAAACATTCTTTTACAAGAAAATCCTGAACAGTTGCTTTGCATATTACCTGCTGAGATAAATATTTTGCTCAATTGACTGTCCTGTATTTCAATATGTTGCAAATGACAAAATTCCTGTGTAGTTGATTACCGGTACCTTTTTTTCCCTGCAATGTTTCTTATACAGAATGCAAACATTATGTAGGCAACTGTTCCAATCAGGTCCTCTTCTTTTTTTGCACATATTCTCTCTCTATTAAATATGAAATCTTACATTTTGAATACGATCCATTCTTGTTACATTTACCATGTATCATTTGACATATCACCTACAAGTAGGCTATTTTGTAATGACACATTTGAAGTTACATTCCTCAGTTGTGATGTACATGTATTCAAAAAGTTAATCAAAAGTAGAGGTCGGTTTGTAGTTCAATGTTTGAAGAATTTGAAGGCAAGGATGCTAATTTTTCAAAAAGGAATTTTTGTTCGAAGGATTGCATGAGAATTTTGTGATATTTTATTTCTGTTAGGAATAGTATTCACTGTTTTAAATGTTGACTTGATTTCAGTGCCCAACTTGAGGCTGCATCCTTGAGTTTTAATAGTACGTTTAAGATTTCAGGAATTCTCATGTTTATTAACTGCATGCTTTCAACACGTTTTTCTTTTCCATAGCTTTCAACTCACAAAATCAGCCTGCTGTAATGGGAGAAGGTAGGCTTTGATAAAAATCCATTTCTTATTTGGTTTTCTCTTTTTTTGTATGCTGTACACTCTGGTCAACTTTTCTTTTTATTTTCTCATGAAATTTAACACATTAAAAAAATATGAATGTTTAGGACCTACATGTGAAAAGTGAAATGCAGCTATGTGAAGGTACTAAATTAATTTGTTGAGGCAACATGAAATATTGTACCTGTGCTCACTGTAGAGATGGGGGGGGGGGGGACTTTATTTCGCTTGTCCGATTTTTTTTACACTGGCACCCCTGAAAAAATACTCTGACGTCATCCTGACATGAATGTCTTTGTACCTCTGACTTCTCTGCATATTTTTTTTTTGGGGGGGGGGGTGGATGGAGGCAGATTGATATGTACAAACTGATGATGTAATCATGTTAATGTAATGAGAAATCATTGATGAATTTATTTGACTATCAATCAACCTGTTGGTGTCATGGATATGACAATGTTTTCAAAAATATTTCTGAACTCTTTCTAATCCACTGCCTACAGATTTGAGTACAGAGTTTGACATCATTGTTGAGAACATTGGCCGTGACTGGCGACAGCTGGCGAGACGTCTTGGTCTGAGTGAGGTCGACATTGAGTGCATCACAGAGAACTATAGCAGGAACTTGAGAGAGCAATCCAGGCAGGCCTTGTGGATGTGGAAGAACAAGCTTCGAATAGAAGCCACAAGACAGGCCCTTATCAATGCTCTCAGGAAGTGCAAGATGAACTACATTGCTGACATCGTTGAGGGTTACATCAAGCAGTGAATACATTACTGAGGGGTAGCATTGTTGAGTGGTTCATCAAGCCCTAAGGACATTTTAGGGTTTTTTAGGTAGTGAAAACATGGCCAAGGAGTTTCTTGAGTACTGCAGACATTGTCAGGGACTTAATCAAGCATTGGTGACATTGCTGAGGGGTTCTCCAAGCCATAGAGACTTTGTGTGAGATATTCATCAGGCTGTGGAGATATTGTTAAGGTTTTCATCAAGCCATGAAGACATTGCTTGGATGCTTGTACAGAATGTGCCCATGTGATGGAACATTACTGATCCAGGTATTGATAGTTTCTTCATTCATTGTTTCAGGAACCATTGACAGAAACTGGTTTTTTAAAGCTTTTAGGATATGGAGTTAGTATGGTGAAATACTACCTTAGTAACAAAAGAGACAGGTTACTCATGTAGAACTTAACATGTTTTTCCAAACTTTTGAGGATAAATAGTGTTAAGTGAAAAAAATCCGAACACAGAGTAGGCAACATCACCTGAATATAGAGGACAGTTCCTACTCCATGTAATCAACTGAATATCTGTTACGAAAATCCAGAGGTCTATTGTTTGACTCGCTCTCACGGAGGGTCTATTGAATCAAAAGGGAATGATCTCAGACAACGTCAGGAACGTCAGAGCTTTCGCGCTTCGGGCAGGAGGGGGGGAACTCCCCTCTCCCAACCACCCCCCCCCCCCATAAAATTAAATCCTAGCTATGCGGTTGACTGATCTTACAGGAATCTATCATAAGAGTAACTTTCCTTGATCTTAAATAGATCCAGTGGTGGGCTCAAGCCCCCCCCCCCCCCCCTTTTTTTTAAAGAAAAAAAAAATATTAAAAAAAAGTGAGGAAAAATGTTGTTGCTGCTTCCTTTCCCAATCTGCCAAGTGAGCTTGTGAATTTGTGAGAGGTTGGGGGATCATGTTGGAAAATATTTATGATTGTAGACATTTCACTCCCCCCTCCCCCTCCCCCCCTCCCCCTCCCCCCTCTCTCTCTCTCTCTCTAACAATCTTTTATCTGTCCATGCTTGATGTATTGACTGGAGACAAAGATGGGCAGGAAAAAATGTTCCAGTGTGCCATCATTGTGCTATCTGATTCTGGTACCATAAACACGAATGTACAGATTTTCAAGAAATCAACTCAATTGCAATTTCAATCCCTCATTGTATTGCATATACATGTATATAGCAATTTTGAGTCGATTATTTTTTTATCAATTTATATCACTGTAAATGTTTGCACAATTTTAGTAGAAGATGTATTTAGGCTACTAAAATTGCTTAGCTTGATTTCTTCAAAGTCTTTACGATCATGTTCATATATTATCCCTGCAGGGAGTTGATGGAACAGAAAAATGTATGTGATCATGGTTCTTGTTTATTGATGGCTACCTTACTGGCATTGGTGTCCCGAGTAGTAATATTTTTATTTTATGATTTACATTTTCAATTTTTGAATTCCATTTATCCTTTTTTGTAAATAACATATGTGATGTGTAAAAACAAGTATTCAATATTTCAAACAATGATAGTAGGATTCTTAGCAGAAACACCCACTAAGTCTAAAGCTGATCTAGGCAGTACAAAATACATGTAGAGGAGCTGAATGTGGTCCTCTGTGTTTGCCAAACAAACCATTGTGCTGCACAGGATAGCGAAGCGGAGCTGCCAAATAGTACGATTTTATCCTATTTCTACGATTTTTCAGTGACAATACGACACTAGGATTTTTCTCAATAAAATACGATTTATCAAAAAATCGGAAACAAACATTCTTATCAGAGTATACTTCGAGATGGCCTTTCATAGTAGCCAGCAAGAAGGACAATTTTAGTGCTCGATGTACGGCATGTGCATGTGACTTCTCCATTTCACATGGTGGTGCAAAAGACATTTCATTGCACATTAGTCGACAGAAGCATCAAAACGCTGTGCAAGCCATGAAGAATGTGAGTCCTCTCTCTTCATTTTGGCAGAAGACAGACTATTCAGTAATAAGAGCTGAGACGTTAATGGCCAATTTCCTCATTGAACACAATTTGCCGTTTTCTACAGCAGACCATCTGATGCAGCTTGTCAAAGTTACTTGTATACATGTATAAATTACTACAAAATAAACAAAATTCGCAATCCTTGAGATATTGTGTAGGAAAGTACACGACGGTTAAGAATAGGATTTTTTTCTGAAAATAGGATTTTTATGGTAAAATCATAGGATTTTTGGTCAAGTGAGGTTGGCAGCTCTGGCGAAGGCATCGTCTGTTGAATTGCTAGGAATAATATGCTTGCAGTCTATTAGAACAAAGATGGAGGGTTTTGACAAGATTTAAGACACTTGATATGAACAGCTACCTGCATGTCCATTGGTGTTTACAATGTATGAATGATGAAGTCTAGAGAAAAGTTGAAAGTTATGAGATGAGGAAGCAAATCAACCAGTCTTTTAATATGAGAGCATTTATAGATGAACTTTTTCAGTTTAGAGGTGAAAAGTAGTCAAATTGGATGCATGTATATGTTTAGAAAAATTTTCACGTTTCCAAATATTTCACTTCTAACCAGTATTTAGACAGACTTATTTTTCTTATTTGAAAAATAGTGCTATTTATTTATTTTGTTCATCTTGCTGTCATTTAGTAGTGTAATTAACATTTGGCAACATTTTCTCGTCTAGACTGAACAAATAATAGACAAAAAAATTACTTTGTGGCCATACCAGGAAGGAACATAAGTCATATTGATTAGGGGTGGGAGTTTTGGGTATTTTTTCATTTCAGGCACCCGACTCTTTTTCTGGCGGGTTCCCGGTTACCCCAAAATCATATAACACAAATTACAAGCTAATATTTACCCCTAAGAAGCTATTAACACTGGGAAAACTCCTTCATGTTTGGCACCTGAAATAGAACATTCAAGGAAAAAAACAAAAACAAAAAAAACTGGCGGAGGAAATCGTGGGCGCAAAATCTAATCTAAATCTAATCCATAGAAATCGTCTATAATCACGCCAGCGCCTTAGGTAATCACGGTCAACAGTCCCTCGCACTTGTTCATTCAAATGACATACATGTACTTGAAAGGAAGGGGAATACTGAGAAATCTTATGAAGAAAAACTCGTTCGAGAGTCGAGACTATGATCATGATGATTCTTAATAATTTTGCACGAGCAGCCCTTGGAAATTTTGACAGCGTGATCGTACAGAGGCACTTTGTAGTCAAACTTCACAGTAGTATTGATCTTCCTGGAGAAAATGGCGAGCTTTCTTTACTCTCTGATTATTGAGTAATTTTTCATTTTTGCATGAAATTAAAGGAGATAAGGCTTACATGAATGCTGTGTGGGATGCAGAGACATCCATGGGGCACTTGCTGCATTTCTATCATTGTTTCATCCAAAATGATAAATCAATTCAACTGACATTTGATTAGGATGGCATTTTGATAGTACTCTGATTGCTAGAAACAACAGTTATTTGACAGTACTTTGACTGCATTAAGTGGGCATTTAAAAAAAAAAGAAAATAATCATAATTTGAAAGAAGTTTCTCCCTGTAACATATATAAGATATTGTTAATGTTTATTTATTTTGGGAAAACCTTTGCCTTTGTGAATTCTTTAGTTATGCTCAAAAGCTTACTTTTGATCCTGAAACTTATTACAAAAAATATAAACTTATTAAAAAATCATAAATGGTAAAACAATAACAATGATGAAAGGTCACTCTAGAATCGTCATCAAATGCTCAGCAGAGCTTTGAAAATATGACTTTATCTTTAATCTGTAATGCTATGATTCATTGCATAAAGACTTACCTGTGTTAGTTGACTTAGTTCACCTACATACTAGATATTTCTAGATGAAATCTAGAAAGATGTATACTGTAATCAATGATTCATGCTGTGCTTATACATGTAATTTTGAATAATTCTCATAGAGATGTACAAATCTAACCCTTGAATATACTTTTGCTCATCAACAATGTTTTAGTTGTTCATGGAACATTTGTATCGCCATTACAATTTTGTAACATTTTTTAAGGGTCTAATCTTATTGATTGGTATTCATTAGGCCAAATAAAACTTAATTCTTATTTTCTCGTTCTCTCCTTCCTTTTTTGGACTGCCTCAATTGTTTTTCTTTTTACGTGATACGTTCATTCTGAAATGGAATAGATAAGAATCTGAGGACATGTGGACAATGAGGAAGCAAAAATCATTAAAGTAATGAAATTTTATCCTGTTTTTGAACCTCTGAAGTCCATGTACAAATAAAATTGAATGAAGAAAATGTGGAATTAGATCCAATAGAATTTTTGTGCACTGGAAAAATATCAAATATCAAATAACATGGAAACTTCCCTTCCCCCTCCTCATTTTCAACAGATCTGGATGAGAAACTAGGAATAAATTTTACTGGGCCTTAATATTTAATTTTGTGTAGGGTGTGTTTCTTGTAAGGAAATGATGCAGTTTTATGCTGGTATTTTCATTGATATTCTGTAATGTACTTTTTCATTAAATGGGGGTGTGGGGTTGTACATTATTGATATATAACATCACAAGTGTTTTGATATTAAAATATTGTCACTTTAAAACTGCCAATTATATGCCTCGTAATTTCAAAGGCTGACTGTAATATATTTCTTGATGTCAAAATTGTAGCAAGTCTATAATATTGATGCGGAAGCTTCAAAGTACATTATGTGGATGTTGGCGTAGTACTTGGAAATACTGTGAGAACGTACAAAGTTTTAAGAAAGAAAAAAGAAAGTAGGTATAGGGAAATAAAGAGTGGAGTTAAGGAAGGAAAGGGAAGGGAGGGAAAGAGTCGAGAGGGGAAGAGTGAGAGAGGTAGATGGTGAGAGGGGAGAGAAGAGGGAGGGAGGGAGAGAGGAGAGAGGGAAGGAGAGAGATGGGGGAGGGAGGGAGGGAGAGAGATGGAGAAGGGAGGAAGGAGAGAATGAGGAGAGGAAGAGAGGAGAGAGGGGGAAAGTGAGAAGAGAGAGAGAAAGAGAGGGAGGGAGGGAGAGATGGAGAAGGGAGGAAAGGAGAGAATAAGGAGAGGAAGAGAGGAGAGAGGGGGCGAGTGAGAAGAGAGAAAGAGAGGAGAGAGGGAGGGAGAGAAAAGAGAAGAGAGAGAGAGATGGAGAAGGGAGGAAAGGAGAGAGTGAGGAGAGAAAGAGAAGAGAGAGAGGGCGAGTGAGAAGAGAGAGAAAGCGAGGAGAGAGGGGAAAGTGAGAAGAGAGGAGAGAGAGGCGAGGAGAGAGGGGTAAAGTGAGAAGAGAGAGAAAGAGAGGAGAGAGGGAGGGAGAGAAAAGAGAAGAGAGAGAGGGCGAGTGAGAAGAGAGAGAAAGCGAGGAGAGAGGGGTAAAGTGAGAAGAGAGAGAAAGCGAGGAGAGAGGGGTAAAGTGAGAAGAGAGAGAAAGAGAGGAGAGAGGGGTAAAGTGAGAAGAGAGAGAAAGAGAGGAGAGAGGGGTAAAGTGAGAAGAGAGAGAAAGAGAGGAGAGAGGGAGGGAGAGAAAAGAGAGGAGAGAGATGGAGAAGGAAGGGGAAGGAGGAGGGGGTTGAAAGTAAGAGTAGGGGGTAGATGGGAATGAAATAAGGTGAAATAAATCATTAGAAAGGGAGAGAGAGAGGCAGATCGAAGGCTAGGAAAAAGAAAGAAATGCGGAATTTCCCTTTGAAATATATGGTGAACAAAGAAATTAGAATGAAATAAAAACACAAACAATATTGTGACTTTTCAATTTGTATAATTCAAATTTGATCTTTATTCATGATCCGTGATAAAGTGTGTAATATACACAATAAGCATGATAAATAAACATCTTTTTGAAAGATAGATTCTGCTCGGAAGGAACGAATATTATTTTGTCAATTCTCTGTGCTACCCTTTCACTATAGACAAAATCGGTAATACTTTGTCTTCGCTTCTTTGCATTCGTGTTATTCATCAAGCGGTAGATCATGTCATGTGCACATAGTAAATGAAAAGTGTGACAGCTATTGCATAATTCAAATCCAACCATTTTTTTTTAATGTCAAATCACATTTTATTGTAGTCTTCATGGAGTGAAGTAATCTCACGAGAGAATTACGCTTTGTCCTTTGATTTCAAACACAATCAAATTGAAAGACGCATCGCGTGAAGAAGAGGTGAATTTGGTGAATCTCAGTATACACCCAACTTCATCACTGCACTTGTTTGAACGAAATAAGCCATCCCATATAAACAAAATTCTTCAGAATCATTTGATTGTAGTTCACGAACAGCACGATTCTAACATGATTGAATGAACTGCTTATTACATATTCCCCGTTATATCTTAAACAACTTGGTGGATTACAAATGACCGATATTATTTGCAGTTACCTAAAATGTATGACCCAAAGATAATTCAAATTTTATTACTATTATCATCCATGCAATTAATGACGGAGCCTAGAACATGATAATCACCATGACAACTTTTTGAGACTGCCGGTTGTTATACTATATAGGATAGCAGGAATAATTAATTCCCTTGTTTTTAACAATCAAATTCATTTCCATATTGGATAAGAAATTAAATGCCCATGATATCCCTATCGATCGAATCAGGATGATTATTTCTTCTAAGTTCCTGGTTCATTCTGTTCATTGAGTTTCTTGAGGAAGCGTTTTGGTTTCTTCGTGGTGTCAATAGATAACTTCTTCAGATGGTTGACGAGTGGTTGGTCCTCATTTAACTTAGCAATCCGCTCCTCATCCTCACCAAATCGGATGTACCGACATTTCCTCATCTCATCGAACAACTCCCCTTCTTCAAGATCTTCAATGTTCGGGATGTCATTCTCCAGGACGTTCAGACTCTCCTTCTTGAACTTACGGAAGCTCTGAAAGCTTTTGACCTCTCCATGAAGAGTGTTCATACCGGCTACAGCCGCCATGCTGGTGCGCCTGATCCTCTGTCTGAGACTTCGACGCATGTTAGAAGCAGAAGTGTCCGCCATGAATCCAGGGCTATGGCTTCGGTCGTCCTCTTCGCCTTCCTCTGCGATCGTCGGGCCAGCGGTACGCGGCCTCGAGTTCTGGTCTGTTGCGTCTCCTTTGGTAGATGTTGCTTTAGGCGCACGTTTTTCCTTGATTGCAGACATTCTTCTTTGGTGCTTGGCCATCTGTGTCTTGTACATGTCCAGAAAGTTCGTCCTGAGGACTTTGTTGTTAGGATCCTGCGCTTGTTCGATCATCAAAGCCGTTGCGTTCGGAACGGACTCGCGTCTCTTGCGCCTGGCTGCATCAGGTATTGATGTCTTTGGTCTCTCTGGCTGATCAGGTCTACTGCTTGAAGAAGCAGGGATCGCGGTGTTTGGTCTTATGCTAGGTGTGTTTGCGGATTGTAAGCGGTCTGGTTGCGTTGCCCATTGCTCAACCCCACCACCACCAAAAACGCCATCCACTTGATCTTCCGCTTCATTTTCGGGAATAATCTCACGATAAAGCGGCGTTATTTCTTTCTCCCGCATTTTGTCCAGGGCTTTGCGGTAATGAATGATATTCAAATCAACCGACTTCATGGAAGACAACCTCCTCCTAGAGAGCTGCATATAATTCCCAGCCGATTGCGTCCTTTCCTTCGCTTTCTTGTTCGGCAAGAGCGAGCTAAGTTCCTGAGGGGTTGGCAGCGTCGCATGCGCCTGTTTCCCCTGCAGGTAAGAAGGTTCATCGTCTTTGGCGTTGGAATACTTGGGCGCGTGGAGTGTCGCCCCGGTCACCATCCAAATCTTCTCCTGGTCGCGCCGGATGTTGACGTCGCGGTTAGTTGCCAGACTCTTGACGACCGAGTCCAGCTGCCGATCCAAGGTTCGGTTCAGATTCTGAGCTCGGTTGAAGATGCGAGTGGACCGGGATTTGAACTTGTCGAGGCGTTTCTTGTAGTAAGCCTGGGAGTCGACGGACGCAGACATGGTGGATCTTTGGTTGATTCTGTAAAGGAACAGGCAGACATATGAACTGATGTTAATGATATGAACCTCATGGAACTTGCGACAAGTATAATAATGAGTATAGAAAAATAACCTGATGAGTAAATAACACGTAAATACAGATGCAGATGCGGGTCCAGGATTTTGTACTAGTGGAGGGGGCATTATTCCGAAAAAAAATTTCTCTGACAAGCAAGACTACTGCATGTACTATAACTGGCATCATTGTAGGGGCCAATGTCTTGTTTGGTGAATGGAATTCGAATTGACAAGGCTGCATGAGGGGAGGGGCGGTCCAATTGTCGTTTTTCTTTTTTTTTTTTTTTTGTTTTGTTTTGTTTTTGTTTTTGTGTTTGTTTGTTTGTTTGTTTGTTTGTTTGTTTGTTTGTTTGTTTGTTTGTTGTTGTTGTTGTTGTTGTTGTTGTTTTTTTTTTTTTTTTTTTTTTGGGGGGGGGTCCATTTTTCTCCCTCTCAATAGCCCTGTTCACGAAGTTATTCAAATTTATGGATGTTTCTTTCCTGGGGACCTAGTAGCGAGGTATTCCATTAACCTGTTATTAATGAATGAACTACTTGAAATCCAGTTTGCATACATTAGTTGTTGCTATGTCTGACCAAGGAGCTTCAAGAGCTGGGGTCACATGTAGCTCATTCCCTTTGAACCATGTTCGATGCCGCCAAGGAAAAATAAGTCAGGCATGTGCTTAACTGGATCTTCCTTGCAGATAAGAAGACAAAAAGATTCCTGCCTGGCTGCAAACTTACGGCCCATTTTCAAAGGAAAATATGCTTTTGTAATGATAATTACTTTTCGCTTTCACTAGTCTGGTGATATGAGCAGTTCACAGTGCTTACCTTTACTGGGGGCAAGCGAAAAGAAATTGTACAAAATTCCCTGATATATGAATCAAAATTGCGCGACTGGGCATGAGTAAGCACTAATCTTACATTTAACATCATAATTAACTGTACAGTACTTGAATAATTGCAATTTTTATTTTCGTTTGCAGGGAGTAATCGGAAGACCGTCAAATTGGGGATTTTAGGATTGTAAAATTTTACCCTTTTTCCACAAATTGAAACTACTATCATACAATATAGCAAAATTTCTGGAAACAATTAGGCTTTTGTATTCAATTTTATCATATGCGAAAATTTCACTTTGTTTATTCAAATAAAAAGTGAAATATTCTCGATATTTCATTTGTGACAAAAATCACTACTCAGGCTTTCCCATGAAGTTGGCGGCATCGAACATCGCACATCAAAGGCTACAGCGCACCTGTAGATTCTTTTGTGCATCCTTAGAAAGGAGCAGCTGCTTGAGATAATTTGTTGCCAGTTGGAACTCCAGCTTTCGAAGCTTCTTGGTATGACAATCCTCTGACAAGCTTTCAGGTTGTCAAGAACAACCTTTGTTTTAAAAGTATGCATAAAATTTGAATATATTTGTGAACAGGTCTGTTCATTTCCTCTTCCTTTTCCATTTTCCCCTTCTTTTTTCCCCATTCGATTTGGAGAGATGGCCCCGTGCCTTATCTCTTGCGTTCTCTCTTTGTCTCTCCTCCTTTCCGGGGGGGGGGGGGGGGGGGGGGGAGGGAGGGTCGCACATGGTTATTATTCCATTCTAATTAAAAATAAAAAAAAAAAAAAGATCTGTCAACTGTGCTTGTTGCTGTGATGTGAATCGTCACACTGCGGGAGAGGGATCAAACTATAGTAATGCTATTGTTATATGCATCCACGTGGAGATAATCCTTTGTGTGCTATTAAGGCAAACAAAATAATAATGCTTAATGCACGAATAATGTACAAATATGATCCAAACCGTTCACAATAGGCCCTAGACATGTATTATATCAATGGGTGTTTTCGTCTAGGAACCCGGCATTGCCAGCTCAAACATATATTCGTATTCATGAATGATTCACTGAGACTGGTCTGGTACCAAATCAAACTCTATTCATCTCCAACAGATAATAGATTATTCTATTTTAAAAGTTTTCTGCGAGTTGTATACATGATATTTGTGAATATTATTGTTTATCATTGTTACAGTGCAAAATAAAGTATTATATATATATATATATATATATATATATATATATATATATATATATATATTTGTGACGCAAGGGTGTATATCAATATATATATATATATATATATATATATATATTTGTGACGCAAGGGTGTATATCAATATCGTATTATGTGTGAATGAGTTCACCATCGATACTTATTCATACACAAAATAGATCTTCATGGAGCTAGCCTATCCAAGAAATATATTTGCTGATTGAAATGAGAGATAAAATTCTTGAATTTATTTTTAGGATTGAAAGAGATAAAAATGTGATTGTGATATTGTTAGGAAATTTTGTTGATTCGAGGTCGAGATCAATAACGTGTTCTAATCATATAGCATCTCCACAATTTATTTCAAGATCTTTCACAATGCAATTACTTTAAACGAGTTTTTGTTCAGAACTTTTTTTTTCTGTAATCAATTTCCTGAAACTTCATCCCATATATTTAGTGACTGCCCTAAAATCAAACCAATCAAAAGAGAATAGAAATATGACTATTTCCCCTTTTGAAAAGCTTTTTGGGGTTAAAGACGATAAATTTTTAACTTTTTTTTTTTGCTTAAATATTATGTTTATATTTGCAGATTTAGAGGAATCTCCCAAAATTTGGATGGTTTCTAGGCACTCATAAAGTCCAACAAAGATTTATAAAGCTAAGATTAAGGGTAGACTTGCTCTTCACTTTCGAAAGTGGAGATTAGACTTCAATATTGATGTTTAGTTGATGTACAAACATTTGTACTTACAAAAGTACTGACATTGTATTTGTATTCATAATTTCTCCATTGCCACTTTGCCACTCGCCTTAATTATATTGTTTAGCTTTGTTCATTGTAATTATTCCTTGATTTTGATCAATAAAAATATCAATAATCTTTTATAAAATATCATTTCCATACGTCATAAAAGTTTCTTTCACATTACAACTACCTTCTCGAGGTTCCCCTCACATCTCGACAACATGAAAAATTATGACTCTGTTACATGATAACTCCGAAATGAAAAACAAATTCAAGTCCTAAAATGTCTACGGGTAAAGTTGGCCAAGACATAAGCGTAGCCAATTTTATTTTCCATGGGGGGGGGGGGGGGGGGTAGCCCAAACAAATGTGCCGACAGATTGGACCTATATGCCGACACATTTCTCAATGTACCGACAGTATGTGTCCACAAAATTCCTATCCATGATGGGGGTGAGGAATTGGCCCTTGCTCTTTGGCTACTATAATAGGCTAAGAAACTTATTAAAGAAGTTCACCATGAAAACCCGAGAATAGATTTTGTTTAAATTTCCCTCACTAACCAATTTTTGTTCATGAATTCATCTTAACGAATTATATCTGAAGCAAAATTCTATTGCCAGAGGCTTCGAGTGGTAAATGAGCCCCCAAATTCATAATTATGCTTTTTCTTGGTATAAAAAAAAAAAAAAAAAAAAAAAAAAGGAGAAAGAATTATATACTTACGATGAATTTTGTTAGGATGAAATATTGCACTGAGATGAATCAGCTGGTCTTTAGCTCCGGACCAAATCCTGTCAGGAGCACCAGTTTTTAGGTTAGGTATTTTCCATTTTCTTTGGCTCAACAATTTATGTGTTCCTTTTGGAAAGTTCATTTAATGTTGGATGGTTGCACGTTTCTTCCACTTTAGAGTGTATACCTCATCGTTATAAATGAAGACACAGCAGTATCAAGGGGAGAGTCACTTGTTGGGAAATGCGGAAAATCCTTGTACTTTAGTTTTTTTTTAAGTCCAAAGTTTCTCATGTGTCACATCAATGTCGACCGGCTTACAGTTCATCTCATCGCGTCTACAAAATCTGAATTTTTCTTATGCTTTGAAGAAACTTTAGAGAAAGCACACTGACAAGTTTGATCCAATTCGTCAGATATCATTCGCATGCAAAGGAAACTAAGTAACGAGACAAGACAATCTTCGGTGAACAAGGGTTCTTCGTAATGGGATCTTGGTTGTTACAGGTCCTCTAGCTGAGTAAACAGATGCTTTAGAGTTATCACTGCAAATTCGCGAATATTCATCTACCATAATTATGTTAATGTGAATGAGAACAAGGGAGATTGTCAGATTGTCACGGTTTCAGTTTTTCTGAATGATGTTCTGATCCGAGCGAATGACTCCTGCATAATTATAACGTCCAAGTTGTTAGTGCCAGTCTATTCCATTAATTATCTATCTCTTTGTAGAAGCAAATTTGACGAAGACGCTTGAGATTTTGCTATTAGTGTAATTCAAGTGGTTTAAGATGGTCTTAGAATACAACGGTCTAATTTAGGACCCAAGTGAAAATATCAATAAAATGACACAGCACCTCTGGTACGTGTGTACCTCGTTGCCTGGCTCTTCGCTTCTGCAGCATGCCAATAACATTCGAACTCCATTCGGCACTATACAATAAAAATCGATATTGGTGATTCGAATGGAAGAAACGTTGAAGAATAAAAGACCTGCAACAAAGTTGGCTTTGTGTCACCGATTGAGAGGCATTGTGAAGAATCGATGACGATTCTCCCATGACATTATCTGATGCAAGGTAAAACGCTCCACCGCTATCGATCCAAGGTTAGCTTCGTTATCGTAAGAATGAAAATTAGGATCATCATGACCATGTCTGGACTGCCAAACAAGGGATGGTATAGACCCAAGAGGGTTCTAGGGCGTGGTCAAGCTTTGTGGACTGGTGGTGGTGTTGGTGGTGTTGGTATTGATATTGATGAGATGCATGGTGGCGGGAGTATTGTATGCGAGAGGGTGCATGGAGGTGACAGTGATGCTGGTGAGGGGTGTTGGTATAAGGGCGTGGTGATGACGGTGATGACATGGAAAGTAACGGTTAGGGTGATAGTTAAGGGTGGTTCTTAAGGGTAGGTCAGTCTGATGAAGATGACGGATGCTGGGAAACGGAAAAACTATGAGGGATGATGAGAGGTGATGGTAAAGGGTCGGTGGTGAGAGTGATGGTGATGGAACAGGTGTTGGTAAGGGGAATTATGACGAGGAGTGATGGCAAGGGGATGAGATTGAGGGTGATATTGATGGAATGGGTGAGGTAAGAGGAAAGATGATGAGATGGTGCTGGAAAGGGTATAGTAAAGAGAGTGATGGTGATTATACAGGTCGTAGAAATAAGAAAATATGACGAGGGGTAAGATATGGAAGTGAGGTTCAAGGTGATGAGATGGTTGATGATAAGGGGATGGGTGATAATAAGGGGATGATGATGATGATGATGATGATGATGATGGTAAGGGAGTGGTGGTAAATAGAAAATCCACGGTTACTTACGTTACATTTTCAGAGGTTTTGAGTTACATCTTAAGCTCCTGCTCTCTTACTACAGGTGTTAGGTAAATGAGTTTTAAGTTACGACAATACACACATATTAGAGTACCTAAATAGTAAATACAGTATCTAAAACTTCAGAAGAAGAAACATACTTTCTGCCAACCCTGCAAATGTTCGGTTACTCACGTTACAGTCTTTTAAAAATAATACAGTAACATGAGTAACCGAACATTTGCAGGGTTGGCAGAAAGTATGTTTCTTCTTCTGAAGTTTTGATACTCTATTTAGGTACTCTAATACGTGTGCATTGTTGTGATTGAAACTCATTTACCTAACACAACATGTAGTAAGAGAACAGGAGCTTAAGATGTAACTCAAAACCTCTCCAAATGTAACGTAAGTAACCGTGGGATTGCACTAAGGTTGATGTTGATGAGAAGAAGAGATAGGATGACGGGTGATGGTGAAGGGGTGGTGGTTAGGATGATGGTGATGAGACCGAGAGGAAGATGATTAACGGTGATGGTGATGATGGTGAAAGTGGTAATGAGATCATGAAGATAGTGAGCATTATGGTGAACATGGGAGATGATGGGTCTTAGTGAACTGAGAGATGATGAGCGTTGATGGTATGAGGATTGTGGTTGAGAATGATGGTGATGCCTTATAAATTGTCTTAAAATGCATTTTATATCACAAATTATTTGTAGCAGATCTGGGCCCTCTTGCATAACAAGTTGCGATTAAACGCAACTCAAAAAATTAACGCAAGTCCCAAATACGCGATCTTGATTGGTTGAAAATCAAGTTGCGTTTAATTTTTTGAGTTGCGTTTAATCGCAACTTTTTATGCAAGAGGGCCCTGTAATTCATATCGACATACTTCATCATTAGACCAGAGGAATGTCCTCTTTTTCATTGAACATTTTAATTCAACTTCCTTCTTCAAACCAATATAGTATTCATACTTCATCTTCTACACCTTGTTCTGCCTCCCTCTCCCCTCCCCTCCCCCTCATACTCTCATTTAATCACTCATATGCTCTTTATTCATTGATTCATCTTCTCATTTTTCTCTCTTGCTACATGAAAAGCAAAGCCTGACTTTGTCTTGACATAGCTATTGACAATCACTATTTCCCCCTCATTCTCCAAACTGCTTAAAAAAGAACAACTCCTGGCTTCAGTGATAACTATTATTACAAGTGAAACATATTTTATTAATAATTCATACAAACATCAAACTCCTCTCTATACAATGACATTGTTATTCGGACTATAGTCTCGTCCACAAAATGGCAGCAGTCCATATATTATTAAACCACTATGATTAGAGTAGTCTTTCCACAGATGTCACAATGTTCAAGTGTTACTTCAAGTTGACCAAAATATGAAGGAAGACCATTATATATATGGTCAAGATAATTTCTTTTTGAAGAAAATATGCAGTGACTGGACAAGTGAAAATATTACACTGCCAAGCCTAAATGAAAAGGTTGAAAACATGTTATAGGCCTAATACATTACAAATTAATTATGTTACAAGTGTGGAGAAAGACTAGAACAATGTCAGAGGTTGTCATGATTCATATTTCAATAATTGTTACTTCCTTTTTTTTCAACTGCCATTGGGAATTAGACAAGAGGTTCTATGCCACAGTTATCTAGCTAACATTTTTTGTTCCTAGTTTTCCAATCTAATATTCTGAAGAGAGATAGAGAGATAACAGCACAGAGAGAGAGAGAGAGAAAGACGTAGAAGAGAGAAAAACTGAAGGAGATATCAGAAAAATGAAAAGAGAGGAGAAAAAAAAGAAAGAAAGCAGAAATGAGATGGACAAAGAAAGAGAGAGATTGAAAGAGTGAGATTGAGAGGGAGAGATGGGAAGAGAAAGGTAAGAGAGTTTAGACATGGGAAAAGAATAATTACACAAACAAAACTCGATTCACTGATCAGGTGAAAATGTAGTGCATATACATTATTTTTAATCTTGCAACCTCCATACTTTAATCAACAGTTTAATCTCATTAATTATCCAGCTTATTAAATCCCAACCACTTGTCTGTTGCAGTTGCCTGTCTCTGAATGATATATCATGTGAAAAAAAAAAAACTTAACAAAACAACAAAAAATGTTAGATGAAATCCAACCAAACAAAAACACAAAATGTGAAACACAAATTCATAAAAAAAAGAGCAAATGTACCCATAAACAGAGAAATAAACACAAGTTAAACCTTGCATATATCATGTGAAATGATTAACTGGCAATAAGGGAAAACTACTGTACAAAGTAAGAACTTTTTGATCTGGTGTCAAAAGTTTGTCTATTGACAGCAACAAAAGGGCGTAGGCTCTATGTAACATATGAGTTAATGCCTTTCTGACTCTAACAGTTGATTTTCTGGGTGAAATCATGATTTGAATATCTTGTTCTCTTTCTCTCATCAGTTCTATTTGATACATTCTAACTTACTAATTCTTTGATAGTACCTTTGTGAAAGGAAGTTGTGTCCTGCAGTAAAAACACAACTGGCAATTGACAAATTAATGTCATACAAGTGAAATGATACTGAAGACTATTTATGTTTGAAATCATCTAGTTTATCATGCTTGAAATCATGCATAGTAAAAGGTAGTAGTAAAAACACAAAAATAGAAGACAGTATTTGAATGGTCAGTCAAGTAGTGCATAATAAACTGATTTAGTTAGAAGACCAACTGAAATACATGAAAAGAAAAGTACCTGGTGTAAGGAAGTAAGTACTGACAATAGATATTGTAGTTCTATTTCTTTGGAGTATTGTTCTGATAACAGTATTATGGCATGAAAATAGGACTGGTAGAAAATCAAAAAGGGCATTAAACATTTTTAAAAACAGATTTAACACCTTATGGCTAAAGGCTAAAGATTGTTGTGTCTATACACTGCTGAATACACCCATGCACGCTTTTTATCCATGGAGCACTTAGCACCATCTGCCTGTACAAGCTAAAACATGCAGTCTGTTAGAATGTCCTTTTGCCAGGCAACATGAGTTGGTAAGGAATGGGGATGAGTTTACACACATCTATACAATACATACCAAACTCATCAAAAAACTTTGCCCCATTTAATATCTATAGATAAACCATGATCATTCAAAATGTACATCAAAATCTTTTTGTATACAACTAAAAAACCTACAAATTAAAACATGTTTATCAAAAGTAACAATCCTAACAGAACATGATCTTCCGTAAAAAGCAATGGAGAATAAAATAACAGTAGCACTTATTCCTGATTTAACATTATTTACTTCAAAATCATTACTTGTGATCTTGATCTTGTATCTGCTTCCAAACACTCATATTCTACACTGTTCATCATGGGTTTTTTTGCGTAGCAAAATTTCTCATAGAATCTTTCCCTATTTGGAATCAAAATGGTGACACAAATTGAAATTGAAGAAATCATTGTGAAACAAAAAATGAGAACACTCTTCCTTGATTCCATTTAAATCCCTTTCAGTATGTAGCTACGAGAAAATGAGTTAAGTAATAAGTATGTTGCTATATGAAGTAATAAGTTAATTGTGCAAGTCAAAAAAATGCCGGAAAAGTTTAAGTTTGGATTCCTGGGCAACATAAGACCTTCTGCCACAGGCAGAGACAAAAGTACTAACGACCAGTGACCTTGTGGCAGATCCCACTGGAATTGTAATAAAACATAATAATAGTGTCCTCTGCAAAAACAGACATATCATATATATATAGACAGATATATATATTTTTGGAGGAAATACATATGCACAGAGATAGACATGAAACATACACCATTTCCAATGTCCCAATATCTATTGTTTTATAAAAAATATCATCACCATTCATAAATAGGATCCGCTTAGGGCTTGTACACACAAATAACCAACTTAAAAAAACCCCACAGTGATATAAATCTCTAATCATATTTCACATGGATTAAAGTGGGTATACTATTTATTCATCATAATCAGCATCATCATCATAATCCCACCACTGTTCATACTTCATAATCACAAATATAAGACTTGTTATAGCTTTATGCAATCAGTACTTCCTTCTCTTCTCACAAAATTCTGTATTATTTATTTTTTTTACAATAGTTGTTCAGATTGATAGGTATATTATATTTGTACATATTCATTTACATATTTCACATATTTTTTTTACACAATTATGGAATCATAGTGATGATTAATGACTGAATCACAATGTTGCTCTCTTATGGCATATATTCCCCCAAAAATCATTGCATAGATGACTTTAAAAGCCAATGAAAAAAAAAAGAAGGAAATTATCAAACTCAATAATTACAAGTCTGTAATGACCCAAAACCACAAACTTCTCCAATTAGGAGAGATTATTCACTTTTACGTCTAAAGTATTCAGTCACAGCCTTCTGACGTACATATCCTTCAGCAATTTGTGTGGCTTCAAAACAACACATCAATTCAGTGCAAAAAGGACACTATGTATTGTCAATGGTTGTTATGCCATTTTTGTGCCAATTCTACTGAAAAAAATTACGTAAAAATTGGTGTCAAAATATCTTTAGCATCATGCTATCTAGTGCTTTCACACATATTAAGAAGAAAAAGAAAAACAGACAATAGGACACTTAATAGAGGTGAAAGTACCCCAACTAAATCCCTCAATGGAGTACCATATCTGATAACAGCAACCTATTATGTTTGATAAACAGCTAACCAGTTTTAAAGCATGATTGGTCAGTGCTTTGTGCTATTAGGATCCAGAGATAATGGAATACATACTAGAACAACGAAAGGATTGAATCAACCAAAAGATGTGAAAACTGCCTCATGTATCAGCTTCAATAACTTTTTTGTTCCCAAAATTTTGACAAAAGCTTACTGGTATTTCAATATTTCTGGTTTTCCAATATGCCACTCTCACATTTGCAAACACAATTTCTCAATATATTAAACATCTTGGAACAGAAAGCATACACTTTGTGCAAACATAAATTATGAAACAAACATAAAACTAAATTGTGCTTTTTTGATCAGTGGGCAAATAGCATTAATTAAAACAAAATATATACAGCAGTGCCCGCAAAGGACTTTTATTTGTCTATGTCAGCGATTTCTGTTCAAGAGAACAGGTGTTCTGCATTCATGCAACATATCTTCCCATCTCTATACATCTGCATGCCAGCGAAAATGGTGCAGTGTGCTACTTATAAAAAAAGAATGCAAGCACCAATGGCATACATGCATATCGAAATACACTGTAAGTGGTATTAGAAACTTAAAAGTGTGAAGCAATTTTAACACTGGACTTTATTATTTATTGTGACTTCTGATTTTGTCATTTTAATTACAATAACAGTATGTTAAAAAGGCATAATAAGGTTAACCCTGCTTATAGTAGGCCTATATATTCTTTCCACAGAATATTTACATTTTCATAACAGGCTACGCCATACTTTCTGTACATTAACACTAAACTCACAATCTTGCAGCAGTTGCAGTTCTCAATTAAATTTTCCATTCATCTGTCCTCATCCCTTTAAAAAAAGCTATTTGAATCCAAGAAAAAGAATCTTGTATGAGCTCACAAAAAAATACACAAACAGTATTGTTCATAATTAATAGAATTCTATAAAGTAGAAATTGCAATAACTTTAATCTTTGTTTGGTACACACATATTTTCAATAACATTAGTGATTTTCACCAAGATCTAGGCCAGTCTTTCAATATTCTTAACCAATATTTCTGACATAAATACAATTATTAACCCACAAATTATTCAATACATTATCTGTCATTACAGCTCTATGATATTCAATAAATAATCAACTAAAACCATGTCAAGTTGCAAGATATCCTTATCTTACAAGTTTGATGTAATCTAAGAAATGATTCGTTTGAGAACTGAATTTCATACAGTGGATTTCATACATGTATGTGGAATCTTCTTACATGAGTAGTGAGTGTATGCACAATCAGTTTCAGAATATTAGAATCAGTACCACCTACACAACAAATATATATTCTTTCGGAGTGACACTGACTAGTTGTGAGGGATGTTTTACAATATTCCCTCACTGGCGTGCAGTGGTGGGGTAGAAACCTTCTCCCCCCCTTTCAACCATGGCTGTACCTGTGACCTATGCTGCTGACATTATGTTAAATATAATTAAGAATCATAATCCACAGACAAGTAGGCAGTATTGAAGCTTCTTTGTGAATCCACGGTCGAGCGACATGTGCAGCGGGTGAGCTGATGAGCAGTTTCTTCCTTATGTGAAGTCTTTAAGCAGACTATAGCAGCTTGACAAAGCTTGCATTTCAGGTTGAAGACTTTCCTCAAATCTTGAGAGAAAGCTGGATAAAGACTGTGAAAGGATTTTAAATCACTGTTCATCACAGTTCTTTTCCACTTCTAATTATTCAGCAACAGATTTGAACAGAACTGTGCATATTAGCTTTTGCATTCTGATTCTATGAGTCTCTTCCTAACAGGCTGTGTCTAGAACACAAGACCAGGTCCATCTTAGGACCAGGTACTTCAAGACTAGGTCCATCAGAGGACCTTACAGTCAGAGCTGCTATAACATTCCATCCATCCATTCATGCATCCATTTCCAACAAAGACGACTATTGCCATAAAAGCACCAATCAGAGAGTGTCAATAAAGTTTTGATCGCTTTCGCTACCGCACGGTGGCATCTAGACGTCACATCCATGCAGCCATCTGTTTCTGGACTATCGTGACGGCGTCGTGCCTGCCCATCTCCTGGAATGCTCCTGCTAACCTCATTAGGGCACCCTCTTCACTGTCCCTAGCTTCCCACATGTCAAGGATTTGGTCAGTTGGACTGGGCTTGATGCCGAAGAAATTAAGATATCTGTGAGGGAAAAGAAAACCAAATTAAATGAGGGTATGTTTATGAAATATAGTATTTTCAAGTCACCAAATCAATTTGATTTCCAATTTCTATATTTCAGATGAATAAAGCAAGATAACTATACCATATATTTGCTTTATATTAGAGATATTGTAATAAAATCGCGGCTCTCTGTCTCAGTGAAAAGAAAATAAACTGCTTTCTTTCATCCTCATAGTGAATAAAGGTATTTTGCTGCTTGAAGTAATATATATTTCATATTTTATTTAAAGGGTACCAACCACCAAAAAATATTTTGCTCTGTATGTTAGGGGGTTCATGTCGTTATACTATATTCAAAATACTGGCTTAAAATATTAATTCTATAAAGAGATATTGCAATTTTAATTACACTCTTTATAAGCGTAAAACCGACTCGTGAGTAGACTACTCGACGCACGCGTACGCGCTCGCCAAGATAAGGGCTCGCGTGGAACTAAACTCAGAGTTCGGTTCCGCACAAGCATTTTCATGTTATCCTCTTTTTCCTTCATACTCCTTAACTGTTGACCAATAGAATGCCAGATAAAGTTCTTCGAGATAGATTTTACACTTTCTAGCTGTACACAAATAATTTTTTCAGGTGATTGGTACACTTTAAGAAATGGTAATAAATTCATTCATTCAATATTGTACCAAAAAAAAAAAAATTATTTTCAAAAATATTCTTGAGCATACCCATCGACTCCTAATTTGGTTGCGAGAAGTTTCCAGTCGTTACCCTTGGGCTGGGGGATATCAAGGCATTGGCACAAGGCGGTTCTGACTGGTTTAGACAGGTGGAAGGCGTTCTGAGGCGGTACCATGTGGTTAGGGCTGTAGCCATTCAGTCTCAAGTCCTGCTCGACAACCACCTAGAGGTCAGTAAGACAAAGGAACGAATGAGGATATCTCTGTGGCTAATGCAACAAGTGAAATGTATGGTTTAGCCCACGCCGAAGCTACAAATAATCAAACTAACTATTCTGACTACAAATAGATTTAACTGGATTTGGGATGAATAGGAATCCTTACAAATACAAATTAGTAGCACAGTGATATCATTTGTAAATTGATTACTTGGTACAACGTGCTTCTAAGAATTCATTTTTGTCTATATGTGTGATCTCGAGTAATTTCCCCAACAAGTCAATTTGGACATAAATGAAAAAAACTTCTCCACTGCTGAACCTGTTGAAAATGACCAATTTAAAGTGACTCCCACAGTGTGCTAAGAAAGAGACAAAGTCCACAGTGGTTGGCTTATTTTATAGCTGGAAAAACAGAATAAAATAAAAAGAAAGCACAAGTTGTATATAATAAGACAATTTGAACTGTGGTAAAACAATTTGCATAGATCACAGCCCCAGGTATCTTAGGCATCATATTTAGTGGGTTAACATGGGAGTATCTCTAAACGGAATACCGAGAAGAAACGATTGATAGCCGCAATCAGTGTGGGCTCTAGTGTAGGACGAAGACTTACCCCATCTATGATCCTCTCCATGACCTGCATACTGGTTGTATAGGTACCTTGGGTCACCTCTATCCTGCATCCAATGGGACCTATCCCAGGCTCCGTCTTGGCCAAGGCAAACGAACAGTGCAACGTGTTGGACGTCCCGCTCCATACATGATAGAAAGGAATCTCCTGAGGGTAAGAAATACCAGAGAAATTCCTACTCAGATTTGTTTGTAGTATTTTGCTTTACTATCAAACTTGTAATGGTACAATCTCCTTTCTGATCACATCAAATTTTGAAAGGTACCTTGGTAAAATTTATTCTAGTGTTTCCATATATGTCACTTTGAGTCGAACATTTCTGTAACCATTGTATTCTACTTCTCAGAGCTTTGCCAGGCCATTGTCAAACATAGAGCTATTACAGCTGATGCAGAAAGACAAAGCTCTGACAAAACTTGATGAGAGTGAGGAAGTGAAAGCTATTCCCCAAACAGGTGAATTTACAAAGACTGTGTAAAAGGAACTATCACACCATGGCCGCAAATCCGGGGGAGGGACAGGGGGGGGGGGGGGGGGGGGGGGGGACATGTCCTTCCCCCCCCCTCCCCGTCCTTTTTGAAGATAGGTGAATGTCCCCCCCCCCCCCACCTTTTTGAATAACTTTTTTTGGGGGGGGGGGGGTTGTCAGAAAAAAATTTCAGACATTTCGGACAAGTACAAAAGTTAAATCATGTGACACCACTTCCCCCCCCCCCCCCCGAATTTCAAAATGGATTTGCGCCACTATATTACACATACAAAACAAATCATCTGGTGATGTTAATGGTGACTTACTTGACAGTTCTTGGCCAGCTTGCATTGCCAGCCAGGAACTATGTTTTGGATCTCCAGTCTGAGATTATTGCCATTGTCGTGGTAATCAAATTGACAGCTTCCCTGGAGGAGCTGTCCTCCTAGTCTCCTCTCAACATTCAGGATATGCTGTAGGGAAAACAAAAGATGTCAGAGATAGAAAAGACAGGTTAACATTAGAATTACGCTAAAAAGAAATGTAATTCATTATCAACTATTAAAGTCATTGAAAGAATTAAGAACCAAATTGTCCATCTCGTTTCAAAGAAAATTAAGGAAAATGGTTAATACCCTTTTGGTATTAAAAACACTATTATATTATTTCAAACAGGACAAATCCTAACAACAGTATTACTATTAAAAACAGCCATGAAAGATCGATGAGGTGGTACTGTTGTACTTCCATACCCATTATGGAGTTAATGTCATTTTGGTTCTGAATTGTAGGTTTCTTACCAATCAATAGTGGACACTCACAAATATGAATTTATTTAGGAATCTACACACTTCTTTGAAGAAATTTTTTTCAGTTATTAAATCTCCTTACCTCTAAAGCATCTGGTGTGTCTTCTGAGATGTAGACTTTTATATGGTAATCTAGCGTTGATCTGAGTGCTGGACCAAAAGCTAGAAGTTTTAACCTCTTTGCTGACTGTCTCTCTGGCCGCGACTCGCCACTGAGGGCGTACCATCCAAGCTGGTCGGTAACGATGCAGGATCGATGACTATCAACCTGGCAGAAGACTTGTAAGTTGATTGTTTCCTCACCAACAGTGGTCTGTTTCTGGATGAGAAAATTGAAGGTTTAGAACATATTAGTTCAGTGTGCTGAATACGTGGATCTAAACAAACCATTAAAAGAAGTTTTTGTGGTGGTCGCTCTTTTAGGGGCAAGTCACCCTTAACCCTGTCCATTCCTTTATCTCTTGTAGTTTCTACAGCATGACAGTTTCTTTACCTCTTTCAGGACAGGAATTATTCAAGGGCTAAATTGATCACATTTTGTTCTTCAAATTGGCAACAGTATTTTTCTTTTAATGCTACATAGTTCTAATAAAATGTAGTGTCTTTGACAACATACATGGTTAGTAACTTTGTTGAAAAGTTGAAAAAATTGCCAATTTTGACAAAAAACAAGAATTTTGAACCTCTCAATAAGTTGCCAATTTAAGGATTTTGAAGCTTATTGTTTTTAAATTTCCTGGCATTAAACGCAATATGGTCATGCAACAAAAATGGACTTAGTGTGTGGAGAAATTTTTGCTCTTTCTACTCATGCATCTGGTATATATTTTAGAGGCTCTGAATCAACAGTTATTGAGCCAAACCACAAAATATGGTCGATTGTCTCGAAAGGGTTAATCATGAACCATCGCTGAACTGCCCCGGACTGCCCTTCCTATTACTCACTGAACCACCAGGACTGACAGCGGGCTTTGATCTTAAAATTTTAGAATCCGCCTTGAAAACAATGTGTTACTGTGGAAAGATTTTGCATACCGGAGCAAGTCTATGCTGCAAGATGGTTTACTGAGCAGTGAGTTCAGTGGGTAAATGACCAGTGTGTGTAATCCATCGGTGCTTGAGGGTTAATATACTACTTGGCTTCTGAATTTTCCTCTGAGGAAGTTACATGAACATATTCTAAAATGTTTTTAAAAAATCACATTTGAAAATTTTGAAGAAAATTACTAGAGATTTGGAGATTAAAAGTAACCAAACTCTCTATGGGGGGGGGGGGGGGGCGGGGATAGAAATTGAAAGTGAAATTATGAATAAACATATCAAATAAGGATGACATCATTACTACTGCATTGTGGGAGTAGGTGCGGGACGGAATGAATAGGACATGAGATAGAGGGTCCAGCAAATGCGAACCCCAAAGAAAATCAAAATTTATCTTTACCTCCCATAATTTTTCATCTCTTGGATGTGTACTGCTGGCAATGACAGAAAACCTCCAATCGTTCTTGCTCATCTGTGCACAGTGCGGTAACACTAGGACAACTGACTTGGCAAGGACAACAGAGGGCGGGCCACACAAGATGACTGGGCTGAGTAAGGTTTGGTTGTGTTCTATGTGTGGTCTGTCCATGAGTTCATGTGAGACTGCTAGGTATATCTCAACTGTCTGACCGCGGGCTATAGCTCCCTCAGGTATCATCAAGCTAACTCCTGCAAAGAAAAAATAACGATACCCCTTAAAATTCAAATAATATTAGTTAGAGGTCAAACGTCACAAAATAGATTTACTGATTAAAGCGTCTGAGTTTTGGATGTAGTACTACCAATGAGGAAAGCAATTTTTAGAAATACACCAACATTTTTTGAGAAATAGTTGATGTCTTGCACATGAACCCTAAAATTAAACTTTTTGCAACAATGTGCATCTCAAGAACATCTCAAGGATACAACTGTCTTTCCTCTTGTAATTCTCGGTAAGTGCACAAGAGGAAAAGAGGGACATTATATTCACTTTATTTGCCTGTTTAGATATCTATTTAACATGCCAGATGAAAGAAAAAGACATACATGTCTATATATTGCATCAAAATTGTCCTTGCTGCTGTATGATCAACCTAGTGTTCCTTCAAATATTTGTAGCTTCTGTACTATCTTAACTCGTTTAACTTGGTTTTCACACAGCTTAAAGTGTTTCTTTACAAGAAAACTGAACAAGAACGAGGAGAACAAACCTGAATCTGGTAGCACTAATCTGCCTCCTCTAGCTCCAACATGTCCTGTTGCTATGCTGTAATCCGAATGCATTGGAAGCCCTAGAGGGCCGCCCATTAATGTCCTGCCTGGATCAGAATCACACATAGACTGAGGCTCCAGACTCTCCTCGGATGAATGCCCCTGCAGCATGTAGTTGTCATCAGCCTCCTCCATGATGTAACCGTCATTATCCTCCAGGTCGCCATAGCAACGCGTCGGACAATACCTAGGGTCCTGAGGAGGCTCTGGTGGATTCAACGTGGCATAGATGTGTTTGTCCTGTCCTGGTCCTACTAGAGGAACGTATGTGTGGCTTTTCGTGGGCGACAGCGAGCGAGAGTGGGGATGTGAATGCAGGGATCCATTCGTTAACGAGTACTGCGAAATATCCGACGATCCCAAGCAACCAAGCTGCGTTATTGTACCTCCTTTTTTAGGCGAGAACTGAACGGTAAGCTGATGCGGAATCTTCCCACCAGTGAGGTCTGGATGATGCGGATGAGTTGGGGTCCCTGACATCGGGATCTTCTCATCATGACTTGGGAGAGCGGCGTGGTTGGATCTCAGCGAGGAATGCATAGTCTGGGTGGTGATGTCAGGTGGTTGTACTGAAAGCATAGCCAGGTTACAGTCATCTGTTAATGCGGGATTTGTTGAAGGGTTGCCATAGCAGCGGGGGAAGCAACATACAGATCAAAAGGAAAGAAGACACAAAAAGAAGCAAACTGAAATCTTCATGCAAACAAGAACGCAAGCAGCAAAATACATTACAAGGCTTTGAAACATAATCTGAAGAATCTTTTTAAAAGACCGCTTTCAAGAGAAGTGTTCTTTTCCAAACTTTTGCAAACTTAAAAGAACAAATTTCACTTGACATCTTCCCAAAATAAAAGGAAGGCAATAAAAAAATGTCCACAGAAAACAAACAGCTTATGAGCCAACACTTAGGGATTTCTTTTTACATGGGCAAACATGAGATCATCACGCATTGTGAAAAGCATTGCAATAAGCCTTTCAATGTACAAATAAGGTACCGGCCTCACTTTCACCTTATTATTCAAGTTCAATTTTTTCTTTACTAATTCATGCAGATAAAAATGAATAATTAAAGTAAATGCATGCAACAAATAGTTCTCATAGTTTGAGAAGGAAGGTGGAGATATTGAACCAACAGCATTTTGAAAAAAAAAAAAGTTTTTATACCCTCTTTTCCATCGACATGCTTTTTATCTTTCATGCAACACAACCGTACTTGAAATGCCTGAACAAGGAGTAACTCCTTGGTTTAAACAAAAAGAAAATTCTGTATAAATGACACAGATTATCAACCTGACACTTATAACTCACAAAATATGAATATCTAAAAACTTGCAATTGAATTGTATATTCATAAGAAGGTTTAGAGTTTGAAATGTAGTTATTCACCAATTAAAATCTAGTTCAAATGAGCAAATCTGAATAAAATTTTTGAATATGAATACTAGTCTTATTAACAAAATACTACTGCAAATTCATTGTAAACATAATGGGGTAGGGGGCACCTGTATGTGCTCCTAAATTTAATGGCAAAAAGGGGTAAAATGAAAAAAAGGGAGAAAGGGAGAAAGAGAGAAAGAGAGAAAGAGAGAAAGAGAAAGAGAGAAAGAGAGAAAGAGAGAAAGAAAGACAGAAGGAGTAGACAACACAGAAAGAAGACGACACCCTCCCCCCCCCCCCCCCCAAACATCATGGCCTCACTTTATCAACCTAGTAAGGCTGGGGCCCATTTCCCCATGAAACCAGTGCCCCTCTCCCCAAAGGTGGGACCCAAGCTACACCACTGACTGAATCTTATTAAAACATCAAGATCACAGGAACACTTTTAACAAACAAAGATTCAATAAATGCATAAAGAAGGTCACGGTTCAAGCTACATGTTTAATAACTACTGAAACCATCACTTTCCCAGGGCATGATATCAGATTGAAATTATAAACAGAGGACTAATTTCATCAAGAGTAAGATGTGAAAGAGAACATCACTGGATTGCATCCTTTGAATACTTACCGGTAGAGGTGGTGGTATAACTAGGGGAGTTGCCTCTCTTCCTCTTAGTGACCAGGTAGATAGCAATGAAGAGGAAGATGAGGAGAAGAATGAGGATAGGTAGTGAGATACCGATGTAGAGAGGAATCTGCGCAGAGAGCCCACCTTTGTTACCAGCTGAAATTTGGAGAAAAATGTGACATTTATCTAAACGGTTACCAAATATACTACATTTAAATGACAGTTTAGCAGCTTAGCAAAACGTTGTGGCGCATAAAAACGCGGAAAAGACGCATATGACAAAATTATTCAAATCAAAATTTTATTCCACAGAAGCAGAACCAAAATGTTAGGATGTAGAATTAGTATTTATCTCTTTGAACACTGTTAAGCAAAAAAATATGAAAACTTTTATTCACATAATGATATAACTAATTCTAATGTTAGAAGCACAGACAAAACTAGCAATTTTCCTCTTTGTGTCTTTTCTGCGTTTTTATGTACCATTGTTAAACTAAGCTACCTTACAAACATGTATCATATATATATATATATATATATATATATATATATATATATATAAACCTTGTGAGACATGTTTTCAATCATATTTTGTTTTTACATTGCGCATCTTAATAGAAACAACATTCATGATATCTAACATCACAATTCATAACCTAGCTGTTTTGAATTTCAAGAAAAAAGACAAGCTATTCTTTATTGAAAAATATCAGAAACAAAATCAAAATTGGGGCAGTGTAAGCCACCTGTGGCTCTTGTAAGGTCCAAACTCAGAATATTCATGCACAGCATCAGTTCTTCACATTTCTTTGATTGTAGAAAAGAAGTATCAAGACACAGTTCAAAGCAGCAGAAAGTTTTCTTTTCTCTTCACTGGAAAAACTAAGAAATGAGGTAAAAGAAATTTAGACCCTTAAATGGCAATCTAAAACACATCTTGTTTTCCTTTGTTGCAACTACCGCTATATTTTTACAAAGCAGACTTCAGGTAAACTTTGCTTTGAAATGTCTCCATATTTGAAATATAAATGGGTAGCCACTGTTATTTCCTTGTCTTTCTGACTCTACAAAACATGTCTGTCCTTGAAACTAAATCTGTAAAATATAGAAGAAAAGGTGTAATGCTAGACTGGATAAATAAATGTATCATTAAAACTGATTAACATGAATTGTTCAGACACTGTCAAATAGAAAACACAACATCCTTTTCAGTTTGTTAGCATGCATGGTTGCACGGAGTTATCTGTTTTCAGGTAGAGCCAAAATCAAAGAGGAAGAGAGCCCTCTCTTGGCGAGGAACACTGATTCTCTGCATGATATTGCATTTGTCAATATATCTCATCATTCAATTCTAAAACATATCGTTTTGTTCTATTTAAATGGGACATAAAGCCAGACATATATCAAGGTAACATTCATTTGGGAAAAATTGTAAACTACAAAGAAATCAATTTAAATGTGTAAAAGAGGGTACTTTCATAAACAAGACTGGATTGAGTAATATGGGAAAGGATAGAACAATATGCAGCAAATGATAAGAGATAAAAATATAAAATAAAATCCATACACTCCTAAATGAATGAACAAGCATGGTAAGATACAGTTTTATTTGCAGAAATTACAAAAAAAGAATAAGAAAAAAGATAGAAGTATTAAAAGGCAAAGTGCAAATCTTTTCTATCCATAGCCCAAACATTTCTATGCACATTCACTTTCATGATCTTAACCATGGAGCTACAGAGATTTATTTTTCAATATTTTAATAGCATGGTTATCTTCATACAATTCGTAAACAGGCAAATATTTACAGGAAGTGCCAAATGACGTAGCAGTTACTCTGCTTGAAAATTCTTATAAAGATTTCCCTGGAACTTCAAAATTTGTAAGTAGATAACTGCACTGCTCTAAAATTTTAACAGTTAAGGGCCCTCCAGCACAGAGAGTTGCGATAAATCGCAAGTCCCAAATACGTGATCCTGAGCAGCGTTGAATTTTTTAGCTGCATTTAAATGCAATTCTATTTGAAAGAAGGCCAAGATCCGGAAAATGACAATTATTAAGTATGGCAAATAGTTGGGCAAAAGATAGAAAAGATCTAGACTTTACCTTTAATAGAAAAATTGTTCAGAAATAAAAAAGCACTCTCTCTCACCCGATGGGTTTTGAGATGACGTGTCTCCGGCACTTGGGGAAAATAATCCAGGGTCATCAACTACTATATGAGGTAAATTATGGGGGAAAATAAATATAAATGAGTAAATAAATAATACACAGTAAAATAATACATGATAACCAAACTCAAATCATGCAAAACTGAAAACAAAATCAGAAGTTGTAGCATTCATTTGCATAGAGTTTCTAAACTGTATTTCAGTTTAAACCAATGTTGCACAAAATATTTTCTGAAAACTTTCTGTAATAGGCATGATGTATGCACAAAACTTCACAAAACTTCACAAAAGCACTCCTTCTGTTGTTGAGTATATTAATGTATGAAGCAGATGCTGCATTTGGGGGTATTTTGGGGTATCATAATAATACTGTTGGTATTATGCTGCCAATTTATCAATCAGGCCAGTTTGTTTCAAATACACTTGCTCTATTCAAATCAATGCTACAAACTATGACAGGTTTAAAAAAAAAAATTTCTAACAATCAAATGGATTTCATTCGTGGGTTATAAAACAAACAAATATGAAGGGAAACAAAATGGAATTGATTGGGGACTTAGCTACAAGAACAGAATGTAACATGACTGGGGTAATATTTAACTATCTACGAGTAGACAAAATATGAAATGAGTTCACAAGTTCACATAAAAATAATGCTGGCTTGAGTGATCACCTCTAAAAAACTTTGAACAAAATACTGGAGCACCAGGAGTGGCAAATGGGGGTAATCTTGCTAGTCATAAGGACTGCTATTCATAAGGACCACTTGTTCATAAGGACAGCTATCCATAATGCGTGACTAAATGAATAGCGGTCCTTCTAAATAGTGAGGAAACCATAAACAAATTACCTCGCTATTCATAAGAAACTCCATTCATAAGGACCACTATTCATAACTATTCATAAGGACCGCTATTCATGTCGCGTGTTAAATGAATAGCGGTCCTTATGAATAGCGAGCAGACCAGGGCAAATGTGCCAGACATGAGCACTACACAAAAACCCAGTATTATTACTTATTGTAAAATAAACCAATTTTTCTCATGAATTCTAATCTAAATTCATGTTAGCAAGTCATACAAGCAGAATCTTTCAGTACAAAAAAATGACCACTTTGAATTTAAGGACATCCATATACACTGGTACTTAATTTAAAAAAAATGTGTACCAACTAAATTCATTACAATCTGTATTTCATGTAAATGGTCAACATATTTTTTTCCTTCTAGATTCACTTTTGGCCTTGTATATCTCTACTTTTTTCTTGAAAAATCGTCTATGATAATATCTTGGATAAAATTGTAGGTGGATCTTTTATGGCATTCCCGAACATGTCAGTATAAAAGGGAAGAGTTTTCTGGGTCAGATTTGATACTAAAGACTTCATTTTCATTTTACAAGAATTGATACAAACTGTCATATATGGAGATCGGCATTAAGATTGCAAGCTCTTATCATTGATATGACCCCTTGAGCCTTGTATAAGCAATCAAAAATACAAATATTTTATGGCAGATATCACTCAATCTCTTTAATAAAATAATGGCAATGTCAAGGGCATTCAATCAAATACATCTCATTATTTTCCACTAGGAAAAGGTGCGCTAAAAGGGTTGTTTGTTAATTTGTTTCCAACTTTAATAATCCATTACTTGTCCTAGTTATAACAGGTCAGCTTGAATTTCTATGGGAAAAAAAATTTCATAATGTATTTGAATGGATTATTGACCTAAAACTTCACACTTCATCAAGAGGATTGTAGCTAGATAAATGAAAGGTCGTATCTTGACTTGATTTGTTCAAGGGAATATAAACAAAATCAATATGGGTAGAGATACATCCAGGATGTGTTTATTTTTGTTTGTCTTATTTTCAGGGTTTAACTGGACATTTTGGAACAACTATGCTTACTAATTCAATCAAAATGTACTAATTAACAGCTATAAAAATTAGTTTTTGCAAACATAACCATTGGTTGGTACAAAACAATGCATCCTCCAATACTTATGCTCTGTCCTTCCCGGCTTTTGCTAAGCAGTCGGGTCTCGGCGCGGCTCGCTGGGTCGAAATTTTCGAAACATTTTCCAGGAATTTTATGTACAGTATCTATTTTTTTAGCAGCAAAAAATAAAAAGAAAAAAGGTGACCTGATGGTATCTTTTGTTATGTTATTCCTTATTTTTATCCCGTTCTATCATTTTTTTGCTTTCGATCTTTCCATTTTTGTTTCTTTTTATCATCTTCTCTTCCACCTTTCCTCGTGTTAATCTTTATTCTATTCCCTCTATCATTTCTCTATCTATCTTCCACAATGTTATTCTTTCTTTTTATCTATTATTTTCTGCTTTCCATCTTTACTTTTTTACTTTCGTTATGTTATTCTGAGTTTCCTTTCATCATCTTTCCTTATGTTAATCTTTTTCATTCTATCATTTCGCTATGTTTTCTGAACCTTTTCTTTGTTTTATCCTATCACTATGTTATTTTTTATTCAATTTATCATCTTCTCTTCCATATTTCCTTATGTCATTCTTAATATATTTATCCTTCTATCATTTATGTCTCTATCTTTATTAGGTGGTCTGTCACTTGACAGACCACCTCTTAATTTCGTCAGAATTTTCTTTATTATTATTCTTTATTTACGCCACTTTTTTGTGACAGTGATTTCTCAAATTCGTCTCATTCAGTTTTCATCAAATTTCAGTCATTTATCAGGCATATCAATGTCAAGTTCCCGAAATATTTTTCAAGGTCATCAGGTCATCGTGACGTCATCCAGGCGCCATTTTGTGAAATCACATTATCGATCATATCTTCATAACGAGTCATCAAAAATGAACCATATTTAACACACATAAACTTCCGGTCAAGGGTCAATGTAACATGTCAGCAAAATTTGCGCGCGCATTATGACGTGCACGTACGCGCACGTCAAAATTTAAAAATGCTCAAAATCATCTCAAATTCATTTTGCACACGTTTGAGGCCATTTTAAGCATTTCAAAATTTTCCGTGCGTGCACGCCTGCGCGCGCACAGCGCGTACGGAATGTAAAAACGCCGTTTTTACGTATGGTTTGGATTCCTGACACTATTCTTGACAATTTCCAACTATTTCCAGTCATTCTCGACATTCCATAATGCCACACGCGCGCGTCAAAGTTTAAAATTCGTGCGCGCGTCAATGGGCAATATAATGTAAAAAGTGGTAAAAACATGTCTATATATAATCCGCCATAGCTCGTCAGAAAGGCTGGGGACCCCCCAATTTTTTTACATTTTCTGAAAGCCTATGAGTTGTAGATTGTAATTCATGAAAAAAATTCGGGGGTCAATCGATCGGAATGTCGTCATATTTGCATATGAACTCAAAAATTCGATTTTGAAAAAATGACGTCATAATTTTTGTATTCATTTGACAATTTTTCAGTAATGGGTTGTCGATTTTCTTTCAAATTTTGATATGTTGTAGCTGAGACAATTCTCTACAAGATCAGTCACCACGATTTTTGATTTTGACAAAGGGGTTATGGCGTATTTTTGCGATTAAAGGAGGCATGTCAATTTTTCACATTTTGCGTGTATTCTCTATGGGACATGACTTTTTCTGAAATCTTGATTCTACATTCCCGTCTTCTTTGAACAGTATCTTTGTAATTTCTGCTCGATTTTCTTCCAAATTTTAATATGTTATAGCTGAGACTATAAGCTTTTGCAAGTGTGCCCTCCAATTTTTGATCAGATGTCGGGATCATGCCCCCTTTTTAAGTACAAAATGTCATTTGAGAATCCCGTTTTTCGTCTACGTGTTATCTCTATTGGAAAACTTTTGGTCTATTGGTAAAGCACTTGCCTCCCATCCCGCCGACCCAGGTTCGAATCCCGGTGGGTCCATTTTTTTTTGAAATTTTTTTTTTCTTCTTTTTGCCTCATATTTTACCATTTGCTTCGACTACTGCAACATATAAAATCACAAACAATGTCATAAACTTTTTTATTTTGCGTGTTATGCCTAATTGAATGTAGTTTGTGTACAACCCTATGCAAAATCTGATTGCCTGTCGTGTATTAAACCTATGGGTTTAATATCCCATGTATAATGCAATATGAAATTGCCCGATTTTCTTTGACGCAAGTCTCCATCCATTTTCAACATAATCAGGAATATTGTCTTGCACAAATATGACATCTTAGCAACTTTACCAACGGGTAGACAGACCACCTAATTCGTCTTCAGTGACGAATTAAAGTTCTAGTGTTATTCTTTGTTTTTATCCTCTAATTTTTCTTTCCACCCTTCCTTATGTTATGTTATTCTTTATTTTCTTTCATCATCGTCTCTTCCATCTTTCCTACCCTTCTATCCTCTCTCTATCATTTGTTATGTTTTTATTTGCATTATCTTTCTATCATCTTCTCTCCCATTTTTCATGTTACTTGTTAACCTTCTTCCATTTCTCTCTGTATCTTCCGATATGATTTCTTTCTCCCCTTATTGTTTGTTTTTAGCCTGGAATCGGGAAAATCATGATGGACACATTTTCAATTTGTCCATTTGAAGACACCATACAAATTTTGGGGGGCTTATTTCGACCCAGCATGCCGCGCCGCCGAGCCCCGACTGTTAAGTAATAGCCGTCCTTCCCTCTAAGTGTGTGTGTGTGTGTGTGTTTTTTCTCTCTCTGTGTTTTTCTGTCTCCCCCCCCCCCCCCCCCCCCCCCCCCTCTTGCTCTCTCCTTTCAGCTTTCACTTCATATACCCAATATGCTTCTCTTGGTTTGTATTCTATAGATAATTCCTGAATATACAGCCTACCATCTGTCCTGTTATACAAATATGGTTATAAGGATGAGCTAATGACAAACCAGACATCTGTTCATTTGGTAGTCCATCCTGCCAATAGATAAATCAACCCATTCATAGATTTCCAATGGAACCCCTCTTTCCTCCATGCATGAAAAACTAATACAAAGGGCCAAATCAAAGCCTTGGGGTTCCTCCCTCTTTCTACTGAAACGAAATAGAGTTTTGGATCTTGATTACGATAAGATAAGAACTTCTGTATAATATTTTACAATGCATGGGGAAGGTAATCATACAGATAGAATGCAGCTGAAACACATCATTCAAAATCAAAACGAGACATGCAAGCAGAAAGTTTTTTTCTTTCTCCCATCATTCTATGTGACGTGGGAACAAGAACAGTGGTCAGTTTAAGATATCTAAACAATAATCATTATGGATTTTTAAAATAAAACACACAAATATTTAAAACAAAAAAAAATGATAATTTTTTTTGTCTTTTCACTTTTATGAATATTTGCTTTAAAATATGTGATGTCAAGTGTGGAAGTGTCAATGTTTGTGATTTGAAAAGAAGCTGAAGCAAAAGAAACAGATATCTCACTAAAAGAGAGAGGAAAAACATTTGAAGAAAATGAAACAAATATCTTCATATAAAAAAGAAGAAACAGAGGAACACTAAAACAAGATGAAGAAGTAGAAAGACATTAGCTACGTTCATATGGGACTTGTTAGCGGAACAATGACTCACTAATCATGACAAGGGTTCACACGGGCCAGAAACAACGATGCTCGTTGTTCTGAAACTACAAGCCGAGCGATCGTCGTTGTTAAAGGTCATGTAAAGTTTTGGTAAGCCCTCAAAAACTGTTCGTCAGATTTCTTCAATTTTCGTTGATAAATAGCAAGATACTAGCAATACTAAGACACTGTGAAGATTTTGCCTCCTAAAGTTTAATATTAAACAAATAAGAGGCAAAAACTAATTTATGTGCCGGGACAGGCACGTAAAATCCCAACAAAGGTAGCATGTGCTATACACTGTAAACACACATGTAAAACCAATGATGAGTAGCGCACACACGCTGTCTCTATGCGAAGCCCCAAGATTGCTGTGCGGGGAGCCGTCGGGGTGGAAGGGTCGTAGCATAATGGCAGTGATCAAGCATTCCTTACAGATATTTAAACTGAAATTCACCAGAAATCATAAATGGAATACCAAATGATCTCTTACAGACATCTTTTGATACAAGGAGAACAACATGAGACTATGTTTAACATGTTTCTTTCCAATTTCCTTTTTGCTTCCAATACTGTACATGAGCTTTAACACCAGAAGTAGATACTGATTGTGTGTACAGCTAGTACACATTCAGATCCTGTGTTCATAATTCGTGTGAAGGGTATGACCGGGATTAAAGTAAACTTAAAGTTTTGAAACTACGCATTTGTTCATATGGTCTGAAACTACAAGATAACTTAAAGTTTTGAAACTACAAGCGAAACTTCAAGTTTAGCTCCCTTTGTGGGAACCTGACTAATGATATGAAGAGAATTGGGTACAAAGAAAAATATGAGGGAGATTGAAGAGAGAGAGAGAGAGAGAGAGGAGAATGAAAGAGAGAACGACAGGCAACAAATACAGAGCAAGAAAAAGAGAAAGAAAAGTAAAAGAACAGATGAGCAGCACACATTGAGAAAATAATGTGAGAATTAAGAGATAGAGATGGTATAAAGAGAAACAAGAATAGAGAAAAAGTGCTAGAAGAGAAATACAACACCTGAGAGGAAGAAAGCAAGACAGAGCAAGATAGAGATAGGGAGAGAAAGAGAAAGGGAGAGAAAGAGAGAAAGAGAGAGAAAGAGAGAGGGGGAGGGAGAGAAAGAGAGAGAGAGAGAAAGAGAGAGAAAGAGAGAGGGGGAGGGAGAGAGAGAGAGAGAGGGGGGAGGGAGAGAGAGAGAGAGAGAGAGAGAGAGAAAGAGAGAGAGAGAGAGAGAGAGGAGAGGAGAGGAGAGGAGAGAGGAGAGAAAGACAGAGAGAGGATGATAGAGGAGAGCAGTTCAGAACAGATGCCGGTAGACTTCCTACACAAACCAACCAGTCGTCTCTGATGCCATCCCATGGATGTGAGGCAACATTCCTCTGCTGTTTTCACTTGACTCCAAACTTTCATGTTGAAATCTAAAACAAATGTTAGATTGCAACTTTGATGACCTTAGATAATACATGAAAGAAGTGGGAAATGGTGCTAGTTTCCAAGATTAAAACCCTATTCCAATTATAAATCACCACTCTCCCCAAAATAATGAATCGGAAAGAGACCCACGATATATGAACAGTCAACAAAACCCGAAAAATTGAATGATTTAATGTAACTTCATGTTGGTCTTGATTCCACTGACATTGTCTCATGAGATCATGTTTATTGCATAGAGAAAAGTCTGAACGTGAAGACTAAGAGAAACATGAGGATGATAACATCAAATAGGAAATTAGGATTGGAGTGAAGCAATTCGCTGGACTAAATTGATCTTTGTTTGGCTATACGAGCATGTGGGGCTAATTTTGCAGCTTGGTGTAAATATGTTAACCTTTTTCTACAAATAGCTGGAGTACATTGATAGATGGTTATCATTAGATATGTGTCCACCGTCTGTCAGTCATACATACCTTAAAGTCACATGAAAAGATATATGAGGATAGGCCTCATCAGCAGTTATGTCAATATCTGTAAGGTCATGGTTGACATTATGATACAATGACTACTGCACAGCTCTGTTTCTGTTTGTACAATGGTGCTAGATGCATCAAAGAACATTTTTCTTATCAAAATACACAAATCTTGTTTAAACTGAAACAATCAACAACTCTTAAGTCAGTGTCATCATCATCATCAACCATGTCACCCTTGTTGCTGCTGCCACAATCGCCACCATCACAAATCCTAACCCACATCCTGGGATCACAACTACCACCACTAGCCTTCCCCATCCCCCAAAACCACAATCACCTCAGGATCACATCTACACCATCACCATCATTACCACCATCATTAACCTAACCTGGCAACATCACAACCATCACAACCAGAAGCAAAAACATCATCAAGTCTAGTCAGGTTTACAAGAAGGGAGCTAAACTTTAAGTTTCGCTTGTATACATAGTTTCAAAACTTTAAGTTATCTTGTAGTTTCAGACCGTATGCACGGACTTGTAGTTCCAAAACTTTAAGTTTACTTGTAGTTCTAGAACTACAAGCAAGCTTGTAGTTAACATCAAAACCACGAGCAGAGGGGGGTACTCCCCTCGACCGTGTGGACAGAATAAACTTTAGCAAACAAGCGTCACTGTTTCAGGCCCGTGTGAACCCTCATCGTTGTTAGTGAGTCGTCGTTTCGTTTAACTTAAAGTTTCAAAATTACAAGTCCCGTATTAACGTAGCTAATATTTGTGGTCATTATCCTAGTTATGTCAACACATTTCAAACATAATACCCCCTTTTTTACAGGAGGTACATTGATAAATAGTATTGGATTTTGTCTCCTGAGAGCCAGGATGGCAACTCATATCATTTAAAACAGAGTTAATGCCCTTCTGGCACTCAACTGATGATTTAGTATGTGTCTTTAGCCTAGACTATCTGTCTAACATAGAGGCTGTTGCACAAACATTGCTTTGTGTAGTGTTCATGTAAGGATGTATGGGATATGCCTCATTAACACATACATCAACATCTATAAGGTCAAAATTATCATCATAGTACAAGGTGGGTGGTACCGCTTGCTCTGCAATGACACAAGATCAACCAAGACCAACACCAATACCATATCAATACCACTATTGCCACTAATGTTACCATCACCATCACTATCATCATCAGGACTAATATCATCACCGTTGATGCCAATTTCATCATCACTATCGATATCATCACCACCACCATCACCACCACTACCATCATCATCACCATCATCACCATCATCATCATCATCAACACCATCACCATCATCATCATCATCATCCTCATCATTATCATCACCATCATCAATATCATCACCATCATCATCATCATCAACACCATCACCATTATCATCATCATCATCATCATCATCATCATCATCATCATCATCATCATCATCATCATCATCATCATCATCATCATCATCATCATCACCACAGTCACTACATCATCATTTTCTTCCAATCAAGCTTTTGGTATAAGTCAACACAATTGCAACTTTAAAGACTAGATGACAACAGCTCTTTATGTCTATGATTGCATTAATGCCACATTTTCTTTGATTTATTTCCCCAGATTTCATAACACATACACAATCTCCGGTAAATGTTAGTTTTTTTTTAACACTGCATTGTCAAAATATTTGTATCATATACTACACTAACCTCCATGATACCCCCACTAAACTTACACCCATACGAAAATAGACAGGACCTTAAACAAGATGTCACTTCTGAAAGTCGATGATGGCAGAGTCGAAGAGGAAGTTGAAACCCTATCTTGTAGGTCAGTCTAACATGGGAAGGGTTGTCATAAGAAAGCTACAGTGACAGTCTGTCTGTCAAAATACTCTATTCTCTATCCCTGTTCCCATGTATCAATATTAGCTCCTTCTACATTTAGTCTTTGAACTTCATCACTGGGTGGTTTCCCTCGCATAAATTAGTATAATTATTTCATTCTTGATCAGGCAGGCCTATGTATAATAGAAGTGAATTAGAATAGTTTCTTCCATCAGCTCTACTCTTAGCAATTCTGTCCAAAATGAAATAATGAGGAAGTTAAATTTGATGTTCGCAAAACCTCTTTTCTTTTCCTTGACAGCATTTTTTTGCTTCGTCCCGTGAACTTTAAAGATCTTGCTTGTAAAACTGGTCAAACACATTACGATCTACCATATAAAACACTGTGGGTAAAGTGCCTATTGGGATTACTTATAATGTTTAAAACAGTCCAGTCTAGTCATACAACATCTAACATAAAACATGAGACACCTCTTGATCAGACAGAACAAACTACATGCACAGCTCCAATTAATGTGATTTCAGGATAACACAATATAATATGCTCCAGCAACAATAGCTCCGTAGTCAATATCTAACCCTACCCCTACCTCTCACCTAAAGCCAAGCCTAACCCTATACATGTAGGCCTATCTTTGATGAAATAAGTCCTGGAATAAATGTTAGATCACTATTTCAGAACAGTCTCCTGGCTATTCTCTGACAGGTAAGCTTTCAGTACCCAACAATTTCAAATATTAATATGACTTTTCACAAAATATTTCACATGATCAATTTTGCCCATTCCCCTAAATGTGAGTTTTCACAAATTTGGTTGGTGGCTCCTCATACACAGAGAACTTGAGATTGTAACAAAGTGACTGAGCCTATTAACGACTTGTTCATCTCATAGGGATGCCTATAGTGACATCATGACCTGATCCCATCACAAACAAACATTCCCTGGCATAGCCTAGATGACAAGGAGGACATCTTAGACTCTATTAGATGTCATTAAAGACATATCATATCAGGCTCAAACTCCTGACCTCCCTAAGTCATTAAACAACCATCCTCTCTGACATGCTAAGCTCAGTCTTTGCTGGCTGTGTTCAAACATATCTCCACCGTTTCAACATTCTTTTTTACTATGAATGATTTTTAATTTGGATTGTTTAAACTTGGTACCAGGGACATGTTTAGCAATTCTGCCTGCATTAAAACACATCTCAACTATTTTTGACCTGTGGATTATCAATTTCTGATTGTTTTCAGGGACTTTGTTCAAACTTGGCATTGTGGTATATTCCTTTTACCATGATATTTTCCCCCCAAAAGAGACTTATGTTATGATTAACCTACTTCCTTGTCTGGTAACCATTCAAATATGAAAAAAAAGACTTGCTTGTCCTATTTAGCTTCCATTTTCCTCTCCTGGGTAATGAACAGCAAAGTATCACAAAGTGCCTTGATGCAAATAGTGATGTAACAAGAAAGTATGATTTGTATCCTGAAAAACAATCTTTACTGCCTTTAACCTTGTTCACACTTGAAAATTTATCCTGCAATGCTTTAATGTTTGGGTGCATTCATACATTCATATATTCACACTGACTACTGAGATAAAAGCAACCTTGTTTACACTTGAAAATTTACGTTAAAATGGCTAATCTTTGGGTGCATTCACACATCTGCAATTTCAAGATCAGCTGCTCCTCTGAATCTCAATCAATCCTTATAACGACAACAGTAACGTCTTTGACTGACAACACATACTTGTTGTTCACACATTGCACTATGCTCCATCTCTCACTTTTATGTATAAAGTACAACATGGAAAGACACTTACTATGGATCAAATATTAGATTTTGTAAAATTATCAATTTCATTCCAATAACCTTAGAGTCCATAACTTCTTGCGCACACACAAAAAAATTAATAAAAAGAATAAAAAAGAAACATTTGATGGATCACAATCCATTATTTTGTTGTGGTGAAGTTTTTATGTCCACTCTACCTCCGATTTGATATATTCCCTTTGCTGAGTAATGAAATGTAAAGAAAAGGCCACATTAGACAAACTGAAGCATTTTTGTAAGGGGTATATTAATATTCACCTTAAATAGGGCATGATATTAATAAACTGAATATGATTAAGAATTAAAATGGTTTGACATGACACAAAAGCAATACTAACCAGTATGGAACTGAAAAGATAACTCTTCTACTTAGAGTCTGTGGCAATGGAAGACTAGAATGTTCCATTCATCCTTTCACAAAACCGAGGGATTTAGTCCACATACATCATGTAAACACAAACATTCTGATCGCAACAATAACGACTGAGATGCCATCTCGCCTGGCTTAAACATAATCCTTGCATGATGCTGTCTTAAAGAGAACTCTTGATGTACTGAGAAATATATGTGGTGTCTTAAAAAGTAAAATGTAAATCATAAAATGTAAGATAGAGGAAAATGTATTTAATGAACAGATATTGTTAACTATCATGGACCATATGCAAAATCATTAAATAAGCTCAGGAAATTGGACAATTTTACAAAGAACATATTTCTATTTCAGATTCATGGCAGAATTGTAATAAATCCATTAACCATTAGCTAATAGTACATTTATTATATCCTAATGTGAATGATTAATATAAGGAACAGATATTGTCCATGAAAGAATATACTCAGAATTTTTGATGGGAAATAGACATTGAAATGGAAGATATGAAGGAAAAGAAATAGCAACTTTTCAAGGCGTTTTTGCATTTCAATGATTTTGCTTTATTACTTAACTGTTTAATTAAAAAAGCAGCTTGAGCCGACTCGGAGGTGCATGTAAAAAACTAATATACCCTCCTATGACGTAGCATACATGGCAAATCAAAAATGACAGCAGATATCTAGACCAATTTTCAAGTTCATCAATACTATATTAATCTCCTCTTTCACACACATGTGAAGCTATGACTCAGGCAGTTGGAACAAATTTCTCAATTATGCATGCTTATGGTAAATCTACTAAAATAATGATGTTTCATAAAGGAGTATGGATGTACTTTTTTTCCTGTTCTTTTCAAAAAATGGTTCTATGTTTTCCCTGTATGGATAGGATGTTATGACTCATGCTGGTTTTTCATTTCTAGTTTATTTATATGAACAACTATAGACCAACAATGAATTGATTTGTGAGCGCTTCCATCATATGCATGGACCCATTGGCAAAGTTATTCTTGTGGTTTTGTAGTAACTGGTTCTAGCAGTAGTTCGTGAGGGTATAAATTGCAGTTCACTTTATAGGAGATCAAACGTGCCGCCGCCCCAGTCTAACGACAGGAGCGGATTTAACAAATGTCGGCAATTTGTAAGATTACCGAGACTTAGAGCTTTATGCAATTGTGGAGAAAGTAAACATGAAAAGCCAAGAGATTTTACTCTATTCATGAGGTCTTTTATTGGTAGTAATAATCTCAAAGAAGTTGCAGATATATTTTATGTATGATTCAGGAAAACAGAATGATATAACAAGAAGCAGGAGGGAAAGAAAGATAAGATGAGAAACTAATTGAAATAAAGAGATGAAGAGATGAAACACAAGAGGGAGGAGAATACTAGACGAAAGGTTAGGTTAGCAGAAATGAACATTTAAGAAAGAAAGAAAAATATAATACAAGGAGAAGCTCTGTCTTCAACAGGCAAAGCTGATAAAAACTAATGAAATGATGATAAAGCAAAAACAACTGAGAAACAGAGGGGAGAGAGAGAGAGAAGAAAGGAGAGAGGGGGAGAAAGATGGTGAGAGAAAGTTACAAGGAAAGCATTTTCTAACAGAGATCGAGAGATGAGCTGTAAGTTTTAAGGATGGAAAGGCAGAGACAAATTTATTTACCTACTCTGACGAAGAGAGATTATGAAACATGAATTACACAATTAGCCGAAAACATTGCAGAGATGTGCAACTCTCTTCAACATGAGGGACTACAATAACAGGAATCATTAAACTGTACTTGTATGCTTGCTGTGCACCAAAGCCCAAGGCAATCCAAACTCAGCACACCGCACGCACACAATCAAAACAGACGTACACGTGTAATCGTCGCAGCCTCTGGCTTCCCCGTAGATCCATCACGGAGGCTCTTCATCGACAGACGCTACATCATTTGCATGCCTTTAAGAGGCTTCCCCCCAACTCTCTGCGCTGTGACTGGCGTCCACGGGACTTATTCCCCGCCTAAATTACATCAATAATCATAAACACTGTCTCCATTAAGTCCCCTTCATTTTCCCCTCCCATTTAGGGGATTTGACGATGAAAGACAAAAACGGATGGATAAGCATTTTCCTTTTTCGGGGGCCACAACTATAATTCTTGCATTAATTTGGAGTCTCTGAATACTTAGACTGTTGTCTTTTATCGTCCCGAAGATTCAACATGCCTGGCATTTGAGGAAAGGAAAAACAAGATTATAATTTCAAAGAATTTGGGTCCAGCTGGAAAAAAAAAGAAGATTCATAGGTAATGTAGTAAATCTTTTCCTGCAAATATGCATGTATCAATCAAGTATTAAAGCTACTCTAGCAGAAAACATTAAATGCAAGTTGTAATATTCCCTTTCATATTCTTTTATTCCCATGGAATTAACACAAATTCAAAGAAGGTGTTTTTAATTACAGAACAAATCAACTCATAATTAATGCTTTGAATATTAATGATAAAATATGGTTGATCAGTTTTATCTTCAAAGGAAATCTCTTCCATTATCTCATGTTTAATATTAACTGAAGTGCCCATTTTTCTATGTGAAACCCCTTCAAGATTTTCAGATCCATTTTAACCCTTGTTTCAACTGATTTGGGCATGTTGTGTATTCAACTTATTTGCGTTTCATTTATTTCAAACAGTGTGTTAATATCTTCATGTGAAGTGAGTTCATTTCAAATTTCGAGAAAGAATAGCAAAGGCGAGCTACTCTGGGAAGTATGTGAGTCAGAGGTATGGAAAACCAGTCACCAGTTCTTCTACATCTTCGACATCACTAATATAACACTTTCTAATGATTTCAGCACATCTTGATGATTAGACTGCTACAGAATCCTGCAAACAGATTCTACATATGTTAGAATATGTAGTGTTCCCTATTAATTGCAAAGTACATTTTAATCATTGGCAAAATGACTTCTGTTAACGCACTCACTGTAAAACAGCCTTTCATTACGCCTAATTTCCTATCAGAAATTAAGGCAAGCCTTTCCAATCGCTTGCGGTCCACTACCCCAAAATAACTAGGGCAATGCAAAGTGCAACATTTCTCGTAGAATTTTAAAATAACCTAGAGCGAAAGGCGAGCAATTGATAGTGTTTGGACCAGCCATCCATTAGAGTTTATTGCTACTGGAATTATTTATTGTAGTACTCCCGATCCTTCATGCACTGATTCGAAGCGTTGAATTTTTCTTGACTGATTGGACAAATAGTGAGTACGTTTCAATCATTGTGGACAGAGGGGATAGACCTACGGTCATCTATTTTCTGTGTCCACTATAGGAATGACACATATGACTAAGTCCTCTTGTGGTTGTATTAACCTCTTAAAGATAAAGTTGAGTTCTGGTCATCCGATTACATTGTGAAAGAAACTGTCTCAAAGCAATTGGAAAAGGTTTATCATATATCTACATAATAATTGGTGTATACTGGGAGGTTTTGGAACCATCCAAATGATAAGAAATTGACCCAATCATGCAGAAAAGCACATGCACCGCTCACAGAAATGGGTATAATGGAACTGCAAACACATGTGGCATGATCGAATGTTAGGCCCAAACACTTCAGCTATTTCTCATCACATTTCTAATATGATGGCATTTGAAGAGCAATCCTTTTCAGGGGATATTTAGAATGATGTTCTTCAAAACTGACATAAAAGGAATGAAAATGCTCACAAATCATTTTTCACTTTTCCCAGAACTCAATCTTCTTTGTAATTACCAGGTCAGAGATTTAGCACTTTCAAAGCTAATTAGGATCAGAAGTTATTGGTGAATAACTTTAAGTGGGTTTATGTTAGTGTATGTAAGCAGTTCTACAACGGCATCCAACAATCTTAAGACATAATGTCTTTAGGTTTACGAAAATAAAATTTGCAAGAACAGATTTCCCGTTGAGAGGGAGTAGGGTGTTTCACTGAGTTATTATTATTATTATTGTTATCGTTGTATGTTATTACTTATCTTATAGTCAGCATATGACATGCCCTGTGAATTAAAAACTGACAATATACAAATGTGATACAATTAAATAATCTTTACTTTTCTTTATTTAAAGAGACTAACATTTACTTTCTCATTTGAAGAGAAAGTTAGTATTTTAAATTTTCATGATCTAGAGATAAATGTACAAATGGGATAAATGACACGATTTATGAATCCATTTTTTATTGTAATTCCTTACTGAAACGACAGAAAGATTTTGAAATTGCATAGAGAAATCAAAATAAATATTTTTCACTCATATTTCAAGTTGATAAAACTCATAAAACTTTCACTGATGACCTGTATAATGTCATGGTAACTATTCATCAATATGAAGACCGTATTGAGTCTTATAAACACATCACTCATGATCATGTGGCATATGATATCAACTTACACCAGGTACAGGATGCTTTTGTGCTTGCTGACAGAGAGCAAACACATAATAACTAAGGAAGTACGAGCAGTTTTGAAAGGTGGAAATCTAAAGTGTCTTAATTTTTACTACAAACAAGTTTAAATCAGGTTCATAGAAAGGGCACTCCTTTATAATCACAAGGGACAAACTTTAATAAGGACTGATATTGCCAACTCTTGACAATGCTAAGAAAGGAATGATGCCTTTTTTCAAACATTGCTTCTAAAGGTCGGAGAGTTTACAGGCAAACTTTTCTTATTCTTTGTTCTGGGGAACTTAACAGTGCCCTGGTACTTGTAAATTATGAATTGTCAGAGAATCCAATGTATTGATCATTAACTACCCGAATGTTTATTCTGGGTTCCATCTTTGTTGCGGCACTGTGATCTCATTTGCATATCTATGGCCCTCAGCACCACTAAATGGAGATGTTGTTGACTTTCAAAATAATACTCACTTCAAGTTCTATACTTGGGACTAATGGTTTTTTTCTCTGCAAATCAATTTCGGTGTCAATTACAACATCAGAAGGCTGTGCTGTACATGTTTATTATTTATGCATCCCGGCAAAAAAAAAGCACTCAGTGATTTATTTAATTACTGCAGAGGGTAAGCAAATATTTATCATTATATGCTGAAATATTGATGTAGGTAGATCATAAGATGCTAACTGCTTTTCTATTCTCATGTCCTATACTTTTTAATATAAACATGAAAGCACTTTCCAATACAGGATATATGGTATACCATATGAAAGTAGAGGTGTCGTAGTCGAGTGGTTAAAACCACTTGACTGTAAATGCAAAGATCGTGGGTTCAATCCCGGTAATGCACTTATACCCTTGAGCAAGGCCTTTTATCTACATTGCTCTTTTATCGTACATTAAATAAATGGTGTTTGGCATATTAATATGTTTGTCAGTGCGTTTCTTTCCAATACACTATAATAGATGTTCTAATGAACTGAAAAGCCAATGTGAATTAGAAAGCCTATGGATGATTCTTTTTAAGCAGCTGGAGAAATGCACTCTACTTTTCTAGCAAATATACAACTAATTGTCATTTTTAGTTTATATATGTTTTATTATACAGTCAGTCCCAGAAACCTATCTTGATGTTTGTGTTATCTCATGAAAACCTAATTGTACGTAATTTACAGCTATCCCTTTTATTCGGGGTGGATTTCTTTATCCTCAATGCAGTAGCCAAACTGAGAGTACGATCCATGATTCACACATTTGCAGAGACAATGAGTCTAGCTAATATTTTTCATGCTTCTGCCCTGTACTTGGGTGGATCTTTCGTCCAAGCAAAGGGCATAGAGAAATGGGAACTGCAATGGACAGTGAAAATAAAGTAGACACTTCTTTGCTTTCATTTAGACTCTTTGCTAATAGCTGACAAGACAATTGGTCTCCTAGAAGATATTAAGCTGACGGACCAACGGGAACAAGACTGAGAGACAGCCAAGAGAGGGGGAAAAAATGAGGGGGGGGGGGTGAGAGAGAGAAGACATACAGAAAGTGGGTCAGGGAGAGAAGTTGAAACAGAGAAGGACACATTTACAGAAAGTGGGTCAGAAAATGAGAGAAAAAAAGGAAAGATGGAAAGACATTAGACTGAGAAAAAAGGCCTATTACAGAGAAACAAAAAAAAATATTCAGGCAGAAAGTAAGGCAGAAGAAGATGGGAATAAGACCCAAAAAATGAGAGGCAGATAGCAGAAAGATATATAAAAGGATGGGAGAGTAAAAAAAAACAAGGAGAATAACAAAGAGGGTAGATGGAAGAACAGGAAATACTGATAAAAACAGAGACAGGAGAAAGACAGTAAAAGATGAAGAAAAGGAAAGAGAAAAAAAGGGGAAAAGAGAAGCAGAAAGAAAGAGAGAGAGAGACAGAGAGAGACAGAGGCGACCCTATCAGTTTTGGACTTAGACATCTGACATGAGATGCCCATGGAGAAAAGATACGGAAAATATCTTGGGGGCATCGGATCAAATTTGGTAAAGTGCACAGGCAATCTGCGAGAATCTATGATGTTTGCTAGCCAAAAGATACAGGATTTATTCATAGATGGTTTTTTTTTTTCATTATGTCTATCTTGTTTTACGGCAAGCTTGCATTAACGGTGACCTGTTGCTGTGCTGCACAGGCGTTGCTTCGATCATGTTTATCCGCGGCTGGGAATTATGTGCCTACAATAATGACAGCTTGTCTGGTGAGTCGAGGAGATTGCTTACAACTCTGGGGTTACATTTCATAATGGTAATAGCCGTTGTGTTCTTATCTGGAGATTTCATTACTCTAATCCTTGGAAGAAAATGGACACATTCGCCAGAGACTTCCTCTTCATGAAATTAATCCCTTCTCTCATCTCTATTTTGCCAAATTCCGGAGCCATGTTTTATTGCTCACATGTATTTATACCTTATAGTGACATTCTTTCAAAGAAATAACAGCCCCCCCAAAAAAAACCAGAATGAAATCAAACTGCAGTTCAATATACATTTAAAATATCTTCAGTTGCAACTATGGAAGGGGGTGGCACAGAGGCATATATGCCTCCTGCCAATATCTACAGGCACTGCCCCTCCCCCAGTCAAAATGTGTGCCTACCCCCCTGCCAAATTTGAGAAACATTTTAAAAATTCATATAATTTTGCTTTTCAGCAATTTTGAAAATATACATGTGTATGTGAACAATTCAAAACAAGACCTCTTTTTAATGTGAAATATGACATGCTGATGACCACACCACAACATATTAGCAATATCATTCCCTTACTCCAAGCATTCAATTTATGATACTTCTCAAAATATGAAGGTATTCCTTTCAAATTCCTGCCCATTAATTTTTAAAGCCTTGCTTTTAAGAGCTCAAATAAAAATATTTGAAGAAAAAAATCATGACTATGAATATTGGCAAGCCAGTGACATGTTTACTGACACCCTTGTAATGTGTCGGGTGGCACTCGTGAAGCTTTGCAATTTTGACGCCTCAACAGAACAGCTGAAAGCATCGACAGTGGGGTTAATGTACACAAAAATACCACAATTCAAGTCCTCGGCTTTAGACACGCAATTTGGGGGTCATTTAGAATGTGATATCTTGCTTGCTTTCATCATCTCATGTGCATAAAATTGGACAAATGAATTACAAAACTATTTTTTAACCCTTTCAGGACAGGAATTATTTAAGGGCTAAATTGATCACAGTTTGTTCTTCAAATTGGCAACAATAATATTTTTCGTTTAGTGCTACATGGTTCTAACAAAATGTAATGTCTTTGAAAACAATATACATCATTAGAAACTTAGTCGAAAGTTGAAAAAATTGCCAATTTTGTTAAAAAACAGTGATTTTGAACCTCTCAATGTGTTGCCAATTTAAGGATTTTGAAGCTTATTCTCCTTTTTAAAATTCCTGGCATCAAACGCAATATGATTATGCAACAAAAATGGACACAGTATGTGCAGAATTTTTTGCTCTTTCTACTCATGCATCTGGTATATTTTTTAAGGCTCTAAATCAAAAGTTATTGGGCCAAACCACAAAATGTGGTCAATTGTCTCGAAAGGGTTAAAAATGTGATCAGCATAAGGACTTCAATAGAGTAAGTATTGTGATTATGAGAGGGGAAAAAATTAATATGAGAAGTGATTACTGCAAGTGGCAAACATCAGATTCTCTGTTTTCTAATTTACTAATGTGCTTTCTCTCTGAATTTCCTGTGATATATTAGGACATTATACATTGTAATGAAGTTTTGACAGCTTATTACATTAAAAAGTGTGTGTGTGTGAGAGAGAGACAGAGAGAGAGAGAGGGGGGTGGAAGAGAGAGAGAGGGAGGAGAAGGATGAGGGAGAGGGAGGGGAAGGATGAGGGAGAGGGAGGGGAAGGATGAGGGAGAGAGAGAGAGAGAGGGAGACAGACAAATAGAGAGATGAGACAAAGATAGGAGACAACTTGAGGGTAGATGGGGGGGGGGGGGGGGAGAAGAAATAGATTGGGGTCGTGCAGGAAAATAAGAGACAGAGAGAGACAAAGCTTTTGAAAAACTAAACAATATGCAAAGTAGAAAGATACAAGTAGATAACAAAAATAATCATTACATTTAGAATTAAGACGACAAATATTTTGAGTCACCAAATCCACATGAAGTGTTAGCTTGGGAAAAGAGCACAACCTCACTGCCCAAGAACATACACACAAAAGCGCACCCAAGCTATTCCAGCAATTCCAACACCATCAATAATGAAAGAATCCTTCACATGACAAATGGTTTCTTCTGAGGTGCTAACATCTGAAATTAACCCAGATATCTCAGATGCATAATTCGGTCAATGACCTCGCAAACCCAAGCAACCATTTTAATCTCTCATCTTTATTTGATGCTTAATCCGCTGGGTATCATACCATTGCTCCATTTGTAATGCCTACCTACCATTCTTGTAAGCATTTGAATCATGAACCAACCAAAGAAAGGGGTGAATGAATCAGCTTTTGCTCTCTAAATTGGCAACATTGATTATTATTCTCACAAAGATAAATTCTTTGGATAAAGCATCATGTATCTCTCAAAAAACCCTTATAAACAGAACATAATGCAGCAAAAATTGTTCAATTGGTTGAGCCGTACTGGAAAATGATAATTCTTGTATTTGCCAATTTTGTCTTCATAATTCCATGCCTAATTTACAATCAAACTTTCTATTCAATACATTGCATTGAGCACTGCAGCAGAACTCCTCAATGATTTTCATTCTGTCTGTATGTTATAGCATTAGAAACTAACAGATGTAACATCAAACCTATGAAATTTTGTTTTCCCCCTCTATCATTTAGTTACCAAATCATCATAATAATAGTCATTTTTTATAAACTGATGGAATAAATATCACCTTCTTTTCCCCACCATTACAGTTACCAAATCTTAATGGTGATTATCTTGATTTAACTGTAACCATTAAAACTGTCAGAGTTACAAAATCATGTTCATTGTTAATCTGACAACTATCCCATTTCAGTATTGCCACAGTCATGATCATGTCACAACGTCTGTTAACTTTCCATAAAGAGACGACTATTGCCTTGACAGATATCCTTTCAAAATGCAAGCATTTGATTGAAAAGAATATTATTCTAGTCTTGTAGACATACAAGGATTGAGTGACGATATTGAGAGACACTTTCAACTCCTGAAAGTTATTCTAGGAAGTATCACATGACCAATATGCTTTTATCACTTCTTATGGTGAAAGTGACATTCATAGAAGTTATGAACCCACAAAATCGCAGTTATCATGTCGCCACAGTTTGCTCTGTAAGGCAAGACTTTCTTTGGTTAGCAAGCACTGCTCTTTCTCTGGATATGACGGAAGCTATCTTATAAAAACCAATGCCAATAACTTCCCCAAAATGAATACTTTCTTTCCACGGCTGATACAATGAAGACATTCTCGAATGACTTATATTGGAGGTGTTGATAGTAAGTAGTGAATCATTCATCAAATATTGTTCACTCCCTCCTCTTCAAGATAATAGCCATTCAATATGTGTCTCTTCCATCAATGTATACCCAGCTTTTATTGAAGGATGATTGGGGGTATCTCATGAAATTTAGCGCTTTTTTAGAGCCGAGAAGTGCAACATTTTCTCGCTTATTTCCAGACCCACCTTCCCCTTCTAATACAATTGCGTGGTTATTGGTCAACCTCCAGACATTGTATGCTTATTATCAAATGTCATTACTCTTGCAACTTTAGCACATTTTGCAAGCTTACTTTATTTTTTATTTTTTTCATTAAAATTGGAATCGATACAATTCAAATAAAATATGAAGATGATATTCATATCCAACTGGCAATTATTCCAACAAAAATAAGTCTCAAATAGTCCCCTGTATAATTTTTATATAGAAGTTTTAAATATTCCTTGTGTTTAATCTATTCTATATAATGTTGTGTTACTAACTTAAAAAGCATTGATTAATTTATATCATTACCTTTTTCACTGTTTATGTATGTGGTGAAATAACTGAATGTTTGAAATTGATCCTGTACTTTTCTCAGTGTTCAGTTACAATGAATTGCATACAACTCATTATAAAAAAGAGAAGAGAAACTAGAATCGGTAAGTCTGTAATGCCACTTTTAGTTTACTTCTTTTAGTGTGAAAATGTCCTTTTTCGATAGATTTTCAATCTCAAGTCCGCCATCCGTGAGAAATCATGAACGAGGACAGACTAAGCGAGACCCTAAAAGGTTAATAGTGTCACGATAATATGCATGAAAATGTGTGTTTCTTTATCACAAGCTTCAAGCGTCTGTACGGAGCCGCCAGTTTATTACCCAGTCCCACCCAATAAAATCCATGCGGTATTCACTCAAGTTTTGAGTGCCATTGATGGTAGAGATGATCCCAATAAAACTTTGCGGCATTACATCTTGAGGCGTCGAAATTGAATTGTCCAACATCAATCAAATGTGGGCTGGATTACTAGATAGCCGGCCTACTCAGTGTCCCATCCAATTCAGTCACATCAAAGGCAAAAAAAGAGGGCTATAAGCTATGATGATGTACTTCATATAAATGTTTCAGGCAATGATATTGGGCGATAAAACATTCGTTGAATGAAATCAAAAGCGGAGAGAAAATAGCCCTTAAATGGTGAACGTGAGTCATAGATATAGGGTAGCCTATTTTGAAAAGTATGATGCCCTTGAAAAATTGCAGTACAGTGGCTTTCGTCCAATCAGAACCAAGCAAAAGTTGTCTTCGGAGCGATTCTCGAGTGCTCATACATGTTTCTCTTACAAAATAAACCTGTTTGGGAGAAAGTACCTTCATTACCTGCTCAAAAAAGTGCATTAAAGTCACACTGCATCCTGAAAGACGAGAGCGAAGACTGCCGACTTTTTTGCTCTCCATTTTTAAGCAAGTATTGTCCTATACAAATGTATTACCAACAGTTCTTTTTCAACCAACAAAATCCCTATTTTGTAGGGGTGATCACTACACAGCCAGCTTTACTTTGAATAATGTGCTTAAATCAATAAGCAGTTTTAATCAAAAGCATTCTAAAGTATTAAGAGAAGTCGCTATTCATTTATCGCATAAATTAATTTGCATAATGATGTAGTTCTGGTGTAACTCCTCAGAGATCGACGAGAAATGGTACATGCATAAGTTGAGCTCATGAAAACAATATGGCTATTAAAAATATATGGGAAAATAATACCACAAATGAAACAAGCAGTCCTATGTCATCGTGGACTCTCTACTATGAATCACAGGATGACACAAAATCAAGGGATACTATACACTTCTTAATGACTTTAAAGATCATTTGATGATGAGGATATAAACATCCATGTGGGAGGGGGAGAGGGGAAGGGGATACATTCTCAAAGGGTTAACACAACTTTAACAAGGAAACTAATAAGCTACTGAAGGGATTCCATATTTGACAGGGGGGGGGGGGGTTGGAACATTAAACATTGTCTGGAGAAAAGGAAGGGGCCCCAATAAAAACTGAGCTAGAGTGAAGCCTGTACAGTACTGGCAAGCAAGGACCAATCAGTATGTCAGAGTTCTTTGCTTTTAGTTAATTAAAAGTAAGATTTTCACCATTCGTACAGGCATGTACAGGTTTTTTTAGATTTTAAATTCAGTAATAACTAAGAGGTGTATCCAAAAAGTGAAGAAGTTCAAACTGTACTTTTCTCAGTATTGTGACACTTGCCATTACTGCACATGGCTTTCAAATGCTACTGGTACAGAGGAGACACATACGTGCTGGCTCACTTAAACAGAGTCCTCCAGAACAGTTTCTCCGTTGCTGCGGTGCACCCGGACACATCCTGGTGCAGGTCCTTGTCCTGATCTGCTCACAGTCTTCAGTGCAGCGAGACCATGCGCTCCACTCACTCCAACCAATGGCTGCAGCTATAAGAAAAAAAATGAAAAAGGATTAAAATAGTAGTAGCATATCATCTGTTGAGAGACAGAAAGGCATTACATCTGTGTGAAAGTTAATGCCCTTTATGCTCTCAGCAGACGAAGCAGCAAATGAAAGTATTCCACGGAGATCTTCAACATCTCAATAATCAAATGCATGGTTGTAACTAATCAATGTTTCATTTCTTGACATTCACTTCTCCGATTTAAATTCCACATACTTTGGATTATTTTAAAGATAAAGTTGAGTTCCGGTCATGAGATTGAATTGTCAAAGAAACTGTCTCAAAGCAATTGGGAAAGGTTGATTATATAGCACATAAGAATTGGTGTAGGCTGTGAGGTTTTAGAATCGCCAAAATGATAAGAAATTGACTCAATCCTGCTGAGAGTCACATGCACTGCACACAGAAATGTGAATATGAGACTACACACTAATTTTCGGCCCTAACATTTCAGCTGTTTCTTGTCATATTATGAATGTGAGGGCATTTGAAGAGCAATCCTTTTCAGGGGACATATCTACTATGATAATCTTCCAAACTAATAAAAAGAATGAGAAAGCTCACAAATTATTTTTTACCTTTCCCAGAACTCAACCTTCCCTTTAAGGGGAAGGGTGGGGGTATAGCATTAACAAGGGAGGAAAAGAGTAATCCAAATGATGTTCCACTTTAAATACGTCGAAAGTCCGTATAGATTGTATTGATATACCAAGTCTATTTTAATAGTAGGAGTAGTATACTTTAATGGGTAAGTTTAGAACATAGAACAACTATTTCAAGGTTCAAGCTCAGGGAAATGAATTTCCTCTAAAGAGAGATCATCATTACCCCTCATTTGATTGCATGTTAAATCTTGAAATAAAGTCAGGTCTTAATAGAGCTCCTGAATGCCTGAGAGGGGACTAAGATATCTTACCTGGGCAGTCGATGGTACAGTCTTCAGTCTGCACCGACTTCCCCACACAGTTAGCTCCATCGTTGATTGGGGCAGGGTTGTTGCAGTAACGCATCCTACGCCTGGTCCCACTCTCACAGTCTCCTTGACAGGAGGTCCATTCCGTCCATGCCGACCAAGCTCCATTGTTAGAATCATCTAGCAAGTAATGATAAATATATTAATAGTTGCATTTATGAAGCACTTTTTTTTTAGGATACAAAGCACAGAATGATATCATTACCCTAGCTTTAGCCGAGCTACCAGGATAAGGGACTCAAACATTCAAAGAATTTATTCCTACCATGCACCCATTTACTTCACGTGGGAGAAAATTGGCAAATGTCTTGCCAAAGAATTGGCTTTGAAGGGATGTGAACCCCGTGACATGTGTTCTTAGTCCCATGCCTAACCACTTGACCATATGACACCTTTAAGTAATAAAAATAAAATCTCCTTGGATGTTGCTGATGGTGTTTATTTCACCTGAATGCTAAAAAAGCAAGCAAGCCTGTGCTCATATGCAGGCTACGAAAGCAACCTGGGAACCTACAGATTTGGGTCCTATTCACAGGACTTCATGATTGAGGATTACTGTCAGAGCAAAGGGCACTAAACATGGGACCTTCCACCTCACATACCTATTGCCTATACTAAGCCATTGCCCTTCCTCATGAAATATCCTGCCCAAAACCCTTGAGAATCATTTTGATTAGCCTTACACACCACAGAATAATTACAATATACCTAAAATAATGGAAACCAAAGTGTCCTTACCATATACGATGACAAGGGCGGGGTCGGTGGTTCTGAAAGTAGCAACGTTGGTGGCTACACAAGTATAGTTCCCGTTATCTGCCATGGTAGCTTCGTTGACGATGAGGGTCCCGTCATAGGACACCACATAATGGACGAGGGACTCGTCGATGGGTACTCCATCCTTCTCCCAATGAACGGTCGGCTCTGGAACGCCCTCTGGTGCCCGGCAGAGGAGATGGAACTTGTCATGGAGCGGGACACTGTGGTCCAGTGGCATCTGGAGAAACTGCTTTCGCAAGTCTGTAGGAGAACAGAAACAAACAATGTTGACAGGTTAAAACTCTCACTCAACATTTGTTTGATTAATAGTATTTGTTACTGACATAAGGTTACCCTTACATAGTAAAAAAAAAAGGGGGGTATTATTTAATATTTTCATCAAAAGAAATATTGAAGATAAACATAAATATATTCAAAGAATCATTAGAAACTCATAAAGATAAAATTTGTAGAGTTTATCTCATAAGTTTCAAAATTTTGAGAAATGTTTCATGATGTTTGTTTTTCTTTGTGTTCTTTCAATGTCAGATCACAGTTCATAAATACATTTAATATTAATGTGATAAACTCTTCTCAGGAAAGTGACAGATGAAAGAGTAGAGAGGAAAACAGGGAGAGTAGATGGAAAAGGAATGAAGGGATTGAAGAAAAAAAGAGAGGTGAATCATAAAAGAGAGAAAGATAATTATAGAGGGAGAGACATATAGAAAGACAGAAAGAGGTGAGAGAGAGAGAGAGAGAACAAATCCTATATATTCAATAAATTTTTCAGAGAAAGGAAGGAGACAGACACATCAAAATTGATAATCACAAGATGAATTTGGTACAGATCTTTGCATGAGCGCTTTCTCCTCAACGAGGACCTGTCAGCAAAGCTAAAATTAGTCCCCCTGAATAAAATTTTCTCTCAATCATCGTAGCAAAAGCCCCCTTCAAGAAAAAAACAGCATATTATATTTCAAGGCGACAAGTGAGTTGTGGCTAGGGTAGGTCTACTTCTTGCTATGGGGGAAGCTCCGTTCACATTTCATCCCACATCCCTCCAATACATTACGTCTGAACTTGAAAATGTATCTTCTTATATAACGTGGCACAGGGAGGGGGGATGGCTCAGTGGTAGAGCAGTGGTCTCGTAACTGGGAGGAACCGGGTTTGAAACCAAGCATGTGTGTTAGTACCCTTTGGTAAGGCATTTATCCTCATTAAGTCCCTCGGAGAGGACTTTAAGTCGTCAGTCCCCAGGTTGCTTGCTTATAAGCATACAGATTCTTTCTAAGCAGTCAGGTAAAATAAACCATCTAGTCATTTCAAACCATATCTACTAAGACATAATCTCACTATCTTGGGCTTTGATTTCTCTATATGGTATATGTAAAAGTTGGTCTAAGTTTTATTCTGCTTTGCCAAAATCCTACATGCAAAAGGCTTTATACGAATTAATAATAATAAAAACAAAAAGTTATGTTTATACAAAAAACTTACTGAGCCTACAGAGTTCATAAGAAAATGCCTATTGCTATGATTACAAACATAACATCCTACCAATTACATGCTGGATATAAAATATATTTCCCTGCGCATACAAGATTAAATCAAAGCTCATCATGAATTATAAAAACCCCATCTCTGAAATGTAGATCATGCTGTGCAAAAGTGTGAACTCCCTGTGATGGCAACAGTAGAAGCCGTTCTGAGCCCTGGAGCCTTGAAGGCCATACGCATGATGTCCCTTCAGGCATATAGGTACATAGGGCGCAATGTACCATTCGCTTGTGAATATCTGGACAGTATGAATAGACTGACTTCACAAGTATCAGGTTGCTATATGCTGGATACATGCTGGGGAGGATTTCACCAACGCTTGGGACGCATCGCTAATATAACCCTACGTAAGGGCTTGAACCCATCGTAACCCCCTGAACCCATCGGCCGTGGACGAAGGGTTGCTTTTGGATTTGTATTTTATGGACGTGATCAATGTGAGAAATTAGGGTAAGGCACTATTGTACAGAATGGAAAGATTATAGACTGCCAGCATTTTACACTAGATTTACATTTTAAAAACACTCAAACGATGAAACAAAAGCTTGACACTTAAAAGAATTTAAACTTGTTTTGCAATTGTATCTTGTTTTACACATATTACAGATCTCATGAGTATAAACACGTATTAAATACAAATACAACTTGCACTGTCTTGTCAGTCTTAGTCTACAGCTCCACATGGATTTTATTAGTTACTGATCAAAGAAGTAACACAGAAAGTGTCTTTAAAAATCTAACTGCTTTTGATATTTACATAAACGTTGCTTGGAAATTGCAATGAAAGAGTTGTAAATCTCAAATCTGTCTCAGCCAATGTAAATTAACAAGAATTCACAATGAATTCAGATCGAATCACTATCATTTTTTGGTGAATGTATAGGCCAATTCTTTCAATTGGCCGTTTCTTTTAACATCAAAACAATGCCTGTAGGATATTTAGATAAAGTACGATTCCAAACAGGAACTATTTCTAGCAGATATGGCACATTGAAACTATAATCCCAAATACATTTTCATTTTCCATTTGGAGAATCCTATAAATTAAAAGGCTGTCAGCAGAATATGGTTGATATATAAAGATATAGCGTTACTCATGTCATATAAAATTTTACAATTGGCTAAGTGGGTGTCAAATATAAAAAATAAGTGGAGTAAATCAAGCACAAATTAGCATTAGATATCACCATTATACAAATAATGATGGTAGTCATTAAAAAAATTTAACAACTTAATAAATACTATTCACAGCCAAATACTAAGAAAACAATGATCGTGTAATAACGATGAATCATATTTCAAGAACAACAGAAATAGATGTGACTTCTATTAAAAGTACAAGAAAAAGAAAGGGGAAAGGGAAGTAGAAATTCCAGCTGGCATTCACTTCCTATATTCTTTGGATATAAAGAAATCCAGTTTGGTATTTCATTATTAACATTTACAATACAAACTTACAAGAAGTCAACATACACTGTTTGCAATCAGTGGCATCACCAGTCGTAATATAATAGTTGGGGGAGGGGTAGGCTGAGGCTAAGGAAAATCATGGGGGGGGGGGGAGGGGCACACAGTGGCAGACCAAGAATTATTTCACTGATAAAGTTGGACTCCCCCTCCCTTCTTCTCATGCCTGATGCCTGGTGCAAGCACCGTTTGCCATTAATCAGATCTCTCCAAATTAATCCTAACTGTACATTGACAAGTTGGATGTGCGACTGCCCCTAAAATTAAACTGTTATGCTCCTCTCCTTGTATATTTGCCATGATATGATTCCATCAATAACTGGTTAGATATTTTTTCCCCAACGGTCCTAAAAATTTGAGAATGTCAATGTCAACTGAGACATTGTCTGTTGAGAGCCAGAAGGGGGTTAATCCTGTGATGTGAGTTAACAGCCTTATCGCTCTCAGGATATATTCTTATTCATTTCTTCCTTGTCATTCCATGCACATTGTATTCAAGTTGCTGCTTGTATGTTTATGTATATACATAATATCACTGTAATTCAAATACTTTTGCAAGCTTACATTCTTGTCCTTTTTATATATCACAACATCTGTGTCTTATAACCTGAATTAATGCAAACTGAACTGAACAAGTTCTGGTTTTGCAAAAGAAAATATTAATAAAAGAATCCAGGTGGGATCTTCAAAATTGTGACATGTATTGAACTGAGATATGCAAATATGAATATTCATGATCAATAACCATAACAATGATCAAACTCAGAACGGATCCAGATATTTTTGTTAGAATCTAGCGGTTATAGGTTTGTTCTGTATATTGTTTGGAAATCCGCATTTCTTCCCCCGTGGATGCCTCCGTCATACCTGATAATGAATTCTTAACGAGGGGATGTCTGGTAAAAGAAATTGAAAGTGTAAATGAATTGACCACATAAGAGGGTCAGACGTAATATCCCTAAGCTACCTCTCTGCACCGGCAGACTTGATGGGGAGTGAGAGGGTGAAACTGGAAAGAGAGAAGGAGAGAATGACCACTGAAAGAAGGAGTGACAGCGTGAAAGATGATTGAACATACAGCATCAGATTGGAGGGCAGGCACTGATATGAGAGAGTGAGAGAGGAGAGTGAGAGAGGAGAGTGAGAGGAAAGTAAAAGACGGTGAGAGAGATTGCAAAAGAAAGTGTGAAAGGGATGGAGAGAAAGATAGGAGAAAGAGAGGGAAGGGAGGGAGAAAGAAGAAAGAGGAATGGAAAGAGAGAGAGAGAGAGCAAAAGAGTGGCAAAAGACAAAATGAGAGAAAGGTGTAAAATGACTGAAATAAAATGGAATAAAAGATGACATAAATACAGAATAATGACAAACAGAATGGGATAAGAAGATGAAATAAGAAACTCTCAGAAGAAGGTCACCAATAGAGAGAAAGAGAGAATGAAAAAAAATATGATAAAAATAAAGATGAGAAGGGAAGATAGAGGACTAAAAAAGATGAAAGATGGATAGATATTTAGATTGATGAAGAGAGATGACAGTGAGGTAGAGAATGAAAGAAATAAATAGAGCGAGAGATGGAGAGAACAACCATGAATAACAGATGAGGGTTCCACCTTCCCACAATGCCCACTGGCCATCATTAATATACTATCGCAAGGCACAGGTTCCATTAATCAACATCCTATAAGACCGCGGGGTGCACACTCCACTGGAGTCCCCAGTACCAGGCGTTAAAAAACTTCTTCTCGTCTTCCGACTCCCAGAAAGAAAATGTCAAGTCTGATTGCAAGAGACCATGCACCCCTCTCCCACCGCGTCTGACGAGCAGCAATCCCAAGTTCAGCCGAAGAAAAGAGAATGCCATTTGATATCACAAGGGAAATAATAATTACCTGTGATACATCTGGTTTGAGTTGGGGTAACTAATGAATTACGGAAATCGCTAAGACAACCGTCCCATTAACCAGTAACCTACATGCAAGATGCTTAATTCCACTCTCTGCCCTCCACAGTTCCTAGGGCTAATGTTCGACTACTGTTTCAAGTTTGTTTCGATTTCTGTGTCACCGTGACAGGGCCACCCTATAATGTTATCTTAGTAATGAATATGGTCTATTGAATCAAAGTTAATGGCTCATTTTTAAGTTTGCCAAACTATTTCTTCCCTGTGTGATTGCTTTTTTGTAGCCCTATAAGAATACATATGAACATGTTGTTCACAATGAAACATAAACAAAAAATACCCATCTTTAACTCACTGATAAAAAAAATTTGAAAAATGTGAGTTTCCCTCCAAACATGCCTATATCTATATCATCAACATTAAAATGAGATATCATTTTTTGCTCTTAAAATATGCAATAAATTCCTCTTTCCCATCTTTTTATACTTGCACATTTTTACCTTTCTCAATATACATATTACATAAATACGCTCAGAGGCTCATTTCTACCTAAATATGTTAATTCTGCGATTTTCCGCGACAGTTGCAAGATCTCTAAAATTAGAATTTCAAAGACAATACTGGTATATTTATTATATTACAATTCCTATGCACCAATTGCTAAACTTGAAACTAATGTTTACTTTACACAACAAAATACTTATATGGGGTAGCTTTTTAATCGAACAAAGGTGTAATAATACTACAGGACTTGCAGTAGAAATTTCATTAACATTCAAATTACCATGTAATTCTGTGCCAAACCTAGCTTCCAATTTTGAGTAGCTTTTTTAAATACACATCAGCATTTTCTGTTGGAAAGGTTTTCATAACTCAATCAATCCTTTAAAAAAGTTCCTCCTTCTGTCATATTTATATCGGGTTTCTAACCCCGACTATCACAGTTGAGCCTTCTTGCCACAAACTCAAGTTGTTTAGTTGCCGACGGCAAGATTGGAAAAGTGGCTGTGTAGTACCTCGTTATTCTATTGAGTGCGGGCGCTCTCGTTAACTCTTTGAGGTCGAATGTCAACAACAGCTCCTAACATACTGACTTGAGATGATACGAAAACGTGGGAGGAAATAAGATGAACAAACTTACACTTGTTTGGGAAATTGACTGGAATGCATGTATTTAATGTTTTCTTTTCTTGAAAATACACTTTTGAATATTTTTTTTGAAGGGGGTGTTAACAAGAGTGTCATATGAGAATTGTGATGGATAAATTGTGAGATGCATAAAATTTCTTGCCCTAAAATTTGGTGCCTGTGTTAGAACACTCTACATTAATTTAGCTTCCTATCAGCTATCTTACTTGCACTGTGCAACCTGAAATATTAAAAAAATGACAATCAATATTTCTGAATCGGACATATATTTCAGATTTACTTATTCTTTTAACTTCATTACATCTTTCTACTGACGATACATGAAGGAAATATAAATAATCTATGTGGATGGTCTTCTAGTTGTTTCTGTAAATATGAAATACTCAGTATACTTCATGTTTTGCATTTCATGTCTTTTCTCTTCCAGCTTCAAGTTAGTTGCCAATTCTAGTGACATACATTATACTCTTAACCTGTCACTAGTGTTTTGGGCTGGATATGTCAGTGAACTTCTATGAGGCTTGTTGAATATCAACAACCCATCACAGGCATCCATTACCATGATCAACATCTAGTCTCTCTCTCACAGGCTCTTTCTTTATTACTCCCTGACATAATCAATATAATGTCTGAAAATGAAGATTTCAACCATTCACTGAAATACAAAACGCTGCAAGAGCAAACAGCTCTTCACGCATCCACTGAAACCTTTTTCATTTTTCGAACTAATGGGACTATGAATAGGTAAATTGGCAAAATAGCACTGACCTTTGGAACCAATTATGGTATCAAACATAAATGGCACATAATACAAACTGCTGTTTCATTTCTAAATTATAGTTAGAAAAGAGAGAAGAAATCAAATAGGAAAAAAATGGTATAATTTCAAATAACTTTCTAAATAAAAATCTGAATTATTGGGTTGAAACAATACCAATCAAATCAAAATCTATGATTAAAAACTTCTGGGTATTTTTTTTCTTCTTCCCACTAATGGTAGTGAGAACAGATGAATTGCCAAACTGGCAATGACATTTGCAACCAATTATAGTATCAAACATAAATGGTACATAATATAAACTGTTGTTTCATTTTAAAATATTTTAAAAAATCAAAATCTCAGATCAAACACTTCCAGGCAATTTGTTTAAATTTGCAAACAGAGTACATATCTTTGTAGATAACTGTCAAATAGCCTAAACTTCCAGACATTCTTAGTTGCTGCATGGACACTTAACATGTACTGGCAAAGTATATTAACACATCATTAAAGTGCCTTGAGAAAAAAGTTAGCCGCATAAGACTAGTCAAGTTGAATGTCAGGAAGGATTCAGTGTGCCACTGTAAGTGTAATTAATTTTATGAAATTGACCATAAAACCCAGTTCTCAACACTACGTACATTCACTTAGCACCATGGCAACGCATCTTCAGCACAGCCCTGACATGTTTCACAGACTCAAACATTTAGTTCTACATTAATATCATCCCTTTTCCTTACATAAATGAGAAATATTCCTAAGAATTAATAAACTGCATGAGACACCATAAACAAAACGAAATAAAATCAGTACATAACTACATGCAATACACCTGAATACATGATCATAATTGTAATATCTATCTCGCCAATCATGTTTTATGACATCATATGACTTGTATTCTTTTGTATGTTTTGTATTGTATGTCCTACCTTGGCAGTAATGTCCTAGGACTAGGACTACTCTTACCACTATGTTTGTGAATGTGCAATTCTTACTGTGTTTATACTATCTTCTTTTATTGAAGATTGACAATAAAGCAATACAAAATCAAAAAATCTCTGTGTTAATTTTACAAGTTCTATTGCTATGTATGACTCCCAAGCTTTTGCATGATCTATTTTTTTCTTTTTACATAATACATGTAGAGAAATTACTGAATGTAAAAAACACACAAAAACAAACAAAACAACAAAAGAAAGCAATAGGGACCCATTTCATAAAACTTGTTCTCAATAACAAGTTACAATAATTTATATAAGCTACTGAAATCGTTGCATTTGATTGGCTGTAAGCAAGTTTGTCATAGAAATGTGGCAGTTGTTATTAATAACAAGTTTTATGAAACCGGGCCCTGATGTACAAAGTAAAGCAATAACGACCTGAAATCCCAAAATGAATAAAAATTTGGCCCATTCAAGTGAATTGTACAACCAATATCTCTACCTTGCATTAAATGTGGTGAGTAATGTTTTGTCCTTGGGTGTATAGCATTCATCACAATCAAACATTAATTGACTGAAATGTCACTTTTTTCATGAAGGAATTATAGTCTAAATTTGTCGGCAATACAGTGTATCTCAGATCGTTATAAAACCTCAGTGTAGAATTTAACGACTGCCTTACCTAACGAAAACACCCACACACCCACTCATAGATTAAATATATTAAGGACAAAGAGGCATCCTGTAGCAGGATGATGTTAGAAATATGAAACTATGGATCTTGGAGGGACACGAGATGGAGCTCTGATCTATGGTATATTCAAAATGCAAAAAGGCCATTCATATTAATTAGGCAACTTCAAGTCACTGACACTGAAGCTTATGTTCGGCAATCAGCTGTGATTGTGATTCCCCCGTATCTCGGGCAGCTAATTGGCAAAAAATGCAAATGTTGAGAATTGTAAAATGGACATCCCATTTGCCAGTGGCTAAAGTAGGCACAGGGGAGTTATTATGAAGTAGGCAACTGCCAATGCAGGAGTTGAAAATCCAAATTAATGACGCAAGGTTTGCATCTTCTTAGCTTGCAAATGAGCTCACAAATGAGATAAATTGAATTGTGAATAGAAAGCACAAAACGTTTAAAACTTTAAGATATAACTCGTTTCTGGCAATCAAGTCATTTTTCAGACATTATTGGACAAGGTGATTACGGAGATTAAGGGGGCACATGCGCATGGATGAAGGACAGACCAGTGTTAGACATAGCTTGAGGGCTTATCGGATGAATCTATGAATATTCAAATGCCTTGAGGATATTAGCTCTGGCAAGCTGTCAATGGTCATAAAGTACTTCATAAAGTCTCTTTCTCAATCACTTAATACATCAAATGCTTCATAGTTTGTAAGATTAGCTCAGAGAAACGGTTTATTGAAACTGCAATAAAGAAAAAGACACAAGGCCAACAGCCCAATATCTATAAGCGTGATTGAATAATTGCTCTTATTCAAATAGATGAAGATCTTTGACCCATTTATTTAAATTGGATCAAATGAGCATCATGGACGGACAATAGTAGTTAACTTCTTAAGAAGAAATTGACCAACTCTTGTGAAATGGACCTCAGCAGATGGCCAATGACCACTGCAAAGTCTAAAAAAACATTTTGATAATAATGAGTATAAATCTATTACAATTTGCACACCGAATGGATTTTTCAGAGATAAATTTTACAGTTTTTGTAATTGAGATCAGTAATGTATGCTAGGTCAAAATAGGGTCTCTTTTTACAGCAGCATTAAAAACTTGAACAAAGATGTGCTCAAACAAAAATAAATGAAACATGTATATCCAGTCTTTACTAGATTTCTCATCCAAAGTGATGCATGTGGTACAAGTACCCAGACAAGCACTGTACAGTCCTAGTCGCCCAGTTGGGTAAGTGCAGGAGAAGATTTCAGTGGCAACCTGTTCAGTTATTGTGATTAACATCAACATCACAAATTCCACACACTCCTTACATCAGGGGTAGATGTGAACACATAGCTATAAATGCTGGGGTGGAGTATGATTAATACTTAGCCAAGGATTTTCGATATGACCTATTTGCTCTCCCCTGATTAACCAGCCTTCCAACCACAGATCCACCAGCCGTCAGGCTCCAAGAAGTCTGACCCTTAAGGAGAACAAAAACTCCATATAATCAGACTACCTCTCATTAAACTCCAAAGGGTTACAGACTATTATTATTATAGGTAATGTCAGAATACTTTATTTAATCGCAAATAAAATCTTTGAGCATTTCAGGGTTTAAAAAAATGGTTCTTCCTTAACTTCACTCCTATTTATCAATGCTATTAACATCATGAAATGTGTTTGATTTGTCCAAGAAAATAATGACAAGAATACTGTAAAAGTGGAAATTTTCACACTGTTAATTTTTCGCGCTCGGCCAAGTAACGTGAATTTCACGTGTTTTTAATTTTGCCCACAAGCTAGACTCATAGGCAAAAGAACACATAATTTCATAAGGCTGGGGTGTAGCTTTTAGCAACAAATCTTTATTTCCTGTATGTAATAATGTTGATAGCCTGATACTATTGACTTTCAAACTTAATCTTTTTTTTCAATCAATCTAATAAGACTACCTAGTACCTTTCAAATTGATTAATGTCAAAATAAATATTGGAATTATAAAGGTCACTCATAATACAACACATCCATAGAGATTTATTTCTGCTGAATGACAAGAAAAGAAATAAAGGCACAAAGGTTTTATTATTTTTGAAGCAGGATGAGCACTGGAATTAGCCTTTAACATCTAAGCTCTTTAGTTTAATGAAAAACATCAATACAAGTTATAAAAAGAGTGGATATCGGCAGATTAAATTAGACTAAATGCACATCATCATTAGTGCTGTAGATGTAGAGCTTATCTAGTAGAGTAGACATGCCACTCAATGTGGTGCAGAATGGCATTCAAAGGGCCTCTTCAGACTACACAAAAGTTATACAAGACTCGTATACAAAAACGTCAGATAAAGAATCATCGTAGAGCGGAAGGAACATACAGACTTAACTAAAACATCGTATAAAGAAACATTGTATAAAGAAACAGGTTTGGGGCAAGTCAGGTGACACCATATGTTTTATATCAGGTGATGCATGCTCAACAGCTCATTGGTCACATCAGCACACACACCATAAGCCCCGCCCACTTGTATGATTCTTGTAAGGTACGATGTTCAGACTATGAGGCCATGATGATTCTTTATCGAGTTTCGTATGACTATGAAAATTTAATTACTTTAATTACTATATGATTTTCGAATAGCAATATGATGAATTAAGGTAGTCTGAACAGGGGGTAGGTTCTCATGACATGTGTTCTTGACTTCCTTCTTGTACAAATCATATCAGTATTTAGAGATGATCGTAAATCAGGCCAGCAATAAACGTCTCTTCCATAATGTATCTGATACTTAAATGATGGAAAAGTCATAAATATCTTATGACATTTGCCGGAAAAACTGCTCAAGAAAATTTGAATGAAGAAATGAATGACTACTGTGCAAATATCAGTTGCATATCCGACATTCTCTTTTATTCATGGGAGAGTTCGGTGTTTAAAAGGGCGACTTAGGAAGCAAATCAACTTCTTAGAGTGAGCCCACAAGTTTCTTGATGACTAATTGTTAGCGAAAACAATCCATCTAGCCGTCCATGCGTACATGAAACAACTCATCAATTTGATTATTCATAATTTATGGTACTTCTCCGTCATGCACGGCATGTCGTGAAAGTTCCCCTGCCAATAATCGTTATGGTGCGCTTTTCTTTTTGACATGACTACGATTAGAGATGCTGAAGCAAACCTAGCATGACAAATGTACTGTAGTGTCAAGTAAGCTATGTTAATGGTGCTGTAAATATGTTCAGTTGTTTATTTATTATGGAACAACTATAAAAGAAAAGCATTTTCCCAAACATTATTATTACTTGACAATATTTTAAATAAATTTACCAGCTAAAAAAGTATACAAATGCTTTGTTAACTTGGCTGGGCAAGTTGGATTCCACTTCCCTTGCCCAAAGTAGTGAGGACCCCTTTTAAAATGATTACCAGTCTTATTCCAGTTGTTCTGAAACGACATGTGATCATTTTTTCTCACTCCACCTTGAGCATTAATTTTTGTTTAACTACTAACTACCAGTTGATTATACGACCTTCTGCTGCTGTGACATCAGTGGCAGAAAGTTGTAAGGGGGTATTACTGTTGTAAGTGGAGGTGTCGTGGTATAGTGGTTCATTCACTTGACTCTCAATCCAAGGGTTGAGGGTTCGAATCTCAGCCCGGCACTAGCGTCTTTTGGCAAGACATTAATCCACATTTGCCACTCTCCACCCAGGTGTTAAATGGGTACCTGGCAGGATTTATCCTTGAACTGCACTGTGCACTGATTATGGCTGCTGGAGCTCAAGCCAGGATAATAATATCCAAACCCTTTGGAAGTGCATAGGGACGTTATATCATAATGTGATATGCGCTATACAAGAACGGTTTATTATTATTATTATCATTATTATTACGTACATGCTTCTCTGACATAAGCATTCTTATCATCAGAGAATCAGTTATTATTCCCATTATTACCATCTAATGTGTATATATATATATATATATATATATATACTACCACTTGCTTACGCAACATCTTTTTGCTGTAAGGTCAGCAGCAGAATAATAATAATAATGGCTTCTTATATAGCGCTCATATCCGTCATGCAGTGACGCTCATGGCGCTTATACATTATTACCCTGGTTATAGCTGAGCCGCCAAAATAACTAGCGCTCAAGCATATCAGGTACCCATTTACACCTGGGTGGAGAGTGGCAAATGTAGATTAGAGTCTTGTCAAAGGACCTTAGTGCCATGGTGGGATTCGAACCCAGTACTTTGTGATCTGCAGTCCGGTGACTTATCCACTAGGCCACAACACCTCTACAGAAGGCTGTGAGTATTACTTACATGCTTCTCTAATATAGGCCTTCTCTGTCCTGATTGGCTGCGGTTCAGCTGCGGCCTCACAGACGCACCAAAAGTCCTCATCACCAAAGTACTCCTGTACCTCATCCTTTGTTATACCTATGTACATAAGAGAGAATCAGTGGAAGTGAATAGTATAAATCCCTGTAATAAACAAAGATGATATTGATCAAGATGATGAAATGATGCTTTCCAATACTGATTTATGTTTTTGATTTTGGTTATCTTTTCCCTCTAGTATCTATGATATATCACCTTCCAGCTTTGGCAACTTCTGAAAATGAAAATGTGTAAAGTTATTTATGAAAATGAATGACAAACATAAAGGGGCACACAGACAATAAAAATGGGAAAGAACACAACTGTGTTGCATGTACATGGATTGCTTTTAAAGTTAAGTGATTATACAACTCAAAGCCGTCAACATGTGAAAAGATATTTCACGCACAAATATGATGCAATTTTTATATATTCCTGATTATCACTAGATTGATGATTACTATAAGCCTCTATTGATTATAAGTATTCATATGCATCCATGGATACAAAATGTGCAGACTTGTATATATAAGCATATATATCTTTCCTTCTTTTACTGCAAGTTTAGCACAAGTAAACAGTTCCCTTTAAAAGTAATGACATCATTTTACATTGTACATTGTACATTTCCATCAACACACAACCCATTCCATATTTCATGCCATGGAGGTAAAAACAAATGAGCCCATTCTTGAGAGGTCAAAACAAACCCAAAATACTCGTCCTACAAGAGCCCAAATTAAACTTAATTGTAAATTACGTGGGTCTCAGCTGCTCTTCAACGCCAGGCAACTTTAGCAGCCAGACACGATCCCACGCAACAGTTGCGCCCTCGCTCTGATTTACAGCTATGCGGGGCGGGTGGATCGTGTGCTTTGCCACGTTTGGCTCATATACCCCAGGCCGACTGGTGTGGCACAAGTTTTATTATCCTGTGCTCACATCAAAAAGTGGATCCAATTAAGAGGAACATAACTCTTAATATCTTCTAAATTGAAAGCCTGTCTGAGGATAGCCTCTTAGTACCCAACAATATAGATTGATGTGAAAGGTGCACACTTTGGAATCTCAAAAACAGAACTGTGCCCATTACATGCTCCATTACTCTTCTCTTGCCCCAGAAAGTCAGAAAGCATTATTTTGTTTCCCCCAAAAGAAATTTTCAACAAATTTTGAAATTATTGAAAAATATGTGGATCATCGTAAGTGGACGCACCTTTGTTTAATTAGTTTTAAATTACTGACGTGTGAATGGTAATTACTGGATTACAGGACAAATGAAAGATTAATTGCAGAGATGACCTCCAACTAATCCATTTATCCCACGCACAAATTAATCGCTATTCATTAAATTTCTTATCTCAAACATCAAAGTGCTGAGATATTATCCACTGGAAGCGAAATTTGATAACCCCATTTTCTCATAAAAAGGTGTTAAGAGAAATCACATAAAAAATTTTAGGGGAGACTATATCATAGAATGAAAGAATAATCAACTGTAATCATCTTTCTAACTGATGTATTCAAACTGTGTGCATACAAGCATTTCTGCCACAAAGTCATTGTCAACTACAAATTAAAAAGTTAGTACAGGTTTGTCAGAAGCTTTTCCATCAAAGCAACACATAGCCTTACATTACTGGCACTTGAAGATTAGCCATTTCAGTAAAAGGAACAAAATTTTCAGTTGACCATTGCAAGTGAATGAACTGTATAAGTCTACCCTAGAATGAACTGTATAAGTTTACCCTAGAATGCTTGGAAATACATCACACATAATTTCAAGCTAAATAATCATTAAGTGCTCTGTGAGAGAGATATTTGCTGTTATTTTCGTCAAAGCTGTATGATTACCTAACATTGCCTTTTAGTCCGAAAGATGCTCCTCTAATCTATAATAAATACAGTAGATGTACAATATGTCATTCATGACGATAGGTTTGAAATACTCACTTAATCCTATGTGTCTGATGTTTTCGTAATATTCATCAAAGGTGCCCAGAGAATGCGTCCTGACTTCGGCTATCCTCTCATCGTTACAAATGAAGTACACATTCTGAGACGGACCCGCCTTGCACTCTAGATCCACGCTTTTCTTTGTGATGTAGGCATCTTGAGGAACTACAAAGAACTGTGGTGGTGGAAGCATGGTGGTGACTGCCGGGTCATCTGAGAGGAGATAGAGAGAGAGAGAAAGTGAACATATAGACAATTAGTTGCTGGCATTGGTTAATATTTGCGATTATATCATATTTGAGAAAATAGATGAGATTACATTATAAACATGTTACATAATACATGTACTGTATATGAGATTATGTTCGGTATGATGGTATACCAGTATTAGATTATAAAGGATTTGAGATGTATGGGATTATATCACACATGAGATTATCTAATATATCAAATTATTTGAATGAAAATACAAACTATTTTAAATTATACAATAAATGAGATAACTTGACATTTATATTATATTTGAGAACACATATTATTGGAGATTAAGTTATATTCTTGATTCCCAATGAAACAAGCTAAATCACTCTGACAATGGGAAAGTGGTAGATTTGTGAAGTAATAATCTCAATAACCATATCAAAATGGAGTAACTAATTAAGCTGTAACCCTGGCAACAACTTCATCTCTAAAAATACAAACTGATACAACAAAACCTCCTCAATAAGACATAAATGACAGTTCTATGTGCAAGATATATGATTAAAGTCTGATAATTACATAACTCACTACAGGCCTGTATAGACCATAACTTTCGGCAAAGAAGATTAACAATCATATTGATACATGGATGTAGTTTATCATAATTGAAACCAAGTAATGGATGACTAATATTGTATCTCTTGCTTGGAGACAAGTTGAATTAGGGTCAAAGCTTCAAATAACCTAGCAATAAAGTTAATCGCTTGTCAAGTGTACTTTGGATATATTCTCCACAAACTTGACCTTTGACCTGAAGTGCCAGGATCCCTGCATTCTGGGGTGATACCCAGAGACAACAAGGAGTATCTGATTTCCAGACGACCCTCCTTTTTCTTTGATCTCTGTCGGTAAGTGATCAAATGACTAGGGCACCAAAGCCTCATCTTTCATATTCTCAACCTTCGAACTGATCTGGGGATGCTCAATGCGATTATGGCAGTGTCATCACTGCCCTGATTATATCCCTGTACGTGGTGCGCAGCCCTCCAATACACTGCACACACATGTATCATCAATGAAAGCAATGCAAAAACCAAGCGTGCTGGTAGCAGTGTGGTGTTATCACGATAGCTGTGGGATTGTTCTTGGGTGGAGATAGAAAGAGAACGACTCGTTTTCTGTAAGCCTTAATGAAGTACAGGGGCTGGAATGACTAGTTGTGCAAGGATGAAGCTGGTGAAATCATCTTGATATTCCGAGGCAGGATTTTGTCATCTTTTAATGCTAGAAACAGAATCGACAAAGTGATTTCCCACACACCATTCCCTTGTTCTTCTTTTAATGGGGATAGGCTTAAAATAGGTCTAGGAGAATATGGTATTTCTTTCACTATAATGGTCATGATGTAATCTTCATATGTCCTGTATTTTCTCCATATCCCCCATCATCTTTTTCCCCTCTTTGCTGGCTATTTACCCAATGTCTATACTACTCCCTCTCTTGATCATTATTTGCATATATACTCCCCTCTGTCTTGCTCTTCCCTCTCTCTCTCTCTCTCTACTATTCTTTCACACCCTCTTCTACTAGCTCTTCCTTTCTCTCCATCTATAAATATTTTACTAATCCTTCTCTCATTTTCCTCTCATCGTCTATCTCTCTACATTATCTTCTCCTTCTCTCTCCTCACAGTATATCTACCTCTCTTTCTCCCATTCTCCCTTTTTTCCAAATTATTTCTTTTTTTCTTTTCTGTACACAGTAATAAGATCTCAAAAACTACACTGCACGGTCATAAAGATCCTGTTCCAAATATGGGCAGAATTGACAAACTGTCACTACTTGGTCGATAAAAATGAAGACCCGATGTCGCACAAACACTCTGCTAAACCACACACATCGCGTTTACTATGGCTGTAACTGAGCATCACATGTTACTCCCATCAAACATGTCACATAACATGTCAAAAAACAGCGAGACGAAGGAAGAACAGGGACTACACTTGGCTATAAACATGGCCTTACCTCTAGCCCAAATACATTTCAATAATTGTTTTATTTCAATGTATTTCTAATGGTGCAATAGAAATATGAAGACAAGTTTTGCTAGCATTTATAGTGAAAGGATAGGACAAAACTAATGGCTAGCAGTCTTCTGGGCTGAGAAATAAGGAAGATACAAGACAACAAAACAATTAAACCTAACCGAACAGCCCTGCTTAACTTTAATATCAAAGGCAACAGTTTTTTTTTAAGCCTCTCTCTTGCTGTTTTACATCGGCAGGTGTAAGAAAAGCAGCTGCTCCGTTTGTAAGATATATAGCAAAACAACTCCCTTTGCTTGCAAGTTGCAGTACAAATGCACCCCCAAAAATGCTCCTCTGATAATGCATCTTCAATACTTTCAGTGAAACAGCACACAGGAAAAAGTCTGTCTAAAAATAGATCATGTACGAAATAGCTGAAAGGTGAGCAGAAAACTATGAAAACATACAGAAGACTAAAAAACTGATATATATGCACACATGGCTTACCAATCGCCATTTTCAGCAAACAAGCAAGAGCATGGCTAGGACGACTCAAAGGAATAACACAATTTTTTTTGTGTGCCTCAAAGGAAAGAATACATAGGGTGCGTTTATAAACATTTTGCGAGGGTTTAATGAGCGTTTTAACAGCCTCTTTATAAACACCGACCGTAGAGCTACTTCGATGGTGCACTGTTTATAAACATTTTTGTCGGGCCATATTTATCGCCCGTTTGAACGCCGTCATCAGCTGTATTCGGAGGGTTCCACTGCGCATGCTCGTTGGCCCCTGAGTCGAAACCAGGTCAAGTTGGTCGCGCGCTTTTTCAAAACAGTCGTCGTCAGCTAGGGCCTCGGCTGTATTCTTCGTGTTCCTTATTTCGAGTGTAGATTTTCGTCGATTCACATTTTTGCAAGGTGTCATGATGTGGGACGAGAGGTCAATGATCGTAGTTCAACTATCAAAACAATCAAGCGACGTGCATCGATGTGGGAGCTCTGAAACTATACTAGCTGTAGTACATGCACTGTATACGGCGCGCGCTTTTCAACAAGCTTCGGCCTCGAACCGGAAACGGCTTTAAATGACGTCATTTAAAGCTGTTTAAATTTGATCTCGCGTTTATACACATTCGGACCCCGGCGATTTATACGAAGTGCGTTTGTAAACGCACCTTTTTGGGCGTTTACAGTCGGGCTGCTAGGTCGGCGTTTAAATCAAAATCAGTATGGACGCAAGCCTCTTTTAAACTAATCACGTATACGGTGCCTGATTAAGGCCCAAAAATCTTGTGTATAAACACGCCCATAGTCTTGTCAGCAATCATGTTTTAATCTTCATTTGCTCATTGCCCAGCTGCTGTACATTTCCATCAAATTCATTTGGAAAATAATTCATTTCTAGTTTAAACATTGTTCGATTCTGGTAGACATTTTCCCCTACTCAATAACAGAATTTGAGTTTGAGATTAAAATAAAATTATACACAAGTTTTTCATTACTAATTTTACTATGAATATAGTGAATATCATTTTCTTTTCTTCGGATGGCTGCTTAAATATTTTGTGAATGCATGCAAAGATGCACCACAACAGAACAGTACAGGCATATTCTACACATCATATTTATTTGCTGTCTTATGTACATCTAACCCATCCACATCCAGACAACAAAGAGCTTCACAAAACCAGATATTTCACCTTCAAATTAGCAATAATTGGGATGATCAAATACAGCGTGTAGGCACGTGCAGCTAGCTAAATAAAACTTTTCGCCACATTCCCTCCTTTCTTGCTCTCTGTGGTAAGTAGAATACCATATGGTACGGGTAGCTAGAAAGTGCAACAGAACTAGCCACAAAGTTGGTCGCAGAGGATAAAGGCTGCAACCCCTCTCCCCTCCCCCTTCAAACCTTGCCTTTGCATACCTCCATCTACTGCAAAAGCTGGGTTTATATTTGCAAATTATGTCAAATATTAATTTTCTTTCAAGCATTCATTGCAAAAGCTGATTCAGATCTAAGCAATAAATCAAAACGTACCCACAACTTACATTACAATAAACTTTTACAAAAGTATTCACATTATCCAAGGATTACCATTTGACTTTGTAAATATCTTGCAATAAAGAAATAGCAAGAAAAATAAAATGGTACAATTACAATGTATACATACACAATTTCTTTTAGTTTTAACTAGAAATAATTCAAAATGATGAGGCTGAGGGTCTTTCATCAAACGAGCTTAAGTTAAAAATGTGAACACTGCTGATGTGAGCGATTCCAAAGATGCGAGATATAGCCAGAGCTTGTTGACTGAGACCTGGACAAATGAAGTGTTATATCATCGAGATACTGACAGTAAAGGAACCTGACGTGAAGAATGCTATGTGGGACTAAGCACCAGTCAAGATCGTCATAGAGCCACACACAACTCAATTGCTTTAACAGAGCTCGGTTTACTCTTCATGAGCATTTCTCTCTTTCAATTCTAAGTGTATCTAAAGAGGATAAATACTGCATGACCTAGTATGGTAAAATGTCAATTTAAATGCCATGTCGTACTATAGTTGTCAATAAAACAAACAGTGCATTGAAATACTATGATGAAGTATATAGAGACACAACTTTTAACAGATGCGTCGATTCAGCAATAATCAGCACAATAAGAAAAAATAAGAGTGTAAGAATGATTGAATGGTAGAAATCCATTTTTATCTTATCATTTGATAATTCAGTGAAACATAAAGTTACCCCCCCCCCAAAAAAAAAAAAAAAACCCTAAAAAGTTAACTTAAATGAATTATTATAATTTTTTCAAATACTATAAATGTGATTTTTTTTTCTTGCAAATTTTGGTTGAAAAAAGTTATCTATGATTCTTGTTAAATATTTTTTTTTTACTACAACAGAATTCAGAAAATGAATTAGTGATATAAACTGATATACAAATTTTATTTCATCGATGAACTAAATGCTCAAATAAAAATCAGAATGAATAGTACTATCTCTGATAACAGAGTTATTCTCCCCAAAAGTCACAGGCAAAAAATGTCTGAATAAAGATGTGATTCAGCGAAAAATAAATACAAATATTAGAAACTCAATTCAGCATTTTGAGATTGTTTGAGAATGAGTAACTCTCTTCAAATTTTGGCTTTTAGGCATAAAAGGCTTGAATCTGATGACGACGTGAGATGGTTATCACCGTTTGCTTCTAAAAATGAGCCCAAATAAACCTTTTTATCCCCCAATCACAAATTTGGTAACAAAAGGCAGGGGTTGAATTTCACCTCCAATCTCATATAATCTGAGGGAGTTCCATTGTGGAGTTGGTGGTATTAATACCTGGGAATGATATACACAATTCTTTGTTGTTGCCGTAGTGACTCACTGGCCCCCCACTTTGGAAACAGGGTTCCTTTACTTGGATAAATGTTGAATGCTCCGATTGAAAGCATCCCATCCATTCTTTCTCAGCCTGACTGGAGGAGGAGAATAATGTTGACTGAGAATGAGATGAGGTCGAGAGTGTTATGAAACCGACATGAAACGCAAGCTGGGAGGATACCACGGAGCGTTTGTTCGAGGTGTATAAACAGACGCTTCGGGTTACCGCGCGCCCTCGCTTGTTGGGGGACGAGGGCATGAGCGCAACGACACGCTCGCCCGACGAGCCGAGTGGAGAGTAGGGGGGAAGTTGAGCTAATATTAACTCTGCCAATGCTGTGTGATAAGACCTCCAACAAAATGGTACAATAGTCATTTATCATCAAATCTGATTTGATTCATCACATCAGACGAGGAGTGACCCCCTTTTCATTGCCGAGGACTGAATTACAAATGATGCCAGGTATCCAAGTAGATTTCTTTGCTTTGGTAGAGTGAAAACAAATTTATCACGTAGGGTTAAAAGCTCAAATTAATCATGGCTCATTTATTTCCTTTTGTTGGGGAAACAGAGGTAGAAAAGAGAATATTCAAAGGGGCAGAGACATGGGGTAAAATAATTTGGAAAATTGCAGAGTTAGACAAATTACAAACCACAGAATTTCAGACTTGAAGAATACATATAACTTTTGATTTTCAAGGCTGAGAGTATTAGAAGGCTAGTAGCAATATGTATCAATAATAAAATCTATATGAAGTCAAGACTAATAGCACATATAGAATTTGAAGAACTGCCCAAATATGACATCTATTGTTTGTGATATTTTATTACCAATTTTTCTCCTTCTCTTGACCTCCTCAAATGTTCTTCTTTCTCAGTATGTTTCCCCATTTATCAGGAAACACCAGTCACAAATTAACTTTGATACAATTGATTGTTCAGTCTACATACTTGAACTTTGGATGCCGTCTTCATATGTCAATAAAACTAGTGATTTCTGGATTGGAGAGAAGTTTTGAGGGTTAAAATGGTCTATAGCTGCATAAAAATGCATCCTCATTTCATTACAGATATTGCAGAAATCTCCCTTCACAGGTAATCGGTATGGGTTGGGGGCATAACAGAAGGTACTTTTCCATGCTACGACAGTGAGCTGTTCCATCGACAGAAATATTACTCCCTCCGGAAATTCAATGTTTAAAAATGAATTTATGAAATATGGACGGTGCTTCAGCACTTAAAAAGTGCCTCCCAACCATCTGGGGACTATTCCCCGCCCGTGGGTACCAAAAGGTGGGGACCTAAAGAGCCAGGGGAGGCGCCTATTCAAACAAAAGAAAAGGCCCCAAATCCTTTGCGTAATATATGTATACTAGCTGAAGCAGCCCGTGGACATATCATCCACGGGCGCTAGCTGTGTTTATGATTAATCACAGTACCGTATATTTGTCACAATAATCAAGTGAATAAAGAAAAAAGTCGGGTAATGTGTTATTTTTTTTACCAAGAAGTATTTACAACATGTGAGTATGTGTTATTCATCCAAATCTTGCATGAGTTCTGAAGAAAATACATTTCCATCTTGATGAAGACTAAATGACGATTGTTTTACTTTATGAATGACTGAATAATGATATTTATTTATGTTACGTCGGCCCTGTGGCCTGTGGATGACACACGATCTCATTTACACCTGGGCGGGATTCTCGCACACAGAGCATGGATATAATTATATATCCATGAATAGAGCTAGAGTGGGCGATTTGATCTTGCCATGTTTCTGTGGTTTAATACTCAGAGAAATTAAGGCCATAAAAGCATAACATGCATAATTAGCGGTACATCCCTTGTATTAAGGACGCAAAAATTAAGGGAAAAAATGAATTTATTGTCATTTTCTTTTCAGGGGGATTATGGCCCCCTTATAAGTCTTGGGAGGACCGACGGATTGACCTTTCCCTACCGTACCCCCTCCCCCACCCCATCGGCCTCCCGTCACCCCCAGCGCGAGGGCTAGTATCCTATACGTATTCATATCATAGTGGAAATATTTTCGAAGGAAATTTTGGTGGGGGGGGGGGGGGGCTTCTTCTTTACACCGTGGCAACCGATATTCTTAAGTGAAATAAAGAGTCCTAAAATATGAAGTGGCCGAAACCCGCCCCCCCTTTTTTTTAACATCTGACAGTTACATGTTCCTCCCGGCTTCACCCTGTCTCATTGAACATCAACCCCCACAAAAAAAAAACAACAACAAACAAACAAAACAATTGTATCACAGAAAGAATTAAGTTCAACTAAGAAACAGCCCCCCCCCCCAAAAAAAAAAAACACCAACAAACTAACAAACAAACAAAACCTTGAAAGTTCAATTTATAAAGTAATGGAATGCTTACATTAATCAAACTTCCACAGGAGCCGAATTTTCACAAATAAAAGGCAGAAAAGTTTACGGGCACCAGAATCGATCCGAATCGATCGCGACGACTGCCCCCTCCCCCCCCCCCCCTAGATGTCTCATTGAGACCTGTACATCATCCGCGTAAATCACTTGCTGAATTAAAAAGCAGATTGCAGTAGGAGCAGATTTTGATACTCTAAACAGGGAAACCCGTCAATCTCTGATTTTTATACCATTATTAACGGCGATTTTATATCTTGCTTAAGGTATTTTACATCCTATTTGAGCATTACATCATCATCATCATAGACCTCTTTTTATCCAAAAAGGAACCGTAAAAGAAATTTAACCTACTTTGGAACACACTACCGAACTTCCCCCCCCCCCTTCCGCGGATCTATCATCTCTGAATTTGCTATACCCTTTTTCTTGATTTTTGCTTTTTTTGATACCCTAAACGCGTAATCCGGGTTATGCGCTTATTGTTGAAAAGGTACCCTTTTTATCCGTTTTATGTACGTGTACTGGCTTCAATGAGACATGTCCCCACGCACCCCACCCACCACCCCATCCCCCCCCCCCCCCCACCGTGAAACCATAGAGTTACACACGCACTAAACTGTTATGTAACCATGAAGCTACAAATAGTACATGGAGCAGTACATGTACATGTGCGAACAAATAACACGTGTGCTGTATACACTGAAGCCAATATACATGCACATGCGGATATGGCCATGGAGAATACGTCACGTTGTTCTTTGGCAATACACCAATGAAGTTTCTCCCTTTCACAGGTAATTGGTATGGGTTAGGGGCATAACAGAAGGTAGTTTTTCCGTGCTACGACAGTGAGCTGTTCCATCGACAGAAATATTACTCCCTCCGGAAATTCAATGTTTAAAAATGAATTTATGAAATATGGACGGCACTTCAGCACTTAAAAAGTGCCTCCCAACCATCAGGGGACTATTCCCCGCCCGTGGGTACCAAAAGGTGGGGACCTAAAGAGCCAGGGAAGGCGCCTATTCGAATTCAAAAAAAGACCCCAAATCCTTAGCGTATTATATATAAAGATATATATATATATATATATATATATATATATAAGGATAAAGGAAGAGGCATCCGAAAATTTGTAGATCTGTAAATAAACTGTTGTTGGAACTAAGCATGATATTTGTCCAGATTTTGTTCTATATTGTTATATATAAAAACATTAACCGAAGTGATTTTAATGAACTGAAGTAATACTCTAAATGTGGAATATTTTGCTGTGGGGAAATTTTTCGCGCATTTCACATGGCATAAAATTTGCGCAAAAATAAAACATGCAAATATTTTTGTTTATGTATTCTTTTGCCCATGAGTCTAGCACGTGGGCGAATTTAAAAACATGTGAAATTCACCTTACCTGGCCGAGCGTGAAAAATTGATCACTTGAAAATTTCCACTTTTACAGTAATGCAAAACATTTAACTAACCCAGAACACCAACAAGGGTGTATATTGGTAATTTTGTATCGTTATCAGCTATCAGGTCATCAAGAAATTCTTGTGACTCTAACACTGCTTCAATTTTGCAGTCCATGCACCATTAAAAAGTTAGAATCTATTGATATACATGCTTACAAACGAATCAAAATTTAGCAAATGATTTAATTTCGGCCTCTCATTGAACCAGTTTTTGCCAAACATTTGATCCAGAATAACAGATAATTGCTATTTGAAAGCAAAAAAAAAAGAAAAGAAGCAGCAGTAAACATTCCCAAACAATCTCCTCCTGCCCCATCCATCACATGTATTGTCTACAGTAACAAACAGACACGCATGATTCATTTATTACACCAATGTTATTCGCTCTCTACTAATGGGATCAAATTGGCAAAACTGAATGAAATGACGTTTTACTCACTTTAATTGATGAATCACGTCCAAAATCATTTGGATGTCGCTTACATAGTTAAGAAAAACAATCCTGGAGGGCTTTTAGTAATAACTGTCCCACATAGGGATTTTATTCGCTTTTGTGCAGGGTAATGTTTGAAGTGATGTTGCAATAGAAGGGCGGAGAAGAAGAGAAGGTCTGGTAATTGGTGTATGCATAGCATAAGTGAAACGAGATATCTATGGGAAATTGCCAAATTTTGCGATAATGTGCTGGATAATGTCCATGTTTGATGGTAGTGTTGAGAGTTTTGATAACATTGAACAATACATGTATCTGAAAAGGCACTTTCCAGCCTTTTTTTTTTTAGTGAAAGTAAATAAATTGAAGGTTGAACAAAAAATTCTTAGTGACATGTAGATGACATTTGACAACTAGCATGAGGCAGTGCTGCTGCACTTGTATCTAAAGCAATGTTAATCTACTGGTGACAAAAAATGTGATATTCACACAGGAATAGGAATTAGTGAGCTGAAAAATAATTATTTCATGAACTTATTTGGCATAACAATCCACCTCCCCTATAAAGAAAAACAAACACAAACCAAATCAAACCAAAACAAACAAACAAAAACAAATAAAAACACAAGTATAACCCTATACAATGACATTAGCTATGTTCATACGGGACTTGTGGTTTTGAAACTTTAAGTTAGCGAAATTTTAAGTTAACGAAACAATGACTCACTAACCACGACGAGGGCTCAGTTCACATGGGCCCGAATGCTCGTTGTTCGAAACTACAAGCCGAGCAATCGTCGTTGTTAACACCGGAAGTAGATACCGATTGTGTTTATAGTACACATACAGTTCCTATGTTCATAATTCATGCGAAGGGTATGACCTGGCAGTTTAACATGAACAGAGAGGACATCGTTAACTACAATCTTGCGAAATTTAAAGTTGATTCCGTTCACATGGTCCGAAACTGCGACAAAGGACCACCCACTGCTCGTGGTTTCGGCGTTATCGAGCGTTGTGGTTCTAGAACTGCAAGTAAACTTAAAGTTTCAAAACTACGAGTCCCTTCATACGGTCTGAAACTACAAGATAACTACAAGATAACTACAAGTTAACTTAAAGTTTTGAAACTACAGGCAAAACTTAAAGTTTAGCTCCTGTGTGAACCTGACTATACAGCCTGCTTACCGCTAGAAAAAAAATCTAGACAGGTACAGATAAGAAACAAGTGCCAAAGATGTAATGAAATGATTACCAACCTCAGAGTGATTGCATAACACTGATAACCCTATTGGGGTAATAGGGGCCTTGTGACACCACTAAATTTGTGAGGTCAGTGTACTGTAGTATAAAGGTCACTGACCTTTCTGAACCAGGTCATCCTTACAGTTACATAACAAGCAGGATGTCTAGAAAGTAGTCTCATCTTTTTCTTCCATCCATTGAAATGACTGCTTCACATTTACTTTATAACCTCGTTATTGTGTGCACCATCTCCATTCCTTGAGGAGCATACCTTGTCTAGACACTTTACATACAAGAATTTGTGCAGGGCAATGATAAAATAATTAAAGCCTCATTGAACCATATTGCAGAAATAATCCACTAGTCCCCTTTCCTCGCCTCACCACTTTATATCCTTTGCTAGCTAGTAATGTCACAAAATATTGTTCACTTATTTACCCCTTCACATTCCCTACTCCATTTACCCCTTCCTTCCAAATCGGACATCCTCTTAAAAGACATTTCTTTTCCACACGCCTCGAGAGTGGCAATTTATTTCCTAAATCCTCTATCCTTATGCTATTAAGTGCATCTCTAACAAGTGACTTAAGATTGTGATACATGTCTGCAAACAAGGGGTGCGTGAAGAATCTTCCATAGGCCTGATTCCGGAGCGATAAGCCCCATTGTGTATCCCGATACCAGATACCGCTCATAGCACCTCTGAGCCGACTTTGTACCCCTTGGAAGACCGGGAGGGAGAGAGAGGGAAAGGGGGGGGGGGGCTTGATGGAATCTCTGAATGCCTCTGCAACACCTTCCAATCCTTTGATCTTTTATCCGCTATTTTCACCCATCTTTAATCTTTTGGAGATGTCTGCATGTTAACCCGATGACTATTGAATTCTCTGATTCCCATAGCCTTAATACAGGGACCGCCTGGTTCCCATAGCCAATTGGGAAAGTGCAAACACTACACTCCAATATTTCCAGTCAGGTTTTTAACCTCATTTTATTCACCTTCATTCTCTTGTCTGTCCTTTCACTTCCAAAACATATGAAAATCTTCTCTATTCTATTCTTCATTTGTTATGACAGTACTTTTTCCATACTTTTTTGAAGAATTTCCTCCAGGTTAGTTCAGTTGTAGCTTGGTGAGCTTTTGATATTTGACAATAGTGGATTTATTGGATGTCTCTTATGCTATCTTGATTCTAAGCGACAATCTGTAAGCTCTTATCTTCTTTCAAGCCCTCACTGCCTGTTTTTCCTCATTATATTCAGCTTTTTAAATATATATTTTTAAAATAACAATGATTGATTTCTTCCACATTTCTCCTTTCTTCCTCTTCCTATATCATATGTTACCATATAATTCCTTCATCCCTACAAACAATAGGATACCATCTGACTGTACCCCTTTGTCAGTGATTATCCACCCAGATATGAAAGCATAAAAATCCCCCAGATTTCATTGTTGAAAGGACAGAAATATTATTCCACTGCAATAAGGGGTGATTACAAATTCACTTCAAGAGTCCATTCCTCCCCCCCCCCCCCTGTAGCACTAACCCCTACATTAGAAGTCTTTAGATTTAGGCCTACACCATTCCTACCATAAAAGGAAATGTTACTGACCATCACTTAAAGGTAAAGGGTCACATTTAATAGTTTACTCCTACCTCCATACCCTGATCCATGAACATGATAGAATACAATGAAAGTCATACCAGGGAAATGTAACTAGACCTGCTATGATTTGTGATGGGGGAAGGAACCATTATTTACCATTATTCAAGGTGGGATGTGGGATGTGGGAGGGTTGCCAGCACCATTCGAAAGTTTAATCCATAAAAATCATAAAATACCACTTACGTGAACATTACCCTTTACTTTGGAGGACAAGAGGGAGGGGCAAACTACCACTCCTGCTATGATTTGTGTTAGCAGAAAGGCACCATTCTTTACCATTATTCAAAGGTGGGGAGCACAAATTACCATTTGAAAGGTCATGATAGTATGAACACAGCCCTTGGGACCTCAGTGGCTAGCACTCTGATGGAACTCTCTGCCCCTTTCATTGGTTCAGAGACTCTAGACATAATTAAGCCCTATTTACATTAGTACAATTGAATTAAAAAGTATTTAGCAAGTGTTAGGATCAAGTTGGAAAGTTCTGGGTTAGGATCTGAGCTACCAATTACTCCACACCACAACGCCACTCACATCAGTCTAAATAATCTATACAAAAACACAGACACTGGAATCGTAGCACTCTCTCTCTATATGTATATATATGCCTACACGAATAGATACTGTATAAAAAGTACGCATGAACTGTACCAAATCTAATTAATGGAGGGGGGGGGGCAGATGATGCATTACGATAATTTGCTCATCTTCAATTCCCATTTGAGTCATGATATAGGAGTGAACAATAAGCAAATTACTCAACTTCATGGAAGCATTTTATCAACCATTACTATCATGACTACGATGGAATCTATTCTTAAAGTTTGTTTAGCTATACTAAATGCAATTTTGAAATTGTATATGGTTGGTAAATTTACCTGATATTGCAAGTAAGAATCAAGTGACTATTGATTATTTTTGTCACCAGCATTTCTCAGATGCCAACTAAATGAATGAGATTGTAACTTGTTCCGTTGGAACCTGTGCTCTCAAAGATGACACATTAGCTTATACTTGATAGCTGACAGCAAAGCAACATTACAGATTCTTGATTTAGTTCCATTTTTCTTTGAAAACCTTTTAAGATAATCACAATGTTTATGCCTGTCCCCTTCTCTTATCTAGCAAATCTAGAAAATGCACAACAAATCATTCTTAAAGGGGGTACCCAATGCTGAAACAATGTTAGTTCATTTAAAAGATCATGATTTTATTAGAAGAAAATCATCTGCCTTAAATTTTTTTTAAAATTCGTGTTGCCAGAAAATCCCCGAAATATGGTAAGATTTCAGGATATTTTGGCCCCTCAGCTATGTCCCAATTTCAGCTAGGTAACCACAATGACGTCAAAGTGGTTACCTTGTCGCGCAATTATAGCAAAATGCGCGCAAGGTGTAATGCATTTTGTACAGTCTAGCGCGCAACACATCTGCAATACGCGAACCTGGGTAACCACTTTGACGTCATTGTGGTTACCTAGCTGAAATTGGGACACAGCTGAGGGGCCAAAATATCCTGAAGTCTTACCATATTTCGGGGATTTTTCTGGCAACACGAATTTTAAAAAAAATTAAGGCAGATGATTTTCTGCTAATAAAATCATGATCTTTTAAATGAACTAACATTGTTTCAGCATTGGGTACCCCCTTTAAAGATTGATTTTAAATGTGAAAAGGAGTTTTTAAAGGAAACCAGAGGCTAGCTGTTGCTATCATAAATCATAATACTGTGTTTGCGTGTGTGCGTGTGTGTGTGTGTGTGTGTGTGTGTGTGTGTGTGTGTGTGTGGTAGACCAAAACTATTCCCTAAAGACAACAATAGAAAGGGTTAAAAAAAAAATTCTCTTCCTCCAAATTGTTACCCATACCAATTTGCAGAAAAGATGGCATTTGTGGCCGACCATGGACAGATGCATCTTCCGAAGAAAAGAGGTCTTCAAACTCCTACAAAAGTTACCACTGTACCTGTTTGGTATCAACTTCCTCAACCCAAACTATCATTAAACAATCCATCCACAGTTTACTTTGGGCGATAAACAGTTTTTCAGAAATCAAAACCAATTTAATGGGCTCTGCTATGAATCAGAGTTTTAAATGGCATTTCGTCCATCGATGAACCTATCTGACGTTGACCACCTCCACGAATCTATCATTATCTTTTAAGTGGATGACATCATACAAAGAAAAAGAAAATGTTGGTATTTATACATTACAATTGATAAAAAACACTCCATTAAGATAAGACCTCTTCAAGGAGTTTGCTTAAAGGAAAAGAGATAAAAAAAGACACTTGAGATTAAAGACTCTTTAAACAAAAACAGACCCATGGCAGATAATAAACAGGTTTAAAATCATTAACTCACAGAGTTCATGCCCTAAATATTTTTGCTCTTCTTATAGACTGGGTCTGATTAGACTTAAAATGCTATCTTATCGACAATACCCCCCCCCCCCCCCCCGGCGAAAAAAAAAAACCCAAAACACAAAAACAAACAAAAACAACCAACAAACAAACAAAAAACAAAAACAAAAACAAAAAACCCAACAAAGAACAACAAAACAAAAAACAAATAAATAAATACAAATAAATGAATAAATAAAATGAATAAATAAAAGTTAAAAAATTAAAGGAAAACATTTTTGTACATCAGTAATCCTAATACGGCTGTGTCAGTAACTCAGTAGGTAGACTGAAATGGTAAATAACTATAGAATTTTTAGTGCACCACTGACGGTGGAATAATAATTAGTGATGCAGATGATTGGTGAAAACCAGAGTTCCTCTGGAACTCTCTGCACCTGCTTCTCCGTTCACCATCCTTGCTTCCTCTTCATTATAACATCCCAACATCCTGCCCCATCCTCACACCACTTGCTTTTGTCTTCCCCCTCTGTCTCTTTCTTTCCATCTGTCTCTGTGTCCAAGGAAGGCACTTTATCTGTCTCTCTCTCTGTCATTCACCCTCTCTCGTCTCCCCTCTTCCTCCCTCTCACTCCATTTTTGCTACACCTTCCATATCTAACATCTACAGCTAAGAATCCAAAAGCGAGTATGATACAATTTAGCTCTAGAAAACTTTGAAAAAAGCTTTGCAAGAAATAAAAAGAAGAAAGAGAAGTAAAATATTGAATGTTATTTTACATCTTCTACCAATTCTCTGACCTGTATGTCTGTCTCTCTTGTTTCTGCTTGTTTGGTTTCCTTCCATTCATCTTCTCTTTCAAAATAATTTGGTATCTAATCATTACTCATTATCATATCATCATACTATATTCAATATTTGGCACAATTCCATATATTTCCATTTACAAGTTGATTCCTAATTCAAATTATTTCATTACTTTCAATATATTTTCATTCATCTTGAAAGTTCTTGAAAAAAAGTAATACGAGAGTCAATCTTTTATTCAAAATTTTTTTTTTGCATATTTTAAAAACAATCTACATAAGCATCAATGGAACTTGTACCTCTCTCTCTCTCTCTCTCGAACTAATTTCTTTCCACTGCAATACTGTCATTGGTCCAACAATCAATCAATCACTGAGATCATATACAATGTGCCAATCTTACACTTGACACTGATTGCAATCAAAGTATTTCCATCAACGTACTAGTAATAAACCCAAAATTCACTGAAATATTCAGTTCCTCACGATCGTCTCCAAAAAACAGATATCTGTAAAATAATTTTCAATCATCATATCCTTATCCCTCTCTCCTTGTTAATAGAATATTCATCACGTGACAACAGAGCGCCAATCCAAGGATAATCAGTCTCGAATTAATGAAATTTCATTTTCGTCAACCCTTTTTTTTTGTTTTTTGCGGTGAGTCACAACTTAATATAGGAATGAATGCCAATACAAGGAAGAGCACAAATTGAATTTATTTATTATTTATGGGGAGATGTTGTCTCAGCATCGTACACAGCTCGTTATTGATGCATTCATGATGATGATGATGATGATGATGGTCATGGTGGTGGTGGTGGTGGTGGTGGTGGTGCGTTGGAGACAGAGAGAGGGGGGTTATTCAATGGTGTCCTCTAAATTAACCACACATTCCATACCGGACATTAACGAGGGTAGCTATCTCTGGATTCATCCCATGATGAGTTTCATCCATAGGGGATCGAAAGACAATGTGCACTTGATTGTTTTCTATATGTGAGAGCATCTCTTTCAATTACGGGATGCGGGCTGATACCTGGTTGCCATGCCAACTAATTTACCCCCACTGTCAAATTTTAATTGCTGTTCTCTGCCTAATGAAAAGTTGATTACTTTGTGCAATATTTTGTTAAAGCCAGGTATGACTCTATCACTCCCATCTCTTTATATCGTAATCTTCATAACTCAAAGTGTTAGACTTCTTACGAGCAAAACGCATCCCTTAGGTTAGTCATCGCTTAACACCCTGCGTTCCATACGAATCTGGCCAGCTTATCACATTAGTAGAATGGAGGATGGGGAATGCTGACATGAGAAATTAAATCATACAGATCCAGCTCTCTCTCCTGACTCTGGGAAGAAACAGACGCGCGTGCCTCCACGCGCCGTTCCTCCATTCACGATAAAATACACTAATTCAGGAGTGTTTGCATAAGGTACTCTTTTACAATCAAACTCCTCGGCTGTTTGCCCAGTTCTCTCAAGAAGTATCAATACTTATAAGTGGATGAGAGACCAAGAGAGAATAAGATACAGGAGATGCAATGAGAAAGAAAAAGAGAGAAAGAATCAACCTCCACCTTCTCAGGTATGAGAAATTAGTCATCTCCCAAACACTGCAGTCTATTGTTACCAAGTGTCATGAAATACGCCGGGTGAATTTCATCCATTGTTGCTCATGTTTGAGTTTAATACCCCCCTGCCTCAGACTCCAGCTCCTATAATTATCGAACAAGCGTTTTCGGCATGAAAAATCAGGTTTCGTGGATTTTTCTCTCGCATCTCTAATGGATCTGCCTCGTGCTCTTCCCTCCCTTTCCCTCTCTCTCTTTCCCCACATCCAGTCCTCCGCTACAGAGATTACGACTCGTGGATATCGCATTTCAAGTCGATATATTTGTCATTTTTTTTTGGTAACATATTAACAGGTCTAAAGTGGTTCCTATAGACCCATCTTCTGTCTGGTGTTTTAGAGATTTGGGTGTCGGCATGGGGGCAGGAGAGCCCAAGAGGGTATCCTATTTCTTCAATTAGCGGTATCTCGCTACTCTCAGATTAAGTTCCCAGGATGTGTGTTTTCGTCGTCGTAACAGTCAATAACAGACCGACATCTCACAGCCTTTATAATCTATTCCCTGGTGAATTAGGAATCCTTTTACGATTCCAATCATTCTAAAAAAGAGCTATTCATTAGGACTATTGATTGCAGGAGTTAAACTAGAATTCCCTTTTTATTCTGATCAAGAGAAACAGAGCAGAAGAGCTAGGCGATAGAAAGCTTCGATTTTAGAAGAGAACTGTACTAATCTTTTAAGCTCACAGAAGAGAGCAGAAACACATAATCAGACATACTGGATTAGAACATGGCAAGGAAGTGTCAGAAAAGTACGTAGTACAAGGAAAACTGCTAATTTTGAATCAAACAACACCATGAGTCAGAAAGGTATGCCGATAGGATGCAAAGCTTTCCCCCTATTTTTTGGCTACCCCCTCTCTCATCCTCGTGAAAGGAATGTCAACAGAATGTATGCACAACCCAGTTTGTAAAAATGGAAAATTTGAATAAAAAGTAAGAACTGTTTCCACTCTATTTCAGACACCAAAAAATGAACAAAGGGACCATTTTGGGGGGAGAAATCTTTCACTAGCATATGAGTGATCAAACATACTAGTTTTTATTTTTGTTAGAAAAGGGGTGAAAATGATAGAGTTCAATAGAATGAAGTAAAAATCTGCTCTATATACAGCAACTGTTTTGATTTGCTTGGTCTACAATTGTTAATAGATTAACAAAGATGTACGGCTTTGAACTGTAAAAACATCTTGAAGTTATTGGGAAAGGTTAACTATGTAGTATATATAAATAAGTTTGTAATGTGAGGTTTGGAATAATCCAAAAATGATAACAAATTGACTTAATCTTGCTCAAGCCTCAAAATGATTTTTAAAACTGACTTGCTGAAAAGTACATGCAGTAAAAAGCACTCTACACAGATATAAACACAAACACACACACACACACATCTGGCATCATAGTTTGGACCAAAGGTTTTTTTTTTACAGTGTCTTGTTATATTTGGAATATCAGTTCACTTCAAGAGAAATCCATTTCATGTGACATTGCTTATATCCTTCTCTTTAAATCACTTTCAAAATTTCATAACAATACAGATATTTTGGGAAGTTAATTTCCTCAAAATATCTATAATTCACATGAAATCAAGAAAGGTGATTGATCTTTCTTCTTGATATTTCAAATGCAGCACTAATCAAAGCTGTAACATAAAGGGGTACGAAAATAGGCTTTTTACACAGGTATCCAAGATAAAAGAGCAGAGTGATAGCAGATGGTAAAAAGTTGGAAGACAAGACAGATAGTGAAGATATGAAGAGAAAGAAAGAGAGAGGAAAGGGGGGGCAAAGAAAGTGAAGAGAGAGAGAGAGAGAGAGAGAGAGAGAGAGAGCAAGTGAGATCACAGAACGCTGAGGAAGATGACAGGCAAGAAAGAAGAACTCTGGAAGATCAGTCCGTCTAGAAAGCCACAAGATAGAAAGAGAAGGTTGAGATCAGACAGGAGGAACCCTCTGCAGGACATCATCGTCAAAATGCCCATCTTCATTAGCAGAACAAACTAAGCATGGGCTGTAGGCAAGAGTGTGCTGTAATGGGTGTGAGAACGTATGTTTACGTTGACACCTTATGTAGGGTCCTCCAATTACCCACATTAGTAGCCTCCCTAGGGGGCAGCATCCCACCATCTTAACCCCATATCAAAACCAAACATGACACCCCATCTCATCCCCAACCCCTCTTCCCACAATCTCATACTCTGCAATGAGAACTTTCACAACACCACATCCCTAGTTGCCATCATTGGACATAATGGTGGTAGACTAATGTACATAAACTATGTACATGTAGCTGGTCTTTGGCAAAATATCATAAAACTGATTCAGGCTTGAAATTGTATTCTGTTCAAGGGTGCTCTAAAAACTAAATTGTCAACTCAATATATAAAAAGGCTGAGGAGTGATATTGTTTTGAAATGGTAGATCAAACACCTTTAACAGCTTTATACAGCATTCATAAAGTTAGTCACAGTAAAATAGATGCTAAAATACAACATTCTGAAAAAGAGTCACTGCTCAGCCCTTTCAAATGTTGATTTCACACTTTGAATTGAAAGTGTGTCAAAATATTAGTCTGTGTTTTACTTTGTAGAGTAGCTTTTCCTAGCTTCCATTTCATTTCTGTCTGCAACTGTTTACAGTTTGCTTTTTGGTTTACAGCCATGTTCATACGTAGACGCCAAGGCTAGTTGTGGTCCTAAAATCCCCATAAATATATTTATCACAACTCACAATCACTACCGCAAGATGTAAAGTTTTCCAGTCAGAATTATACCCATTTCTAGTGGGGCATAAAATACTGCTCTCACCCTAGACTTAATGGGCACTATTAAGAATTATCCCAGAGCATACAAAATGATGCTGAATTACAAATTAGAAAGATAGCTCTTTTTGATGTACTCTTGTTTTGTTCCATCCTTTCAGGGTTTTATTTTAATTTACATATTCATTTTTGTCTCTCTCACCTTATATTTCTCTCCCATCACAATACTTCCACTTTTCTTCTAGTCTTTCTTACCTCTCCGTTAGCACATTCAATTCACCATTACTCTTCATTTTTTTTCCTTTCCTTTATTCTCTGTCTTTCTATTTTCTTCCCAACTCTCTCTCACTCTCTCTCTCTCTCTCTCTATTACCTTTCAATTTATCTTTCCATTAACTTTTTCTTTTCTTTCTTCTCCTTTTTCCTTTAAATCTCTCTCGTTTACACTCCACTACTACATGCGCTGCTGAGAACCGTCAGTTGTTTTAACCTTACGCTTGACCTTGAAATACATACTTTTTTATTAGATTTATAACATAACCAGTATTTTTCTCCCATTTCAGAGCTGCCAGTTTACAAAATAAAGAAAATGCACCAATATGAACAAATTGAAAGAAGTACACTTGCATCATAGCATTCAATTTACCTGAGAAATAGAGAAGTTGCCTGAAACCTCCTCTCAGTAAAACCAAGTCAATCTTTCCTTGTAAAATGTTTGCTAATTGAGAGAGCTATCAGGTTCATAGCCCCTAGATATCACCTATCATGGCGGGAGTATCGCTTACCCTCAGTTATGTTCAGCTTTCTGCTATGTATGCCCCACCTCCCACCAAACTGGTTAAGGATGCACTTAAACAAATAAGCTACCTTTATCGAAGAATTAAAGGTGATGTATAGTGGAGATACACGTATCAGATATTAATAAAATTACTACATATATTGGAATAAAAATTGACACTGATAATTAGATAATTTTCAGGTTACCCATCTCCAGCAACTTAAGTATTAATATGTTTCGTTTATTCACAAAAACGAGAAGCATTACTTTCAAATTTCTGAACTGACATCTTTCAATTACATGCAAAAAAGGCATGATTAATGGAAGCAATTTCAGAACTTGCCATGTCTAAAATAATTTAGATTTGTTTTTAGGCAAGCTGAATGATGTATATAAAATAGTGAATGTTTTAGATATGAAAAAAGAAAAGAAAAATTCTTGATTTTCAACATGCTTTCAAATTTTAATTAAATGGTTTTCATAAAGCTTTGAATTTTACCTCATTATTACATTCATAACCTCACAGAAAATCACATCAAAAGCTACCTCATTGCTAAATCATATGACTCAAACTACTTGTAACTCAATGGAAATCTAGGGTTTCCCAGTTTGCATTTGGTATCTTCAAGTGTGTCAACCACTCAATTCAAATACTCATTCACACTTCAAGATAAAGTTTTTAGATTGGCAGTTTCTTTTGCTCTCTTTTCTTTTTTACAGTGCAACATCAAAAACTTGCCTCTGTTTGGTTTAAGGCTTTAAAGGGTACCAATCACCAAAATTACATTTGCTCTGTATGTTAGAGGTTTCATGTCGTTATACTATATTCAAAATATGGGCTTCAAATATTAATTCTATAAAGAGATATTCCAATTTCAATTACACTCTCTATAAACGTAACAGCAACTCGTGAGTAGACTACTCAATGCACCCGTACGCGCTCGCCAAACCAAACCAAACTTGGAGTTCGGTTCCGCACAAGCATTTTCATGTTATCCTTTATTTCCTTCATACTTATTAACTGTTGACCTATAGAATACCAGACAAAGTTCTTTGAGGTTGATTTTATACTTTCTAGCTGTACACAAATTATTTTTTCAGGTAATTGTACACTTTAAATTAAGCCATCAAATTTACGAGTAGGTAAACAAATGAGATTTTGAGGAACAAGCTTTTAAAAAATATATATGATGGTTCCATTTCAAATTGTTTACCATGATACAAACAGTGATTCATTACATTACCTTTATAAACCAATTTCTTACTTGAAGGGCAAAATAGGATTGATTAGTAAACAAAATATATATTTGAGAAAATATCCAAATTTGGGAGGTGTATAGGACCTACAGCAATGAAATGTTTAAACTAAAGTGGCACTACACATTTACAGATGATGTACTTCGTATGTTATCCAAGAAAAAACTGAGCAATGGGAATATGTACTTCTAGACTCTCAGTAAATACCATCACCTCACAAACACAATAAAACTCTACTGAAAAAAAAAATCACCAGTTGGATCTTGAGCCTTGAAGGAAGAACAGGGTGAGGACAAATGCTTCAAATCCAAAAATGTAACAGTTGGGGAACTAATGCACCTCTGTGACAGACCCCAGGGCTGAGTTTGGGGGAAAATATGGCTATCATATCTAAACATAATTGACATCATGAATGGCTGCTTTGTTCTTTAATTGTTATCGGGCGGATGATCTTGAACCTATGGTAACCAGATAGGAGGTGGCTCTTGAGGGAGTGCTTGTCAAGAGAGTGGAAAGTGACAACTTACAGCTTGTTTACTGAGAGGGAATGCTGCCGCCTGCCTGCCTGCCTGCCTGCCTGCCTGCCTGCCTCCTATGGATGAGTGGATGTGGGGGAGGGAAGCAAAGTGGTAGGAGTGCAGAGGAGGATGGAAACGGTGGTAGTGGTAGTGGTGGTGATGGTTGGTGTACTGGTATGTAGAGGAAGCAGTGGTGACAACTTGCGGTTTACTGAGACTGCCTGCCTTCCTCCCAGACTCATGGAGGGATGGAGGGATGGACAGAAGTGGGATGCAAGGAGATAGGGGTGGAGAAGATGATGGAAACAGAAATAGTGGTGGTACATGATGGTGATGGTGGTAGTAATTGAGATGGTGATACTGGTAGGATACCATAGTTTCCAAATTATTTGAGAGGGCCTGCCTCCTTCAACCATGCCCATTGATGAGAAGACTAGATCCAACAATATGCAAATCTGCTATAATTCAGCTGAGTTAGGCCTAGGGGACAATTCCTTATTATATAAATGTAGATGACACTACATAATGAATTTGGATGGAGTTTAAAACTGGTTAATGAACAGGAAGTGTCTATTGCACAACATCCTTGCTGTCAAGCTCCCTTAAAAATACTAAAATTACTCATTGTAAAATGATAAAATTTTCATTCCTTGCCCCCCCCCCCATCAGAAATTCTATATTACATTTACAAGTGTGGGGGGGGGGGGGGGGGATCTCCCATCGTCCTGGCTGGGTTAGGAGAAGAAGGTGTCTGGAAGTTCTTCAGACAGTCACAGTCAAGATGACATATGCCCAATGGAATGTGTCAATGATCGGAGCTCTAATCAAACAGACACCTGAAATAAATACATCCAGGATACTTGATTTGCCTCCTTCCATTTCATCCCATTCATGCTGCAAGTCACAGATGAGAGGGCTAGTCTCGTGCTCAGACTCTAAGCTGACTTTGTACAAGATTTAAGTATTTCATCCACTCTACCTCTTTCTCTCTCCCTACACCCTTCTCTTTCCTGATCTTTCTGTGACTCTGTGTCTCTTTGTCCATGTGTTTCTCCCTCTCTCTCTCTCTTTCTCTCTCTCGTCTACTTATTTATCTTGATTGTCCATGAGAATATATCTATGTTATGTTACCTTGTCTGAGTTTGTATCAACCATCCAAATATCCTTCAATATCATCTTATTTGAGAGTTATTAACATATCTCAGATTTTCCGATACCCAACTCCCCTCCTGAAAGAAATAATAAGCTTACTGCATGAATAAAGCAAGAGCAGTATGATGATAAATGCATCAGTAATTAAAGAACATTTCAGGAAGGCTGCAGCTCAATTTTATCCAGTTTGTGGCAAAATTTATTTGAGAAAAAAAAAATAACCAAAATTGAAATGAACTAGCAAATTATCTTAGAATGTTTCATTTATCTCTGGAGCATAATTCAAATCACACAAATAAAATGACCTGAAGATGTGCTTTCCGGATTACAATCAAGTAAAATTTGTTTTCAAAAATCTTTGATAGAGTTCTCGGATTAGTGTTGGTCATTTTAACCCCCGAGGTCACTTCTTCTTTTATCCAGAAGAAAGGAAGTTTTACGAACACATTTATAACCCCTCTCCAACAAAGAAAAGGCAGAAAAATGTTGGTTTTTCTTGTAATCATTAAACTCGATGATCTCTTTCTAGGTGTCGGCATAATGGACACTTCAGCGACTAGATAATGAGGTATTAAAATGGGCAGACGTAATAGTATGGTAACAAAGGCGGGTACTGATTACGATACAGGGGTACCGCTGGGATAATAGCCGAATAAGATAGAGTCCTGGGACATAATACTGATATATTCTTTGTCAGGAGGGATACACTGATAGCAGCGATTGTCATCGTCCTGGAAATTGGGCTCCCGTTTTTCTCTTTTTTGGCACGTACATGCTGATTTTGAGGGCCATGTTTCTAAGGACCGGGCAGAATTATTTGTCAGATTAGCTCAGAAATGTTAGCGGATTATGTTTGTTGACTCCGCGGGGAGGTAGGTTAATGGATGGCTTACATTCATGGGGGGGCTTATCGATTGATGAATCTTGTCTCATTCTGACCTTTTCTTGATAACTATATTCAACTTTGTCAATATATATTTTCACACCAGTTTGCTGTTTAAAATGCAGTTTGTGATTGAGGGAGGAAAAGGGGGAGGTTAACTTGTTCAGAAAAATACTATGCAGATTCAGTTTGGATTCTGTGTTTTTACACTTACTAATAAAACATAGAAATTACTATTAACCATGCAACAAATCGTCTGCTTAGAGTCAGAAGGGTGTTAATTCTTTGTAAAATCATGAGTTAATGCCCTTCTGGTTCAAAGAAGACAAAGTGATTGGTTTGGGATAGATTGTTCTTTTAATGCTCTCTCATCAGAGTCATCACTAGCATCAAAGAGTCTAAAATGACATTTTGCTTCCTCCAAAACACAGTCTACCATCACAACCCACCATCACAGTCTACCATCACAGTCTACCATCACAGCCCACGAGATGGGCAGAATGGATACCAGTGGACTGTGGGATGCATTTCTAAATCGCCCTGGTGAATCACCACCGTCTCCTAGCCCAATGCAACACTGCTTCATTAAGCACAAGTTTAAACTCCAAAAAGATTCACTTATTGTGACTCATTCTTCTTTTTCCAAAAGAGATTAATGATAATTGCATCTTCTTTCAAGCACATCTTGTGTTTTTGTTAGCATCAGACAACCAAAGCATGCTCAAAGCTAAGGTCTCGGGTGGGAAGGACAATGTGTGTTATGAGATGTAATTTGCATCCTCCTGATAATGCTTACGAGCAAATTGACATTGAGCTGTGTGTGCGCTGAAGGCTATCTGCAAAGGACATTATGTTAATTGTTATTATACATTTTCCATGCTTCATAGAATCAGTGCCACATGATTAGATATTTTCAGTTTTATTTTACAAAAATATTTCATATCATATGGAAAGGATATTGCTTAAAAAATAAGATAAGACATGCATTATCTGATTTGAAGTTGAAAAGAAATTGGTTCATTATTGAATGGCTACGCCTCCAAAACCCATTCATCAAATTTAATTGATTTTAGTTAATAAGTAGCATAATATTTGCAGTTACGAATAACTTTTCCTCTTGAGTAATAGTAAATACAAGGCAAAAATAGTCCACAACTCCTACCTAATTAAAAATATTTTATTCTGTCTATTCATGATGTAACTCCTGTCAAACTTGTACAAAATGGATTAAAAAATAAATGGCTTTATAAATGATTTCTCTTCTAAAAGAAGAGAAGGATCACACTGTGTTTGCTTATTATGAACACATGCCATTATTCAAAATTGCCTTTAATTTAGGGAAAATGTTGTTGTCTCTATATTTTCCTTTCTCTCTGGGTGTACAATTGACCCCCACCCCACCTATCTATCACAACCTAGTTTATAGGCACAAACCCTTGTCAGTCACAACACTTCTTAAAACATGGTCTGAACTATAAAGGTTGGAGACTAGTCTAGTCCCACATAAGCATACTCTAGCTGCTCCATCAACAGCCTTTGTGAAGCTGGGTTAGGCTTTAATCAAGGCACATTGTTAAGCTAGAGTTTGTGCTATCAGACTACCATCCCTCTCTTTCTGTCATCTCTCTTTCATAAGATGACCCATCCCAGTAAACACAAACAGAGTTATAAAAACTCCTTCCAGAAATGGGACAATACAACCACGGAGATTCTTCAGATATAATCCGCAATGGTTTTTGTCATCTCTTCTCTGTAACAGGATGATAAATCTGATCACAAATGCTAACATTTCTTGGGAAGAAACAATTAGTCATTGATCCAGGTGTAAATAGCTGAATCAACTTCTGATGACTGGATTGGATGACAAAAGCATTTTCTAGCATTTCAAGTCTATGGTCACTTCTAATGAATGTTATTAACTATCAGGTATGTCATAAAGTAGTTAATTTACATTCCCTCTACAAGAACACTGCAAGTTCAATTTAGGAGAGATGACAGCTGACTAAATGGTATGAAAAAGATTTTTTTTTTTAAAGTGTAATGAAAAAGTGAATCATCACTTCTTCATTCTTAGTTGATTCAATATGCTCCAAACCTTGTTCAAGATAACAAAGACTATTGCACATAATAAATAAAAGTTTTTAAAAACCCATTTATTTTCAGCAAGCAATTACAACAAATATATATATACAGTAACCATGTGTCTAGTCTCATATATCGTCTGTTCGGAGCCAGAAGGGCATTAAGTCATATATTTTGACACAGAGTTAATGCCCTTCAGGCTCCAAACAGACGATATATATGCTTCTTGTCAAAATATACTTAATAATCAAAAACATAATATGTGAGGGTATATCTAGCAAGACCTACAAAACTACATTGTCTTGGGAAATGTGATAACATTGCTTAGTTTATAATGCAGGGCAAAACAAACATCAATTCCATTAACTTACTTCTCTGCCACTTGTGAGAAGTAATACCCACAAGTCACTATTCTCAAATCACATATTCGAGTGAGAAAGGGGAGGGGAAAAAAGAGGGTAGGGAGCAAAAAATGATAAGAATGATTATTCCCGCATCTCCAAGTTGCACCTCATATTTGTTCTTGGCTGTGGAAGTCTTATTGGAAATGAAATAATGCTGAGTCTGGGTTCTAATTGCTTGGATTTGGAAGCTGGCTCTCCCGAGCCGATGACTCATATTTAGGACATCTCAGTTTTTTTGATAGAATTGCTACTATGATTGAATCAATCTCCATGGGGTTGCTCATATTTGATGTGTGATATTTGAGTATGAGGGAGAAGGGTTTATAGGCCGTCCCCTTTTACTGGGTTGTACAAACTGGTACTTATCAATATTGCAGTGTTTATACATTTCAAATAATTCAAAACCAAATACTGGGTAGATTGCTGATATCTAGGATTACTTTCAAAGGCTCATATCGAATGGTCGTCTCCTGCAACCAATGCCCCTCCCCTCCCCTTATTCATTCGGTACAAAACTGCTCTAGACATGCCCCAACTAGTCACATAGTTATTAATATTATGAATATTCTTTAGGGTACAGGGGCTGGCATCCCTAACTAATCATTTCACTTGGAAAAAGTGTCAACGGAATTGAATTCCTATATTTGCTAATAATGCCATTACTCATACAAAATTTAAAATCCTATAACTGACCCCTCCATTGCATTCCTACTGACCACTTCCCCTGCTGTATAATGAAATTGGGTGGGGACACTTGACCTTACATTTCCGAGGACCAAAAAAAGGGCTGAAGTGGGACATCACTTATGATATACAATTGACAATATCACTGATGCACGCAATACTATTCCAATATTAAAAATGTGAGAACTTCTGCGTGCAGGTGTAGTGGGAAAGTAGCACTAAAAAATGAAATATCTTTAAGGGCCACTTCTAAGACAAAACTAAGTTTTTGTACACTGCAATCCATCAACAAGGGGCTGTTTTAGAGCTTCTGAAGCAAATTGCCTGTGCCCCCCCCCCATTTTTTTTACAGGAAGAAGAAAAGAAGAGAATGGATTTGGTTTGCGTTTTGCAATATCGGAGTTGATAGGACATCATTCGGGTTGAAGAAAACAAAGATCTACCTCAAAACTTCTGAACGCTGACAGTTTGAACAGACTAGACTAACATTTTCTCTTTGATGTCTTTGTTGGAATAGGTAGGCAGGAGTCTGAAACCGATACATAATTCCTTACATACCAGAGCGAAGAATAAAGAAAGATATCTCTTTTTGGATTAGGAGTTAATCCTTCTGTAAGGTTAATCCCCTTTCCTCCATCATATGGTCATCATTTATCATCATCAAGATCATGAGAAGAGGGGGTCATGACCCCCTAGGATAATGCTTTCAAATCTATGATCTTAGCTCTCTCCATAATACCTTACTCTCTATTCAATTTTCATTACAGTATTGTCATGTTAGATCCCTTGATTAATAGTTTCACTATTCTGCAATTTGCAGAAGTTGGTAAACTTGATTCTAGTTTTCAGCTCCTATTCAGCAACATCTTTTTTCTCTTTCTTTGTTCTTTTTCCAATTTCAATGCCTCCCTACCCCCACCCCCACCCCCTCTCTCTCTCTCTCTCTCTCTCTCTTACACCCCCTTATCAACAGAACATTATTTCTTCTTCCCCTCCTCTGTTTATTTCCACTTTTTCCTTCCTTATCCTTTATGCTTGTGCTAAAAGTATCATAAATCTACATTTAGGCAACCAATTGACATTTCCAAGACACTTTTTTGCATTCACCAAGCAAGTCGTCCATTCATTAAACCAGCTATTTATGACTTCCGTTAAAACAAAAAACAAACACGTACCATCACTGCCTCCCAGTTATGAGTCATAAGAATTTGAACATACTACCCCAGTCTAATGCTTTTATGGTAGGCAGAACCCTAAATTGCTCTGGAGATAAAAACCAAAAGCGACGTCCGACTTGGGAGGAGGAGGGAGGGCCTGTCAAATGCTCAGGTGCTTCGGGTTTCTGTTTCTGAACTCTTCTCCGTTGTGGGTGGCTAAAGTCTATCAAGCTTGAAGGTATGCTAAGTATGATGAACATGCAGACAAAACACAGACCGGGTGGCATGAAATGTAACATTTTTTTTCTTGGTTACTGCTTGAACAGCATTCTAACATGACATTCTCCAGGTATGCAACGTTACTTTTTTCCGCCTAGCCTTGAAAACCCCGGAACAACTTCTGAACAACATTTTAACATAACCCATAGTGTGGTTGTAATGAGGTCGACTTCGATAGAATAAACTTGACAAAGGTTTCTACGGGAATTTCATAGCCTTTAATTCCAGAAATTCAGAGCATTCCATAATTCCATCTGGGCATAATTCTATTCAGGCATAATTCCATTCAGGCATAATTCCATTCAGGCATAATTCTGTGAAAACTGTTGGAATAATAATACATAAAAAGAATCATAAGTACAAGCACATCAAAACAATATCAAATTCATAGTCATAATAGTTTCTGGAGAAAGAATGATAAATGTACATCGATTCTTATTACCTATAATAATGTTGGTTATCATTGTTCCACTTTTTCAACTGAATGATAGCTTTATGTTTAAAAACTAGAAACTAATATACTTCGACTATTAAACATTTGATGACACAATATGAGCTTAATTATTCAAAGATAAATCTCTGTCATTCTATCATCACTTCAACACACATCAAAAACCTTCAATATTTACTATCTGTTATAACTACTCACTCATTTAAGTTTCATGTACATGTGTATTCTTAATGCAACTCAAAGTTAAATGTCCATACTCAACATCATGACTTGCATACATTGTACCTAATACATGTATATAACAGTCATGTACATTACACAACACCTGTATGAAGTTTATAATTGACCATCTATTTTCTTCTTTATAATGTGACAATTTAAGAAAATGATTAAATAAACAACAAAACTAACCTCTTTGCCTGTCTTTATAACATTTTCAGGAACCAAAAACTATACAATGATGAGTCAACAAAAGGATTCCTGTTCCTCAAAACGACCCAAAATGACTGCTTCTGCATGTTAGTGAATAGCAAGTGAACAGTAGATGGTGCTATGTCAGTTACTACCTAAGGAAGTGCTATAACAAAAGTCTATCCTTCTGTACAATGGTAAACATGACATAAAAAATAAGGCAAATGATTCCAGCGCTAAAGAAATTTGGTGTGAACTTTCACCACACATAGACTACGGGAACCGGGTGGCTCTTGCATTAAGCCTATGAGAGTTAAAGAATGGTTTAACGGGTTAACATAACCCAGATATAAAATGTTACTTTGTCCCTTCACTGTTAGAAGTTAGAAGAACAACATTCTTCTAACTTGTCACTCTTTAACATCCATTTGAAGTGTGCAGAAAATCAATGTTGGTCCTACACTAGATTTGAAAGTGGTGCATTTATATCCCCATTCTGTACATCACATGATTTTTCACAAAATTTCTCTTCTGCTTTGTAAAAGCAAATGAGATTTACTATGTAAATGGACATCCCACTCCATACTTCACCTCAACTTTAATGTGAAGATGGAAAAAATAATTACAAAATATTTACAAATTCTTCAATTGTTTGTCTCTAGTAATGACAGGTTTAATCCATGACTTATGCAAAAAAGAAGAAAAAAATATTGATAGACTAGTGAAATGTATACATGTATGATATTTATTAGATTTACTGAGGGAATTTCATCACGCTACAAACGGTGGATTTAAGAAAGTTTTAAACACCTAATAATTCTCTCCCACTTTGACAGTGGGAAAAGAAACCACTATTAGCGATACAGCTTTAAAAGTGATTTCCATGTTTTACAAGTCCAGAGATGTCTTAATAAACCGATGGTGCTTTGAAGGATGGACAAAGTTTATGCCCTATTCGCATGCTTCCCATGCTGCAATAGAAACTGCCTGTCACTCCCAATTCACATCAGCCATATTTCTTCATGACCATTCACAGTTGTGGAATGAAGAAAAGACAGAGGCATCTTTCTCATGGTTAACTATCCAATAAGATGATGTCAGTTCATTGGCCGGTGTTCTTTGAACATTGTCTTCTGATGAGTTGGCACATATTAATTCACAGTGATATCCGGTTGTAATGAATTCGTTTATAAGGCACTACCAAATATACCAGTAAGCAGGTAATGTTGGTATTGTCCTGCCCGGCCTTTGAATGAAGCACTTGGCTGGGTGAAACAACTATGCTTCAACAATATTTCCCTAGGTCTACATGAGTAGAATGGGACTTGGGAGGGGGGGGGGGTCTAAAGTTTAAGTGACTTAAATGCAAATATCTTGGTCCTTTATGGAATTAGGACCTTTCGAATCCAATTGAAGTTAATAAATTTAAATGGAACTAAAATTAAATGTATATTGACAGCCAGAACATATTTTTAACCATGCTACTACAAATATAATGCTTAACTTAAGACACTAATTTATGTCGGGCCTGATATGTATTGTCCAAGATCAAAGTTAAAGTTACCATTATTATCAAGAGAAACTAGTAGAAGGTACTCCTTGAGTACTTGTCATGCCTGGCTCTTTCTCAGTACTCCAATCATCTCCTTCTCACACCTAAAAACACAAAGTACTATGCCTGACATAGCACTGCACATACTTTGTAAAGGACATAGGCGAGTGGGGTCATAAATCCTCAACGTGGTAATGGAAACAGGCTTTTAAGCGACTGACCGGTATCAGATACAAGAGTTCTTGAGTTTATCAAATACTTGAAGTCCATCAGCATGGAATTCAAGTCTACAAAGTTAGGCTATCTGGAAAGGGGTCAGGCAGACCAGCTATTTCTGAGCAAGGTTGTGGGAAAGAATGTTAAAAAGAAGGTTGAGTTCTGGGAATGGTACTAAAAAAATAATTTGTGAGCTTTCTCATTCTCTTTATTTCAATTTGGAAAATTATCATAGTAAAAATGTCCCCTGAAAAGGTTTGCTCTTCAAATGCCCTCGCATTCAAAATATTACAAGAAACAGCTGAAATGTTCGGACCGAACATGTGTGTGCAGTCCCATATACACATTTCTGTGTGCAGTTCATGTCACTCTCAGCAGGATTGAGTCAATATCTTCTCATTTCGGTGATTCCAAACCTCACAGCATAAACCAATTCTAATGTAATATATATAATCAACCTTTCCCAGTAGCTCAACTTTATCTTTAAGTATATATTTATATTTATATTTATGGTAAATAGTTTTCAAAAGAGAGGCAGCAGATATTTTACAACAAAGAAGGGCTAAGTAAGGGAAAAGTCTTCTTACCTGTTCATAGTTGATCATCATGATAAGTAGGCAGAAAGTTAGATTGATTGTTGTACAATCCATGGATGAATAATGATCACAGCCACAGACATAGAAAAGAAAGGGAGAGAGAGAAAAAAAAATAATTTAATAACCATAGGCATGAGGTTTTTTTTTTTTTTTTTTACAATCCATGAATTACATAACTAAGTATTACATATGTACTGAAATCAAAGGGTGATTATTTGATAGGTACTCAAACATACTCTTCAATTATATGCAATATTCCGATATAAAAAACTACCAGCTTATGATGCAACAGTTTCACTGTGTTGTTAAGAACATACTGGAAAGCTAATGAATTGGAGAATATAATATGTGTGATTTCATATCACAGCATAATAGCTTTGACACTTGAGAGAACAGAAATTAACATTTCAGATCACAGAGTATCCTTGATGTAAAAAGGAATGCTATCCATCCAGTTATCCAGGACAAACACCATGTGTGAATATATCGCTTCATCTATTGGCATCAGCAATTCGTGCCAGGTGATAAAAATGCAATCAAAGTAACAAAAATACCTTTTATTTCTTTACAAAAGTACACCACGTTGACAAAACAGAAAACTAGACATTCAAAAGAATAAGAGTTAGAAATTCTCATTTCACAATAAGAGACATCACAATTTAAATCCCATAATCGGTCATTTAAGGGATGTTTGCAGAAAAATCACCCATTGTTAGCACCCCTCACAATTACACCCAAACACCATGATTACATCCCTATTTATTACTCTGCAATCACCCTAAACCATGAAAACCAAACAAAGTCGTGTTGCAGAGGAACATGCTATTTGGAGATGAAGGTATGTGTAATGACCCCATAATCACAACTATGTGATTACTATTTATGATATGAGCTCATTTGGAGACAGGGAATAAAGACCCAATACAGAAAAGCTTTTCTGACCAATACCGACACTCGATTCAACAAAAGTAATATAGCATGACTCATTCATTCCTTTCATTTCATCTCATTTTTTTTTGGGGGGGGGGTGTTGAAATTATCTCTCCATCATCTTCAGTTTTTTTTTAAAGCTGCACTGAGCATTCTATGCTGTGTAATTTAGTGACTGAACTAAGTCAACTAACAGAAATCTTTGGGAATTAACAGATATTGTATACTGTTGTCATCAAGGTAGTGAATCACTCACTCCTGGTAAGTGTACCAGCTAAAACTCAAATTCTCATCAGACAAGCTAAGCTAAAAGCAAGTGGTTTGGCAGTCAGAGGTGATCAGGGCTACTTGTGATCAGCAACAACTGCCACATTTTTATGACAAATTTGCTCTCAGCCGATCAGATGCAAGGATTTCAGTAGCTTATAACAGTTATTGCAACTGGTTATAGATAACAAGTTTTATGAAACAGGGCTCAGTAGTGGTCATTTGGTTACAGAGCTCTTTATCCGGTAAACAACATATTGTTCAGTGAGACAGTTATAAGGATCAAACATAAGATAACAACCAAGTGCATGGTCATGGAGTTTACAGCATCACAGTTACAACCAGATATTTGCTATCTCATCAAGATATCGAATCATCACTATGGGTACCAGGGAAAACTCAGTTTCTCATCATACAAGCTAAGCTCATAGCAAGTGGTCTGGGGTTCTGTTGCCAGTGGTGATCAGTAGTGGCCATTTATTTATACCTTCATCCAGACATTAGCTATCTCATTAAGATAGCAAATCATTACTGGGTACCGGCATAGACCTCCATGGTATGAGATAAATCTCAGTTTCCCATCATACAAGCTAAGCTTCTAGCAAGAGGTCTTTTGTCCTGTGATCTGAGGCCATGTGTTCACAGAGATCTTAATCTAGTAAACATATTTTTCAGTGAGACATTTGATGAGCAAGCATAAGATAACAACCAAGTGCATGGTCAAGCATCATAGTTACAACCAGATATTTGCTATCTCATCAAGATAGCCAATTATCACTATGGGTACCAGGTAAAGCTCACATTCTCATCAAATAAGCAAAGCCAGTGGTGTGGGGGCATTTCATCAAGTGTCTTGTCAGTGATTTTTACCAACAAATTTGCTCTCAGCCAATCAGATGCAAGGATTTCAGTAGCTTATAACAGCTATTGTGACTTGTCATTGATGACAAGTTTTATGAAACAGGGCCCTGGTGTTATGTGGTCAGTGGTGATCAGTAGTGGCCATATGTTCATAGCTTCACCCAGACATCAGCTTCCTTATAGACCGAAGATAGCGAATTCTTATTGGTGTGGGTACTGGGCTAACAACACGTTCTCATCATACAAGCTAAGCTAATAGCAAGTGGTCTGATGTTCTTTGGTCAGTGTTGGTCAGTGTTGGTCAGAAGTGGTCATCTATGGTCATCTGTCCTCTGGCCCTTATCATAATAGAGTCCAACTGATTCAATATTTCATCTGGTGGTCAACTTATCTCACCTTCTCTCAATGTGCAAACAAATGACACAACATGACAGGTGCATGGGCCTACTAATTTCTTGTTTTCTTTGAAGGTAGTTTTTAAGCTTTCACCGAACTGAAGACAGAAATGCCAAAATCATGCAATTAAATATAAACTGAATGTTGAAAAAAAAAAAACACATTAATAACATCCTGCAAATCAATTGCCATGTTAGGAAAATTATTTATTGCGACTGACTGATAATAATGCCATGATTGATCACCTACAATACATAGTCCCATATGTATCAAACCCTGCTGCAGCATTTCAGAAAAATATGCTCTCTGTAATTTTGCTTGGATTTTCATGGTTCAATTAAACAGCCAAATGATATTATGTTTGTTTACTAATTGATCAACCGTTATCAGAATATAATTTGAAGATAATTTGAAGTTTTCTTGAAATAAAGTAGTCATCTGAACTTGTAATTACCTTTAAAGATGACTTTTATCACTTTACCTACTTTTGAATAGTCTGATTGACACTGTTCAAGTGCTCATAGAGTATACAGCTGTATGTCCATCAAAAATAAGAGCAACTGAATCAATATTAGTGGTCAAGTTAGCTCATAAGGTCAAGAGAGATAAGTAGAATGACCTAAACAATACACTTAAAATTGCTACATTTTGCATTAATATTAACTTCAACTTGAATCTGATATCTGATATAAGCAAATTAATATCTGATACAACCAAGTTTAAAGTTGCAACAAATTAATTCAGCGGTCATTAGATGCTTGGTCAACAATGGTGATGAGGCAAAGTGGACTTTGATTGACCATTCTCCATTAAACTGTGAGGTTGTTTTGAGAAGGAATCTAATTTTGAATGGTCGTTAGGTACACTACCATACATCAAACCTAATTAAGACAATGAGGTCTGGTTCAGTGTGTGAGAGTTCACTGACACTAATAACTGGACGGATAAAGGTGCACAACTGGACCCAATACAATTTTGGGGTACTTTATACCTATCCATGCATACAATTTCAGTCTGTCCAACTTCTCTTTCAGTAGATCATATCAAACAATAATAAACGAAAAGAGATACTTCATGATGCAAATAAGTAACATAAGTAGGCCTAAAATGGTAGTAAAAACAGGGAGGAAAGATGAGATGAAGGAAAATTATTCTAAGAAGTTAAAGAAATATCGTTTTCAGGAAACATAAATTTCTATTTTTTTTTGGGGGGGGGCTTAATATTCACTTAGTCTCTTAATTCATATTCTCCATAGTTTTCACTTATGAGGATTTAGCAAAAGATGGGACAGGTTATACAGGCCGCCTACATTTACATCAACAAATACTTTATTTGATGGCATGCACTCACACATGAAAAACTCAATCAAACTGGGAGTAAAGGCAAGAATCAACATGAAATGGAATATTTAGTACTGCCTTGTTCATATCAGTTTGACCATACCAGCTCACCTGTGGTTCTCCCTAATCCTGCCCACACCAGGTCAACAAACAATACCCTTCACTTCCCCTTTCTTCAATATCCTAACTCTTCGTCCATCTCCCCCCCCCCCCCCCCCCCCCCCCCTCCTCCATTCATTGGTACTCAGCACATCAAGGTGGTGGTCCCAGATAACTGGGGTATTATCCATGCTGGACTTCTTGTGTAAATTTACCTGAACTAACTGTTATCTCGTTCTGTAAACATAACTGTTTCCTTAGTCTAGGATGCAGATTCTTCCGCAATCTCTTTTGAATCTTTCAATCAATTTGGTCTAAGATCTGCAACCTAGTACACAAATTTTGCTTATTTCACACCTTGACATCCAATACAGAGAAATCTTTGGATCTTGTCCTAATTAATCCAATAGTTCTGAATATGATTCACACACAAATGTGTTATGCTAAACAGGGGTTTTCCACAACAGAGGACAGTGAATGAGACTAGAGGGGTGTGTTTACACTTGACTGCTCTAATCTTGATGATGTGTAAACAAAGGGAGCCTGATTGAGCAGGCTGTGTGAATAGGCCACTACACAATAGCACCCCTCATTAAGTGTTTACATGTTATGTTAGATAATAGAGACCAGAGTGGGATTATTCAGAGTGGGTATTTCACCAGGATGGTCACCCCAAAAGTCAAATCTTGAGAAAAGATTTGGGCATCCAATCACTGTTCTTTATAAACCTTTATCACTAGCTGTTAGGAAACAGGCTTTTGTCAATAACACAGGAATTCCATTTGTTGATTTGATTTATTTGATTTGATTTTTTGTTAGATTATGAATCAGTAGGTTTCTACACCTTTACGAGAAGATACCAATTTACAGGAGGTACAAGATGATCATCACACCAGTGATTGATCCAAAGCACATCCCAGAGCAAAATATGAATAAGAATATTCCGATGTCATTGCAGGATGAATAGAAAGAATAAAATCACAGGATATCAATTCAATTTCATTAAATTTTCATCAGAGTTAAAAGGGTGGGGCAGTTTACTCTTATTGGAAATGGCTATCTTTCCATCTTCAATGAATCAAGCACAGTGATGGGAGGATTCTAAACCTTGCAAAAAGTTTGATAAATCACCTGTATTCCGCTAGCCCAGATAAAAGAAGAAATGATCTTTATCAGGCCTAATTACCATGTCAACAGCCACTTAAACTCATCCTACCTGGCAGTTTTGATTAATTGGAACTAGTAGTTTTCTTTTCTCCCAGATTTGCTCACCTTTCCCACAGTCTTATCAATACTGTCATCAAGAAAAGGCAGGTGAGGGACAGGGGTAATGTTTTTAAACAAGGAGAGGAATAAAAAAGATTTTACAAAAACTTTTTGTAATACCTAAAAGTGCACAGAGAATTATTTAAAGGAGAATGAAACCCTGGGGGAAAATCAATTTTAATGAAAAGAGGGACAGAGAGAAGCAATTTTTAAAAAGTTGCATCAAAATCGGTTACGAAATGAGAAAGGTATGAAAGTTTGAAAAGTCTCAATTTACTTTCTATGGCGATCCTCAAATTGACAATGCTGCTTCAAAGTGACAGGTTTAGTAGTACAACTCTCCATGTTTTGTACACAAAATTTCATATTTTCCCCATTATCTCTCAAGGTGCAGCTTGTCTCCTTCTTAGCTCAAGATATATCATGAGAAAATGTGAAATTATGTGTACAAAACGTATTGAGGGTTGTACTACTAAACCTGCCATTTTGGAGTAACATTGCCAATTTGAGGATCGTCATAGAAAGTAAATTGAGACTTTTCAAACTTTCAGAACTTTCTCATTTCGTAACTGATTTTGATGGAACTGTTTTTAAATTGCTTCTCTCCTCTCTTTTCATTAAAATGGATATTTCCCAAGGGTTTCATTCTTCTTTAATATCTTTATTTTATTTTGTTTAGATCCCATTAATCAAAGGGACTTCACTGGATAAAATGAAAAAGAAATGAGGAAAGATGCACATATCCAAAGCTGGAAAATCCCTGTTTGGATACAATCTAAAAAAAAATATTAGGCTTGTACAGTAAATCTCTATAACTTTCCTAAGTTTATTTAAGTTTCATGATGAGGCCACATGACTGTCTAAAGAAATCGGTCACACATAAGAGAAATTCCTTCCGTTTCAAGCATAAATCTGGCCAGTTAAAGATCTGATAGAGGCAGGCAGGTGAGCCTATTCTGTAAACCAGAGATAGCAACAACATACACAGCTTTTATCTACAGAAATCAGTTTTATCCGTCAGTAGTGGGACCCACTAATAGCTGTAACATGTAGCAAGAAATCGGGAAGAGTCGGTGCCCTCGAGGGGATTAAAAGTGGCCTACTGTTGGGTGGAATAAAACACTCATGTGTTTGGTATCAGACCTGCTTGTGATTGTAGTATGGTTGAGGGTTGGAAATGGCTCTGTTGCCGTGGGAAAAATACCATCATAAACACTAACTTATCTAAAGACCAATAAACTGGAAACTATTTCCTTGTATATACACTGTAGAATGAATTCTTCCAGCTTTTGGTTTCAGCAACATTTTTTTTGTTGAAAACTATCCCTTTCCCTAAAAAAAGTTGAAAATAACTAATAGATTTTACAATTTCTTCATTCATCTCACTGACTGAAAACAAAATAGAACCTTCAATCTACTTCGTAGGAAACAAAAAAGTGCTCTCGAACTAAATCGGAAATAATGAAAAAAGCACTGAAGTACACTTATCAGGCAGCCCTAGTTCAGATATAAAGATTAAAATATCTGTAATATTCCAGGAATGCAAATGACTTCTGTTCCTTTGATAGTGTCCTCTCGCTGCTTCAAGCAAAGCCAATTTGATTTTGCACTTTCAGGCACTCTCATTCTCTTCAACACTGTTACATAACAACCCACTCAAATGCTCAATAACAAGTAGAGCAGTTTTCTCAATGATATATTTTGTTTCATTTGCAAAAGTGGAAGCTCCTTCACCTTTGACTTAACTAAACTACCATACAACAGTATATTTTTCAATCTTTTTTGTTTCTTTGATAGTTCTTGCTGATGTAGGGGATTTAAAGGGATTAGTCAAAACTGTTACAGGGTTTGTATATTGAGATTTCATGTGGATTACAATGAGTTGTACATGTCCAGACAGGTCTAGTGAAGCCATGAAGGTGGAAATCGTAAGATGATTAAGAATAAGAAGGGCGTGAGAAAGAAAAAGTTGTTCTTTTGGTCAACCATGGTCAAACCAAAGGAATAGACTAGTTTACATGACGACCAAAAGCTTGCTAGAAATCCTGCTTGCCCGATATGCAAAAAAAAAAAAACCCAATCATGCAAGGTGCAATTCCCTCTACAGAGATGATGATACAAGACATCACAAATAGCTTTACAAATAAGCCTACTGGGTAATGTGACATTAGATTTCGGAGAAGAAACATTAATGACTTTTGATACATTAGATCAAGGAGATATCAAGAGCAGTTTTTATACAGGTACATCCTCAAAAACAATGACCATGGGACCACATATAACACTTCCATTACATAACCAGATTGTAGAATACTGGAATATCAAATGGCACCATATGAAAATATCACTGATCTTTGTGCTATCTAAACTACAGCCACATCGTTGTAACATGTTTTGTCCGTACATGACCTATGGCAGCAGTGTCAAGACACTGTCCATGCAGTCGGTCCCAAGCGATGGACAAGCATTAGTTTATGTTGCCATGGCTTTAGACTCACCTGACCCACCCTAGAGGGCTTACTCCAAATCTTCCTGATACCCCCATCATCTATGGGAGCATCCCTTCTGGATCCACCGCCCAGCAGGTTTGCCCATCATCTACCCTGGATTGACGTATCCTAGAATCCCCATAGACAGTTATGGCTTCCGCAAACCTCCACCAGACTGATCTCTTGCCACAGTTTTGATATAGGTTTTTGTTGGTATCCATAACGTCCTTGTATTTGGAATGCTGTGGTTTTGTGATTTAGGGAGAATCTAACTTGAACTAGATTTTGAAAGTACAGAGACATTGCCATGTATTTCCGTTTACAATAAAAATAATGTTTGTTTGGGAGTGGAGAGATCCCCAGTCTCTGTTTATTCAGTCCATCACCACATTTGTCCTAACATGACATTGACCCCATTCTCATTACAAGGGATAGAGCGATCTAGCGCGCGCTAGATCGCGCCACCTTTATGGTGAGAACGCGGCGACGTCGTTCCGGCGCGATCAAGGGCGATCCACAGCGATCCCAAACCGGACCACCTCTGGGGGGTGGTCTAAGAGAGATGGCGCGATCTAGCGCGCGCTAGATCGATCTCTCTTTTGTAGTGAGAACAGGAAGATGCGAAGTACGCCGGAAGTACGCTGTGACCCAGGAAGTGTTTACAATGTAAGGATACAGCTCGCATATAGCGCACAGTATACAGTTAGTATAGATCACTAGCGTTAAGCCGAATCAAATTATGAGCGAAAACGTTGACCCCCATTACGTCAGATGTCATGGCAACAAGAACCCTGAAAAAGAGAGGTGCGACGATAGATCGTGTTACCCTCTGCAGGTGTGAACACGCGGCGTGCTAGCAGCGTGCCAGTGGACTGCCCTGGCGCGATCCATGATGGAGCGATCCACTTTCCAATCTCGTAATGAGAACGGGGTCATTGACTACAGAGCCAGATACTGTTGTTTTGACTGGGAATAGTTTTATCGGTTTCTTTTCTTTCCTCTCTTCTTTATCTTATACCGGTACCTCATTAGAAATTTCACTCTTCTCCACCCCTTTCTCACTTTTCTTCTCCCTCATTTGTTAATATTCCTTATTTTCTTTCTTCTCATTCTCTTTCTAATTCTCCATAAACTAAAATGATTGATCTTTACATAACTCTTAGCTCATGTTGTTTTCTATTCCTTTCTTTCTGCCAACTCTAACTCTTTCTGCTTTGCTATTTTCATCAGTCTATCCTTCATCCGATATCCCTATCCACTCCCACCTATCTCCACATTCTGTATACTTCTTTTCTTGCCTCACTTTTCTCATTCTCTCCATCACACTTTCCTCTTTCCATCTGTTGTCCCTCCCTTCATCCTCTCAGCATGCAAGCCCAGCCATCCTCCCTGCTGGGAGCCTACATGTGATTAGTGATTATTTGAAAGGCTGCCGCTGTGTACGGAACCAAGCGTCATTCTTTCTTTCGACTACATATGAATTCATGTCACCATGCGCTGAGAGAGGAATATGAGTTATGCATGGAATCGCATAAGGTGAATGTACAGACTAACAGGGGGTTTAAAGTGACTATCAATATTATAACGTTATCTTAAAATCTTCTTGCTCCAATAACTTTTCTAAAATGGAGAAAGGGTATGAAAAGATCGGAATAAAAAAACCAACAGATGTGTTTGAATACCCAAGAGGGATATCTAGTAAGCTAGTCCTCATGGTTTAAATTTGTTATTCATGTTGAGTATTTCACATTCCATTTCACAATACAAACATATGTTTTGATCAAGAAAAAAAGATGTGCAATAATTTTAGATCAACAGGTATGTTTGGAGCATTAACACTTAAAAACAAAATAAAACTTTAAAATTACAAAGGCTTCTGTCACCGCCAGTACAATACATGCAATATGGCTGCCAGATGGGCTATGCGATGAGGTTGAGGTGCTGGGGTAGTCCTGTGAAGCTAACGGAAACCGGCCATATGTGGGACTAAAGGGAGATTCATTGTAGCTATACCTCTCAATAAATTCCAGGTGTGCTATCCCAGCATGTTGCTGAGATCTAGCGATTCACGGCTGGAGTGCGTAGACCTCGGCTTTGACATTCCGCTTACTTCCAGTTTCGCATTGGGCTACATTTAGACTATTTCATAAGGATCAATGTTATCTGAAATTGAAACAACATACCTTTCATGTGACAATCTGCCACCCCCCCCCCTTCAAAATCAGTAACAACATTCTATTGTGTATAGTTCTAATAAGATTGTACAGGACATTATATTCCATTTACAGAAGGAGATGAAATCATGATTATGTTGCAAATATATTCTAAATCATATGGTTACTTATGAAAGTAAAGTTGCTCTTCAAAAGCTAAATGCTTGCACATGGCTCAACTGACATAGCAACAACAGATTTATCCAAAGTAAATTGAATTCATAAAAATGCTAACAGTATCATACCTATTGCTTTTTTATATGTTTAATTAGTTTGTTGTCACAATGTGAACAAATATTGACAAATTTGAATACTGATGCCAAATGGTTTCAGTACACTGGGTATTGGGTAACATCTGCATATTATCATTTCATGAGAAGCATTATTTGGTAGGCTACATGTATATTGTACAACAATTTTTGTGTATTTTTACAACAAAGCCTGCATTTCAAAGACCTTTTCTCACAGCTGACAACTAGTTATTTTTCCCGTCCTCCTAATTTCTACACAACAGTACAATTCACCAAGCTAATTAACACCTTGCAAACCATGCATCATAATGAGCCATCTCCTATTCAAATTTCCATAGTAACCATAGTCCAATATTCCCCGCATCCTTTCTCTCGCCATCCCTACACTGTTGGGTTCAACTCAGCCTCAGCGTGGATGGGTCACTGTGCTTTTGTCCAAGCTGAAGACATCTTTTCTGAATCAAGCATCTCAGCTGTTTTACGTTGCGCCTGTCCTTGCACTCTTTGATTCTGTAGAAGACACAAAGGTCTTGGTATTGGACCAACAGAGTCTCCTCAGGTGGTTAAAATTAATTTCTTTTTAAATGATGAAAGTAGATAGTGAAGGGGAGTGATAGAATGTTCCATATATTTTCTTGCTTTTTTTGTAAAAGCTTGAAAAGTTACCTTGACTAAAAAATGACAATATAGCCTAGTCCTCAGGCAACCAATACCTAATGCTTTTTAAAAAATATTTTCATTTCATTCAAAGAGCTTTTTTGAATTATTGCAGGGGGAGCTCAGAGTTCATTTCCAATGGAATAATGGTATCAATGTGATGAACAAACATTATGAATGGGTGAATGGTAAGGACTTCCATTAAAGAATGAGTGTTTTTTTTCCAGCATGGAGATAAACCCTTTGGCTCTCTTATATTTTCCCTAAAAATACTAAACAAATAAACTCATGTTTTGCAGAGAAAACTAACCTCCGTGCACTGAATAGTTGAGATACTAGCTAGCTCACTGATATAAAAATGCTTCATTTCATTATCATTCCCATTATTAATGGCATGAGTGATCACAGAGATATGAATGAGGGGGTATGACTCTTCAATAAATTGATGCTTGACTTTCTTCCTACTACCACCATCCAGTTCCATAGATGTGATCCACTTGGTATGTCATCGGGGAGTTGTCCCGTCTCTTTCTCTAGGCTAACAACACACTCATCCTTGGTAATATTTGCCCATGCCTCAGGATCTGGCACTGTTCAAAAAATGTTAAATATACGCTCTCTCACTCCTGGGCAAACAAAAACGAGGCAATTTGTAAATAGAATAACAGCGCAGAGAGAGCTAGTGACATTTATGGCTACATAAATCTCCCAAAAAGCAGTCAGGAGTCTTTGGGATTCTATAGAATCTTCCCTGATCATCATACACGGGTAATGTGAAATGAAGAAGGGATGGGATCAGAAGGAAAAAAATCTTCTTTGTTGTGGGATAAGTTGAGAGATGGAAATGAAAGAGTTAATTATATAGAGGTGACTGAGAGACAGCAAAGATTGGAAGGTTAAAAGTGCATGGCTAGAATAAGGTTTATCATTACAAAAATAGGGGTGGAATCAGTCCTAATGAATGAATGAAACAGAAAATTAATGAGATGTGGCGACATAATTATGACCCTCAAGCAATGTTTTTCATTTTCGGTGAATAATGGGAGGAAAAGTGGATCAAAAAGTTTGGGGAAAGGGTAAATTATTTAACAAACTGAATACTGAATGGAGCTTACTTTATATTTTAGGAAATAAATCAGAGAAACGGATGAAAGAGGAGGAACAACTGAGAAGGGGATGCTATAAAAGATGAATAAGGGTGAATACATTATTAGACAGCTGAACAAAGTGGAGTGAAAAGAAACGGGTATGAAGATAACGGGTCTGCTCGCTATTCACACGGACTGCTATTCATAGAAAACCGCTATTCATTTAACACGCGTTATAAATAGCAGTCCTTATGATTAGCGAGGTAATTTGTCTATGATCTGCTCGCTATTTAGAAGGACCACTATTCATACAAAACCGCTATTCATTTAGTCACGCATTATGGATAGCGGTCTTTCTGAATAAGTGGTCCTTATGATTAACGAGGGTACCCCAAAGATAAAGGGAGTGGCTGGGAGTGCACTTGCAATGCAACATGAGAAATAGGAGAAAATGGACAAGGGGGGGGGGGGGGGTAGAAAGCAGCTGCAGCTGGGGAGAGAGAGCAATAACTGACATTTGAAGAGAGAGAAGGGGAGATTGAAAGAAAAGAGAGAGAAGGATAGATAGATAGAAGAGAGGTGGAGTAATTTGTAGTAGGCAAAAGTGAGAGGAAGTAGTGTGAAGCGATTTATGTTTTCATCATCCATCACCCACTGATAAATTGGTCATTGTGGAGAGAATGATGATGAGGTCCTCCATCTGTTGATAGAACTCCCAAATATGCCCTTCCTCCTACCCCTACTTCCTCCTACTCCAGAACTCTTTGTTTATTGGTCTGGACTGACCCATAATTCATGAAGAAAAAAATGAATGGGGCAAAAAATGACTGAGCTAATTCATTTTTCTTTCTCTGAAATGCAGACTTCATCTGCAGGAAGTCCAATTTGCAATTATGTATTGAAATGTATTCAGATATTATTTCTGGTTATTATTTTAAATGCTCATGAATGAACATAATTATGCAATCCTGATGAAATAAGAAGAGCATTTTCCATTGACATGGTGGTATTTTCAAACAGAAAACTTGGGAAGGGGTGCAAATGTGTGGATTTTCTGCAATAAATGTTCAGCTGTTCAAAGCATTTCAATTTTAAATATTTGATTTTTTTTTTACCCTACAGAATTCTTCACACTATGCTTGCTCAGCTATTTTAACATTGAGAGTAACAATATAGTTTGATAATTTACATATCTACACTCACAGATTTTATACTGATCAAAAAATATTGTAATTTTCACAGAAAAAATACCTGGGAAAATGTACAAATAAATAAAAGTGAACATTGTGGCTAGCCTCAGAGAGGAAAATTAGATATAAAGATGTCACTTCTATACAAACATGAGTGATATAAAAATTACAAGACACCATCATTATCAATATCATTTAGAAAACAAAGACAATGTCTTGACCCAGATTATTGATTTTGTCGCAAAACCTTTGAACAATGTTCTAGCGTTGCATGAGTACCTTTAATGTTTCTCTCTCTCTCTCTCTCTCTCTCTCTCTCTCTCTCTGTCTGTCTGTCTGATTGAATGGAGCAAGCGATCAGATGGGATTCGGAAAGAGCGAAGGTCTTCCTTGAGCAGGGGCTGATCATCTCCACTAAATCTGTGCAAATTATTGGAGCAAATTTACACAACCTTGATGCCTGGGTTTAATGGAGCGAGAAAAATCAGGACACGGAACACTTTTTCAATTTCCCTTTTGTCAGGACTCCCTGACAAAGGCGGTAAGGTCGGGGGTTATTTATCATAGGAGAGTGGTTGAATGTTACCTGGGATGAGTTCAAGTGATCACAAGAGAAAGTGATGAGTTCTGCAAAGTCATCTGTACATACTTCTGACATGATTCCTCAAAGCACAAAGTACCTGTCTTTGGTAATGGGTCCTGATTCCTGCCCTTGCTCACTTTTTTTCCATGGATGGTAGAGCATTAGAGACTACCACATGAAAATACAACAGTGAACTCTCAACAAAACTGGTCTAGGGGGAAGTTAACCCCAATTCATCAGGTACCCTCTAATTACGTTGATAGGGTATTGAATTCGAATAAATTAATTACTTCAGATTTTTACACTTAATTAAATGATTTTCATTATCTATCAAGAGCAGATGATATAATTTTTTTCTCAGGCATACATCCTTCTCTTTTTGCTCTCACAGTGTTATCTCCCTCCAGGGCACATTTTTTTTCTCTTTTTGGGTGATGTTTAATAGTTTTCTAAAAATTTCAGAAAATCTGAATGAAGGCAATAAGCGGAACACGATATTCTGATATTGAACAGAGAATAAACATCAATCTAGCATAGAGTATGATGGCATGACATATGGTTCATTCAATTTCACACAATGTAGCCTGAGTCACTATGTAGCTTCTACAGGTCATTGACTTCTGCCCATCACAAAATATCTGCTTTCTGTCAATTAGTCTTAAAATCCAGACCCAACCAAACGAAAAACATGCATAAGACATCTATTTATTGATTTATGACTTTGTACTGCACATCCCTGTCTGACCATGCATATTAAGGTCAAAATAATTATCTTAACTATATTTCGTCTAAATCGGTGAATGGTGAAATTTGAGAAAGAGAACAAATTATGAAAATGCATTGATGTACAAATTCATCCATTTTTAAATCTGTCATCATGATTCTGATTTCATCATATAAGGTCATTAAATCAGCCATCATTGTCATAAAAGTTCATCACGGTTGGGTGATCATTGTCTCATAAAATTAACTTCTGACCTACTTAGAAGGCCTCCAACCTTCTGTTTACTCCAGGATCTTTCGCTTTTGTCTCCATCATAGGAATTTTCCTTTAGGTTTGTTAACAATCAATTCCATCATATTGATAGCAGCATATCAATGCTTCAGGATTCAGAGAGAGTAAAGTAGAATACCGTAGAACTAGGGACTTGGATGTACGAAACTCTCACAAATTTTGCAAGATTCATATGGCAGAACAGATGAATAACAACACTGAAATTTTGCAACTTGAGAAAATTTTTCAAAAAGCAAAACGTTTACAGTTCTTAGGTTTCGTGTCAGAAAAATTCTTTGTTTCAATGAATATTTTCAGGCAGGACCATACCTCCTAAAGTTACCCTTCTGAGTATACATTCATGCTCTCTGTACAAATGATTCATGAAATAAATGTTACACTTATTCTATTCCATTAGAAGGTTGAGTTTCAAGACTAAGCTTGCCAAGTCGCTGACTCCTGTGCCCAGTGGACCTTATCCTGGGTCCTACCTCCTAGCTTCAAGCCTAGTCCGCAACCTAATATTTATTGCCAATGTCATCTCATATGTTTTGTGGGTCTCTGGAGCCTCTGACAAACCATACCAAAATGGCTATCCATATCAAAGTCAAAAGCTGGGGCAAGCCCCCCACAAATGGGTCGATGAGAGATATTTTGCAGCAGGAAATTTGCTGAATGGGGGAAACATGAAGCTGTGGCTCTTTCATGAATGTACATGGAGAAGGAAGAAATGTTTGCGTTCCTTAGCAACCAATAATAGAGACTGCAATAGGCTTACAATAAGTTAAGGTATTTACAAAATAAGACTTTTATCAACCTTAAGTAAAAGTTGGTAGGAGTCCTAAAGAACAAGAACAACATTCCTACCCTCACAAGTAAAACAGAAGACTGAAAATGAAGAGATAATAATTATAGCAAGGGCACTGTAGTTGTAGGTGTCTCAATTTTGATCTATAGCTCTTGGTTGGTTCATCTCACATCCTCTCCAATCCCTGTATAAGAAAGTTGGGAGCTTATAGGTCCTACCATTATCATCCCTCTCTGTTCCCAACTTCCTCTCATTGTCCCCACCCCCCCCCCCCTTCCCATTTTGGGTGCAATGATACCCCCATACTCTTTCCTGCAAACTCCGGAAAACTCTCCGAGTCCATTGAGACCTGTAGTCACTTAACTCCAAGGCAAAATGGACTACTGAGGAAGGGCATAAAATATCTGAAATATTGGAAGATATATGGCGGCATATGATTGCCCATGAGTGCCCTGAATATAATCCAGAAATAAATTAGGATTACAGGAGAACTTTCGGGCAAAATGATGTCAGGTCGTAAATATTCCCAAATTTTCTGGGTGAACTTGCTTAGAATAACAAACCATTAGTTTTAGCAATTTTTTTTAAAGGTAGTAGTGAGCATGTTATCATAAACTCCTGCTTGGCAAGAAGGATAAAATAAAAGAAAATCACTGAGCAAATGTAATTCTTAATTTCTTTCTCTTAAAAATGTAATGACTTCTAATCTGATTTGACAGAATCGTCCAGTTGGCAATCCAATGAACAAGTATTTTCACCTGAAACAAAATTTGTTTGAATTGAACTAATTACCTACTGTGATGTAAAACCTTTCATAATACTAATGGTGATCAATTTTCAAGTGAGAATACTTTGTAGTTGTCTATACACTTGTACAGCCAACACCTTTCCAGTCATGAAATACTGATCAGATAAATCTATTTGGCAATGATACATTTTGTCTTATCGTACATATAAAACAACAGTGCAGCGAGTCCAACTGGACAATATTTTTCAGGAAAGGGGGGGGGGGGGGGGGGGGGAGGGATTGTGCAATTTCTAAACAAAGAAATCAGAGACCTCACAAAAAGTGGAAGTGGACCCTCAGATCTTTCAATCTGTCACGGGTGCACTTCACATAGCACCTCATTTCTCCCCATTTTCAAATGATCCTAATGAGCATAACACCCTCCCCTCTCATGATTCTTAAAAATGGACCAATGTTTCTATCATCACCCCATTTAAACCTCATCGTAGGGTGAAATTCCACTTGTTTTTTAAGAGTAACCTTTCCTCCCTCCCCTTCAGACATTCTACTCCGTGCAGAAATGTCATATAAGCTACGTTTATACAGGACTTGTGGTTTCAAAACTTTTAAGTTAGCGAAACTTTAATTTAACAAAACAACGACTCACTAGCCACGATGAGAGTTCACATGGGCTGTAAACAATGATTCTCGTTTTTCTGAAACTACAAGCCGAGTTATCGTTGTCGTCAACACCGGATGTAGATACTACAGATTGCGTGTAAACTGTACAGTACACATACAGATCCTGTGTTCATAATTCGCGCGAAGGGTATAACCCGGAAGTTAAACATGAACAGAGAGGTCATTGTTAACTACAATCTTGTGAAACTGTAAATTTATTCTGTCCACACGGTCCATAACTATGAGAAGGACCACTAACTGCTCGTGGTTTTGGCGTTAACCACAAGCTTGCTTGCTTGTGGTTCTAGAACTACAAGTAAACTTAAAGTTTCGAGATTATGAATCCGTTCATATGGTCTGAAACTACAAGATAACTACAAGACAACTTAAAGTTTTGAAACAACAAACAAAACTTATTTAGCTCCCTTCGTGTGAACCTGACTATAGTCTGTTCAGAGCTAGAAGGGTGTTAACCCTGTGTTAAATGATATGAGTTACCCTTCTTGCTCTGACTCATCTGAGCAGGAGATATTTCTACAGACTTTATTTTGATCTTAAATCACTCTAGCACCACAGGGAATTATAAGATCAAAAGCAGAGGCAGATTTCTTTGATTTAACGGTTACCACAGGACTCTTTAGCATGTTAAAAGATCATGAAGCAGGCACAACCAAGTTGCGTGACAATGAATGCTCATCATACAGCTATCTCATTCAATGACTGTGGTCTTCTTGGAAACGAATGTTTGTGTCATGGATGGAAGGAGGTGATAGGTTTAATGGATCTGCCATAATCAATGCATGTTTTTAGTTTTCAAATTTTGTCCATCTATGAAATAAAGCAGTGAAAATGAAATATGGTGCTTTGAATAAAATCTTATCTACTCATACCGTGTTTACACATTGATCCGACTCTCGTGTCGAACGCGGCAATTTTATGATGTATAAACGCGATCAGTGTGATCCGAGACTCAGGTCGAACACGCCTTTTTAGCTCCGCCAGAATAGTAGGTTTCGATCCGAGAGTCGTTTCAGACCCGGCAATTTTTTTGATGTGTAAAGAGAAAGACGTGTCGAACAAGGCAATTTATGAAAGGGAAAACAAAAAGAAAAGAAGAAAAACATAAGACAGGAAGAAGAGAGGATGAAAAACAATAAAATTCATTAAGAATTAAGATTAAACAAAGAAATACATAAGAAATATAGAAGCGAGACGATGAAAGAAGGAAAAAACAAAGAAATTCATTAGGAATTATGAGGAAACAAAGAAATACATAAACAAGAATAGAAGAGAGAAGATGAAAGAAGGACAAACAAAGAAATTCATTAAGAATTAAGAGGAAACAAAGAAATACATAAACAAAAATAGAAGAAAGAAGATGAAGGAAAAACAAAGAAATTCATTAAAAATTAAAAGGAAACAAAGAAATACATTAACAAAAGAAGAAGAGAGAAGATGAAAGAAGGAAAAACAAAGAGATTTATCAAGAATTAAGATTAAACAAAGAAATACATAAGAAATATAGAAGCGAGATGATGAAAGAAGGAAAAAACAAAGAAATTCATTAGGAATTATTAGAGGAAACAAAGAAATACATAAACAAAAATAGAAGAGAGAAGATGAAAGAAGGACAAACAAAGAAATTCATTAAGAATTAAGAGGAAACAAAGAAATACATAGGCAAAATAGAAGAGAGAAAACGGAAGAAAGAAAAACAAAGAAATTCATTAGGAATTATAAGAGGAAACAAAGAAATACATAAACAAAAATAGAAGAGAGAAGATGAAAGAAGGAAAAACAAAGAAATTGTAAGGGAAAAACAAACAAAAGAAAAGTAAAACAGTTTGGGAAGGCTTGCCAATAAACCACGTTTGTGACGTTATTCTATTCCCGTCTGTGATCCGCAAGCCAGGTCGAACTCGCCAATTCAATACATGTATAAACGCCATCACAGTTGTCCTCCCGTGGGAGCTTGAGGCGGGTTCGACACGACTCTCGTGTCGGACCCGAGAGCCAGATCAATGTGTAAACGCGGTATCAGAGTGGGATGGGGTGCATGGTACTTCATCGTTCATGAAGATAGTGCTACTCTAGATAAATCAGGGCCCTGTTTCATAAAACTTGCCATCAATGACTAATTGCAATAACTGTTATAAGCTACTGAAATCCTTGCATCTGATAGGCTGAGAGCGAATTTGTCGGTAAAAATCACTGACAAGACACTAGATGAAATGCCCCCCAGATTCCACAAACAATGCAAAGAACATGTCCTTGTTCCAACATCTAGCCAATTTCATAAGGAGAGCAGATTAGCCTACATCTTGGCTTTCAAAAACCTCACTGCATCATAGAAATATAATGTGGAAAGAATGTAAGGAAAGGAGATTGTCAGCAATATAGCAATACATAAAGTTGGATACCAATACCACTGAAGCAAGAAAGAGTGAAAGTAAGAAAGAGAGCAAAAGGAAGACAGATAGAAGAAGACATGACATGACTAGGAGCTAAATGAGCAAAATATAGTCCTACACCTAGACTGAGGAGAAGTTTTCCATTCAAAAATTATACCTGCATAGGCTTGGATGCAATCAAAAGCTACACTTGCAATTTCATTGCAACGTGCCTGGGATTCACTTACATAGTAATCATAAGAATCATACAAGATGCCACTTTGAGTTTCATAACCATGATTCTTCATGGGAATTTCGCACACGTTTCACCCATCAGCCCCTGCATACGGAGCGGCTTTGCCATGTGGGGTGAGGGATCATGGAATAGATCAAGCCCAGTGAGGCGCGACACCAGATTTGAGCGCAAGTCACTTTGCATCCCTCTTCCATGCTATGAAGCTCATAAAGGGGAGAAAGGAGCAATGCTTCTTGCATCTCGGAAGATGCTATCCCGGTCTTGTATTCTCATCCAGCCATCCAACCTTTATGAATATTTGATTGAGATGGAGATGACTTGTTTTCATACCTCTATCATCACATCTTCATCAATTCTACTCCTATCCTTGCATTCTACTTCCCTACTTCCCACAGCACCCCCCCCCCCCCTGCAGGACTCATAAAACTATCGCCCAACGAACACACCAACCCTTGCCATCCATCGTCTGCAAAACAAGGAGGCATTCCCCAGGCCAGATATGGGATACAAGATCCATTATTTTTACTAAAAAACGGGAGAGGGAGAGCGCGGAATGGTGCAAAAGCTTTCATTCATTTATGTCAAAAACGCTTTTCACATGTTGTCCCTATTCATCCCATTTCACGGTATCTAAAACGTATCAATTTTATTGATAAAATATCCACAAGTCTGACCTGATTCAATTTCACAGGAATTTTTAATACAATCAATCCTTGGTTAAAAGACTATAGCAATACACATAACACAACTATGACCACCCTTCGATAATCCCCTTTTCTTTTATTAATTTTTTTGAAGCAAAAATATAATAAATCTTCATAACTTTAACCCTCACATAACTTTATGAAAGTATGGTTATTATCTGTAGAGAGATGTAATCAATTTTATTTCATCTCAGCTTTTTCACCAGTACAATCTAAAACACTCTTTATATATATATTGACGTTGACATTGAACTCTTTGCAATGTATTATAAAAAGGAGACAATAATGGCAGATTGATTCCTCATTTCATTTCCATTACAACTTTCTGAAGAACTTCTTTATTCATTGAAAGGGAATTGGAGTGCACCGGGAACACCATCTCTACCAGTGGTGGCCGAGTCTACTACGGTGTTCCTGTGGGCATGGTGAGGATACATGCGTGAGTACCTGAGAATGTGATGTGCCGCCTTTGTTGCAATTTTGATGAAACAGTAATATGATGGGTTTCCAAGCTGGTAATGATAATCATCATCTTCTCTCGTTAGTTTTTTTCCTCATCCATCTGAAAACTACTCTCACCAAAGCACTCTCATGATGATGGAATTAGTGCTTAATTGAATAAACCTTGACTTTTTTTTTTTGCCTTTTGGAAATTCAAAATAAATGTATCAAAACAAGCTAATTTACAGATGATGCTTTTATTTCACCTTACATAATTTATCGACTACTTCCATTTTTAATGATAATGTTGGGCAACGCACTTGCATCGTGCTTTTTAAGAAAAATTGACTTCACTACCTTTCTGTAAAACAGTCCTTGGCTGATTGTAATTTCTGTGTATTAATGAAATTATTATGAAATTCAAACATGTAGTCAAGTGGAAACATGTTGAGCAGACCAACTAAAATTGTTACACTTTTATCTAAAAATCAAATATGTTTAAAGTAAAAACACAACTATATGTTCATACAACAACAGAAATGGCAAATTAAAGCTATTAGATTTGGCATTTCGAGAGTTCTGAAATAGCCATCATAGATGATCTTTGTTATTTGTGGCTTGCTAAGTAAGGGAAGGGTTTTTCAACTATTAAAGTACAGAAGAAAAGAAAGATCTCATCAAGTTTGAGTGGTTTTTAATAATTTTAGAACTTGTTCTTCATCTTTGAAGTGCTTCCCTGACAGTAAGATAAAACACATCTTTCTCATCTATTTTAAACTGATCTGTAGTTTGAATACATTATTTACAACAGTTGATCAACTTTGCAGCAAATGTAAAATAAAAGTCCGGGCTCAAATATTTGTTTAAATCAATACTCAACTGAATAATAATACACAATACATATCCCTAAAAGGCCTAGAGAAGAAATCATGTACACGTACTCCAATACTTCATGAGTCTACATGTATGACAGAGGGTATGTATCTTGCTACTTTGAGTTTTCAGAGTTTCACGTCTATCAAATTCAATAAATTTCGTAATCTAGAAACTTAATATCACTTGACTTGAAGTGTGTTTTTGTGTCACAAGAGTCAGCAATATCTCCAGATCAATCAATAGCTCAAAGAACCAATATCAAACTACTACTCGACGATGCGATACATGGTTCATATTCTCGTAAAAATCATTACTCTTTGGTATTTGTACTCGGAGAGTGTTCTTTCTGTTGTCAATAACTCCTGATCAATAAATAGCCCGAAGAGCTGACGAAATAAGACTATGTCTCGGACAAGATGTACTTCACATTTCAAATTCTACAGATCATTATTGCTTGGACACTTGTATAAAGAGTGTTATTCTTTCATTGACTCATTCAACCTTTGAAGTACGGATCAATCCTGATCAAATTGCAAACATGGCAACGGCAACTTTCATCACCGTGTTGACCCATCGGCTTACATCCTCGCTAATCGTCTCACTTCATTCACGGCCAATCGCTTCTCCGTCCCAACACCGGGCACGAAGCAACGACGGCAAGCGCCCTTCCCGAGAATTAAGATGTACCAATTACATGCGGACAAAAGGAATTAGGTTTCCTCTCTTGCGTGTCCACTTTATGCAAAGTGGTACTTTTCCTCACTCTCACTCTCACTCTCTCATCTCTCGTTCTTTCTCTCTTTCCTCCACTTTCTTCCTCGGTTCCTTTCCCTCTTTCTTCCCTTTCTCTTTTTTTCTTTCTTCTCTCTTTCTCTTTCTTCTCTCTCCTCTCTCTCTCTTGCTGCTCTTTCTGTTTATGCCCTCTCTTCCTAATTTTTCAATCATTTCTCTCTCTTTCCTCATCTCATCTGTTTTCTCTCTCCCCTCTTTTATTTTTTTCTTTTCCTTATCTCCTATTTCTTTCTCTTTCCTTATTCTTTCTCCCTATTTTCTACTTTATCTTTCTATTTTCTCTCCTCTCTGTCTGCCTTTTATCTCCCCCTCTCTCTTTCTCTCTTTGGGTTTCCTTTCACCCCCTTCCCCTTCTCACACTTTCCCCTCTCTCTCTCTCTCTCTCTCTCTCTCTCCTTGTCCCCATCTTTCTCTTTCTCTCTCTGAGCATCCTCTTTGCCCTGGCAGGTACAAGTCCATGTACATGTGATTCAGTAAGTGTTAGTTGTCAAGTTTTCTCTTCAGCCTGCGGGCATCCAACAATATTGACATGGTCGGGCCCTCGCAGTGGGTCATCAGGGGTTCTAATGAAATCACTCACACTAGCAGCCGCATCCAGACAATCTTGTACCGCTCTTGACCCCCATCTAGTCTGCATTCCTAGGGAGTCTGATACCACGTAATCTTCAATATGTGGGACTACCTCTTACCCCATTTCTCAATTGATATTAAGTCTATATATTAAGAGTAGAATTGAGTCAGAAGCACTTCCACATAAATGATTCATACTGTTGCAAAAATAAAGGAGACACTTTTTGATTGAATTGATACTGTTTGTTCTATTGAAATGAAAATCTTGACAAATTTTGCACTGCATAAAGTTTTTTTGCAATTGGACATTCTCAAGTTGCCAAAAATTACAAATAGGCCATTTCATCTGACGTCATATTTTAATTTCCTTGCTCTGAATGAAATTCATCATAAGAAAGGTCCACATACATTTTACATTTCAAACAGTTTGTGGAATAAAACCTTTCCTAATACTCCTTTTGATGGCTTTTCTGCTTCATTTGAGTGATTTGCTGAATTTTGTTTTAAGTCAAATTTCTCATCAGGTTTTCAAAAATTATATCTCTGTGTAATGACCATAATTTCTGCTGCAGAATACTGTAGTTTAGGCCCTTTTTTCATTTCATTTCATTTATTTTTCACAAATTAATTGAAATAAAAATATCAAGAACAGGTATATACATGTACATACAAATTAGAAAATAGATAAAAAGCAGCAAAACAAATCAAAATGTCGAGGGACTGACAGATTGTCAAAGATTGTCAAAGAATGGTCTGAATTATCAGACTGGTGAAAAAAGTCTGGCTGTGAAATGAGCTCTCTTGCACCACAGGACCACAATCACCTTGGACTACAGGCTAAAATATGAAAATCATATTTTATGATGTCTAAAAGGTGAAAATTTAATCACGTTTTGTGTTCTCTCCCATCGTTTCTCCTAAGGGAGTTGTAGTAGGAACACCCACCATGGTGTGTGTGTCTGGTGGCAAGGTCTTGAAAATGTGTCAAGGGTTGTCATATCTATTGCGTGCTCTCTCTCCCTCTCTCTCTCTTTCACCTTCTCTCTCTTTCTCTTTCTTTCTTTCTCTCTCTTTCCTTCTCCCCCAAATAAATGTTGGTGATATAAAATACTAAAACTGTTTAATATTCAATTTCATCTTACCTGTACATTACAATTCAAAGGAAGTTAGCCAAAGGTGGAGAGAAATGCCAATGTTGAAGACAGCAGAGACCAGACCATGTGGAAGAAACAAAAGAGAGGAAAAAAAAGAAAATGGTTAATTGAGGAAAAAAATACTTCAAAGAAAATGTGTAGCATACAAGATACTAACCCCCCCCCCCAAAAAAAAAAAAAACAACAACAAACAAACAAACAAACAAACAAACAAACAAACAAAAAAAACAGAAGAAAGTCAGTAGTGGATTGCTCTTTGAGGATATTGTCAACCAACTGATTGTATACCCAAGATAACTCATTATTAAACCTATGGGAAGGGTACGTTAAAGGGAAATGTGATGTCTGTTAATTAATATTCAATCATTTTGATTGATTGGCAAAATCTGGCAACCCTATTATTTTGTAGAGACAGAGATTGTTGAGGAGAATAACATGAAAATGTTTGAGAACTCAAAAGAAGAAAAATAGAGAAAGGATATTCTCAAGATAGAAAGAAGAATGGTGGGGCAGAAAGCGAAATAAATGAGTAGGAGCATCATGTGGTGGGGGCAGGGGCATGGGGACAGTTGCCCCTTCCCAATTATTTCTAAATTAAATGTGTATCTGTCAGAGAGAGAGAGAGACAAAAATCACAATGCATTTGCCCCTCCCCATATTCTGAAGACATATTAACATCCCTATAAGGTTGACATGATAAAGAGAAAATTAATGGAACAGAAAATAACCTTTCACCCAGCACATACTTTTCCCAGAAGTGGAATTTCAAAGCAATAAGACAATTCACTTCTTTCAAAACTCTGCCTCCTGTATAAAGATCGGTGTCACATTCTAGATTAGGCGGAAGAAGGCTCATTACTGGATAATAAGAAATGTTTACTCCTTTTCTCAAAATAGTACATTGTTTGTTGGCATTAATACGAGGGATGTTAAATTAGTACAGAGACAGAAGAGGGAATCGGAGATCAAGATGAATATGAAAAGAGTTCCATGCACTTTCATGAAAAATAATTTCCATCTTCTCAAGTTATCATCAAAATACTCCACCGGGTCTTAGTGGAATTCGTCCTGACATGAACTAGTTTCTGTCTCAGAACTTGGAAACGTGATTAGCCCGTGTAACGATGCGAGTTTATTTCTGCCGAGGATTCGTACCCTCCTTCGCTTCAATCATGTCTAGAGCAAGGTCAGAGAAATACGATGCACCGTGATGAACAAAAGGTACGCCAAAAGCCTGACAGTCTGTCACAAGGTACCAACCAACACTACCACCACAACAAGGGCAAAACGATACAAATGAGGTTTGTTAAAAGGGGGCTGGTATGTTGGCAATCCTACCCGGGCTGACTTTTCTAGGGAGCTCAGATGATGTTTTCTTGTTTATTGAGTGGCCTGACTTTTATTGGAAGTGATCATCCTTCTGGAAGCCAAAGGTGAAAGGATATCTGCCTCCATTAGATGCCCCTGCATCCCGCTGAGAGTTGACGGAGACTGCAGCATCAGGCGTCAATGATCGCTGCGCAGACAAGCGGGAGGTTCCATAGCAACCGAGATAGATGAAGAGCTACGAGTCAAGGAGCATTGTCTCATTCTGCGCACTTGCTTGGTGTCGCATATTGTTTGTACATCAAAGCTCCTGTTTATTAAGGAAATTCAGGGATCTCCCATATCAATCTCAAATTAGCTACATAATAATTTCATAAATAATCTTGAAAAACAGAACAAGTGATGACAGTATCATTCCAGTTATTGGTCCCTCTAGTATTTGATGAAAAATCTGTAGCAGAAACCAGAAAGGCAGACAGGCAATGGAAAGAAAAGTGGGAATTCAAATATAAACACAAGCTGAAGGAAAAAAAAATAGATATTCATGAAATGGTTGAAAAGACAACAGCCTACTTTACTACTGTTTAGACACAAAGAGATTGTTCCTGCATTCTACCTCTCTTGAATATCACAAAATTATATTAAACTTGCACAAACAAAAATATACAGGTGGGATTTTCTAGATTCCTGAAGAATTATTTTCTTGACAGTTTTTTTTTTCTCAGTCCTCATTCTCACCACTCAAATGTGACTTCTTTCCCCTCCTGTGCTGAGAGAGCGATGACCCTGCATGACCCCTAACCTATCCTATTACTCCCTTGCAGTCTGGTGATATAAAGCTGTGCTAATCACAGCTTATCCACTCACAAAGTTATTGATACAAAGTCTGAGAGGATTTCAAACTTTCTGTCCCCCCCCCCAACAACCACCTTCTCTCCCTGTCTTTCTGCTGTATTCTTTTCTCTCTCTCTGTCTTTCTCTCTCCCCTCTCTGTTTCAGCCTCTTTCTACCTACTTCCAGTTCAATTTTCGTAACTTTTCTTACTATGCATGGTTCCGTTCGTGTATTTACATCATCACTTGTGGTCTATGACTTGAGTTGATTGCTAAGGATAACCCTACAAAGACCTTTGTAGATTACAACAAGGGAAGTGTTTCAATAATAGAACTTGAAAAAGTAGTAGGCTTCAATAGTGAGCATCCATTTTTCTAACACTCACCATATTGCAACGAAAGAATCACTAAGTTTCTAGCTCATGATATTTATTATTTTGAAATATCATAACAAACTTTCGGAACAAATGTTTATGCTTGTGCCCTAGGGAACAACAAGAAAGTACTAGGAGTAGCACAGGGGTATGCTTTAAGCTCTTTTCTGGTTGAGTTGCCGAAAGTAAAAGGGAGGTGGGTATTTGGAGATCCAAGAGGGTATTATACCTGAAAGGGAGATGAATGGGAAGGGGTGGGGTGAGTTAGCATGGACAGGAAACACAGCTGCGGTGGATGAAATGATTTGCTGAAGGGGAAAATGACCAAGGATGACATGGTCAGCTTTTCTTTTCTTCATGCCCAAAATAGAGGAAATATAAATCTCACTGAAACAACCCTGTGCAGCTACACAGGATTATGAGGACAAAGTGAATTAACAAGCCATACTAGAATGCCCCTAGTATTCCTTTTAAAGAGCAAGGAAAGGGTGAATGATTGCTTCTGGCAAAATCTTCCTTGCCTCCTAGGGGTTACGAAGGATAGGGCGTTATGGAACAACTAGCCCGGAACAAGTACAATACTGCCTAACAAACCAGAGGATTTCAGTTCAGTGCTGTGTCTGGAATTAGGATCTTAAATCAGACTTCTTTTCTTTAAGTACGGAGTGAAGAAGATGAAATGAAGAGTTTAAATACTGCAAACACAGCAGGCACTGGAGAACAAGTGGATTTAGCCTTGGAATTACAATACCCTCAGATTTCAAACAAATGAGCAAACAGTTACTCAGATCCTTCCTTTGATGAAGATTAACGGCTTACAATAACATCCTATTCTGCAAAATTTGAGAGAAAGTTGACACAAAGCAATTAAATGTTGTACACATCAGGCCTGTGCTTGTGCAGAAAAATATGAAAAAATATAATATAGTAGAACTAACAAAAATCACATGCTGAGCCTAGCTGAGATTGAAAAACTTGATCATAATGACAGACCTCCTCCAGAAACATAATCTTGAATTCATTCAGATTTGGTCAAATGAGCTAGACACAGCTGGAATGTTGGTTAATTAGCAGTGGATACCACAACCCAACAATAATTTTCTTGTGCTTTTCTTGTTCCATTTTCCTCCTCAGACCAAAGATTGTGAATGAAGCCACAAACTCATGCAGGGATAATTAGTGGAAGCTATCCTCCTTGAAACTTGATAACAACCAGCGGTTTGCATATCATACCTGGGATTATATGATGCACCCCGCAAATATGAAGCGTATTCATTTTTGTCTCATCGGTGAGATCATGTAATATACCCTCTTTATGAAAATGCTTATGTGAAAGGAACGATGGTGATTTTTTTTGTCATTCCCGATTTGAAACAGAGGGATACAATAGATGGTGGGATTAGGGGAGTTGAGCAGACGAGAATTCCAGACCGCTGACTTAAAAACCGAAAAAGTGCATTCCAGAGTAAGGCCTGGGTATGAAGCAACTTTGTCCACCCTGCAGAGAGTGAGGGTAATACATTCTAACAGTTGTTCAGATGAAAATGAGACTGGGAATAAAGAGAACATCAGAGAGAGAGAGAGAGAGAGAGAGAGAGAGACGGGGGGGGGGGGGAGACATACTGAGAGGAGAGGTGAAATGACAATAGAAAGAAGAAGAACAGGGAAGAGGGAAAGAGAGATAGAGAAAAGGAAGGGATAAGGCAAAGATGAGATGAAGATGAAGAGAAAGAGAGCAAGAGAGACAGAGAGGGACAAAGAGAGCAAGAGAGACAGAGAGGGACAAAGAGAGCAAGAGAGACAGAGAGGGACAAACAGCAAGAGAGTAAGAGAGACAGAGAGGGGCAAAGAGAGTAAGAGAGAGAGGGATGGTAAAGAGAGAGGTAGAGAGAGCAAAGAGAGCAAAGAGAGCAAGAGAGCAAGACAGAGGTTCAAGAAGGATCAAAACACTACTGTAACTTGCAAGAGTGCAAATGGTATAAGCGAGAATGAGAAAATTGTTTTACAAATTAGCAATATGTGGGGACAAAATCAATTTACAAATTATATTAAAAAGATGAATGGAGAGGGAGAAAGAACAAGAAAGAGGTGTTCCTATGATGCGGAGGTGTTCCTACAATGCGCAGGTGAGAGAGACTGGGGTGTCCCGGTGATGCAGGCAGGTGTCCTCCTAGCAACGCTGATTCAATCTTAGCAGGTTAGCTCACACCTTGCTAGCTGACTCATACCTCAACCATGTATGTGATCCAGTGAATCTATGCAAGCAAGGACCTATCATTCTACCATTATCAGCAGGTGAGGATGATGGGGGTTGTCTATTATTGAATACCAGTAGAGGAAGATGTTGGGACACCACCATCCCACATCCTACACATTGGTGTGATATGACACAAGAGTATAAATAAAGGAATTGAGGTTATCAATGAACAAAGTCAAGAACAGCAGATTCAGAGATTTTTTACAATTTCCCTCTATATTGTGATCTCAACTTGAGTTATGTTCACTAGATTTTACTGAAGTGCCAAAGACCCCCCCCCCCCCCCCCCCCCCCCCCGTTTGAAATAATTGCTTTTCTGAATATGAATCATTTATGATCTTATCACCAATTCATCATCATCATCATTACAATTATTGTTATCATTACCATCATCATCATCATCATCTTCATTACCATAAACATTACCACCGTATCCATCATTATAATCATCAAAATCATCCACATCATCATGTTTACCATCCCTCATCATTAGCATGCCAAGCACATGAAGGAGCTGTATGATGAGCCAGACAAACCTCAGCTTTCACTGACAAACATGGATGTACCTTTAGGACACAATCACCTCATCCTTCATCCCATCTCATCCCATCCTTGTCTCCGTCTGTCATCAGACAATGGTCGTCTAATCATGCAGCGCTTCACAAAAGACTCTTACAAGCAAGCCAAGGTCAAATCACACCACCATTGCCTGAACAAAGAACCAAGAGGACGATCTCTATAAATTATTTTTCTTGCCTTGAGGGAAATGAAATTACACTCTCGTAACAATCAACCAAAACAAGCACCATACGATGACTGAGAATTCTATGAACAGCGCTAACCATCTCATTTTAGCCAAATTCTATTTCCTAATTTTTCCTCACGTTGTCACCTTGACGTATCTTCTTTTGTTCGGGTTGTTCCTATACGTCCAATTTCCATTCGGAGGGATGGGTGCACAAAGAAGCGACTGGTTTAACCTTCATGGGTGTCGAAGTGGAGAAGGAACGGTCACGAATGCAGCAAGACTAACAAGGGGAAGGAAATTAGCTCCAAATTAGTAATGTTTCCCAATCAGGGCATACCATCAGCTGCTAAATGATAGCTTTGGTGATACCGCTTCACAGTCAGGAGCACTAGGGTCAGGTGGTAGTCAAGGAGAAAATGGAATGCATCCCGGATGATGCACAGATTCGATTAACGCACTTCAATATTTTTAGTATTTCCTCTTACAATCAGGTTTACACTTGGACAGGGTTTGTTGCTAAGAATTCAGTAATTTCTTACCCTATCTATTCAAACTCCAAATACAAATTACAAATTTACTTTTAAATGTAATATTTATAAAATACAAAATTAACAATCATTTTCACTGTGTGGACCCATGAAAATATACAGCAATACTTTCTCAGAATACATATTGACTACATTTGAGTTTGTTTTTTTAACCAACATGTTACAGCTCCATGTTATAATATGGTAAAAAGGTTGTCCACCCTACATATAGTACAAATCATTCATTTTGACCTCCCAAGGAAATAGAACAAGGAAATATCAATTCAATTATAAGTAGTGTTAATGGCTGATAATCAAAACTCATATTCCTCCATTCTCTAGAAGGGTAATACGAGACCAGATCTTCCTCAGACAAGCCCCGTTGATTGATCTGATCTAAATTGATTATGTAAGGAAACGCAGATTTGTTTCAATTTGTCTCTGATAAGAATGAAATATGAACCAAAAATCTAGCCCCCAAGACCTGGTAACAATGCAAAAGCCACAACCGTGAAACACGATCTATTTTGCCTAGGCAACTTTTTCCGCTTCTATTTCCAGAGGGAAAGAAAAAAAGAGAGGGTTTTTGAGTGCAGGAATGAGAGGAAAATGAAATAATTGAACTCAGAGGAATAGAAACCCACATGTGGATTTCCAGATGTTGTTTCCTTTTATCAGCTACATTTTTTTTCAAAGCTTTGAGAGCACATTCAAGTTAAGATCTAAATTCACATTTAACATTGTTAAAATGATATATTATTATACATATTATATTTCTCAAAGGTGTATACTGACCATTAATGTAGGACTATTAGACTTGCAGATGATCACCGGCAAAGGGGGAAAAAAAAAGCATCACTACGAAGTAAATGCTTGGAATTATTTCTATGATGCACTAGATTAAATTGCCTCAAGCCTTAAGGGAGAATTGATAAAAATTTAAGTACCGTGAAAATTGTCACCTTACCATTATAATGATTTGTATAAAAGTATATATACTGATAGTTTTTGCAACAATACTGTGGCAATGGAGCTCTGAAATAACTCCTTGTTGGAGCCAATGATGAAATCACGGTATCAAACTTCAGTGTGGTTTTCAGCAACTTTTAACTGAACTTTGGGTTCATTTTGCAGGTCTAAGGAATCCACAAATGCCATCTAAGCCTTTAAAATAAGCTTTCACAGAGTTTCTTTGAAAATATGTATTTTCATTACCATATCTCATAATGACCTTTAACCCATTCAGTATTTCCATGTAATACACATCTTTATGGGTGCGTTTATGCTTACTTAGCGAAGGCAGAATGAGAGTTTTGAAACGCTCATCTAAAACGCAGTTCCACAGGGTACTGTTTATGCTTGTTTTCTCCAGGCGAATTCGGGCTCTGCAGCTGGATTCGCAAACCTGTATCATGTGTACTGCGCGTGCTATGTTGACCCCGGGAGGGCAGGTCAAGCTGTGGCTCACGCTTTTTCTAAAGTTTTGAGTTACCGCACTGTATACCCATGCACAAGCGGCGCGCGGATTTTCACGTGAACCGGAAACTCGTTTATTATGACGTTGTTTAAACGCGTCTACAAATGATCGTGCGTTTATGCTTCCCCAGAAAACGTCTTTTTGGAGAAACGCCGATACAAAACGCACCTTTTTGTGAGTTTACAATCGGCGTTTTAGATTGGCGATAATACGAAAATGAGGAAGGAGGCAACTGTGTTTTAAACTAAACGCGTAACAAAAGCCTCATTCTGGCCTGAAAAAGGTGAGCATGAAATGTAACTACAGCATTCAAAGGGTTAAACATGGGATTGAGCGTATGTCATATCTCTCTCTTACAATCTCCTAGCATTTCTGTTGTGTAAACCTGGATGCCAAACCAAGGTACAAGGATGGGTAGAAATAAATCAATAACCATCTCCGGGCCAGGGACACCGCTCTGGGAGATGCTCTGGGAGATCGTGGAAGAGTGATTCTGGCTGGAGGAGGTCTAGAGGATGATGGAGGGGAGAGGGGTACAGTGGAGCAACAAAAAAAGAAAAAAAAAAGAAAACAGGATGGGGGAGACTGTATATGATCCAGAGTAAGAGGCTGCACACCCTGGATGCATAAACCTCTGCCTTTGACATGTCCAATATTATTGTCAAGAATGATAGTTGCCAAGGTCAGGGGTCAAGGGTCAAATACTGGAAGGTGAAAAAGGATCACGTAGTATTAATTGATACATACTATGGAGGAAATGGTGGAATATTTTTCAGACAAAAAGATAAACATATAGCATACAAAGAGAGAGAAAAAGTATAAATGATAGAATATTTGAAGTTGAGAATAAAGTACAGAAAGAGGGAGGGAAGAGAGAGAGAGAAAGTGATAAAGCAAAGAAAGAAAGAGAGAGAGAGAGAGAGAGAGAGAGAAAGGATTGATACATAACAGACTATACTGAAATTGATGAATAAATGAATTGCAAGCATCTAGAGACTGAGAGAAGACAGTGACGAGTATTCAATAAAGGTTTGGAAATGGTTAAATGAAACCCAAATTTTGGAAATTAAAAAAAAAAGAAACAAGCTTTTGAGAAAGAAAGAAACACAAACACCCCGTCTATGATAGTACACACAGGAGAACTGGACAAAACACAGCGTACACCCTGCCAGTATAACAGCGACAAAGGACAAACTCTGCACCAATTGTCCTAACCGTCTTGGCGGTTGAGAAGTGCAAGTGCATTGTGGGTCCCATGAGACGCAGCTGATTTGTTGATCACACACAGCGCCAGCACGCCTAGGAGATTGAACAATCTCCGAAGACGAACGACCCCCTAAAATAGAGCAGAACCTATGCCCAGGCATGCAGCGAAGAACCAACAATACTTTGAATTCTCCTCCACATTCTCTCCTCATCAAGCATGCATTGTGATACTACTCCATGAAATGCCTTCTAAAGATCCATTAAAAAAAACCAATAGATCATTTTTCGCAAATGAAATGAAAAGTTTTATCATCTAAAATCTCTTTATTCTGAGATACTATCTACCACAGAATGTAACATTGTAGATCTAATATGCTTTTAAAGTTTTCCCTCCAAATATAATGATAGAAAAATTCACAGAAATCAATAAGCTTGAAATCATCAATATAAACATAGGTGAGCTGATATTATGTAAATCGTCAATACTTAACTATTATTTACATCAAAATTATCTCCAAACATTATTTTATGAATAGCGATAAAAATGTCTATTGCTAAAAGAGAGATGAATAAAAAGGAAATGTAGGCCTATACTAAGAATGCAGGACAAAATAACAGCTTCAGCAGTTCAGCTAAATTGTTTCCAAGTTCTAGGCCATAGGGATATGACTCACACATGCCTTTGAATTGTCAATAACAGCATAGCAACTCCAGAAATATTAACAAATGCTGCCTTTTCATTGTTTTTCTACAAATATTACAATATTTGACTGCTCCCCGTCTCGAGAGAGTGGTAAAAATCAACATGACATACTTCTTCCTCATCAAGCTCCAACAAGAGAACCCATCATCTTCAGATGATGTTGACAAACCGAAGACCCCAAGTGACCAGCCTCGTCTCTAACGAAACACCGGTAAGAAAAGGAAATGTTACCTTCTATCAAACACAAACTCAAGTAGACTTGAAAGATAAGATGAAGAGAAATGAGCAATAATGGGTAAAGAGTGTTGGTATTAAAAATTGAATAGCAAGGGAGCTGTTCACATTAACAAGTTACAATGAAAGCTTATTGAGCTAGCATGGAAAAAAAGACCAGCAGGATTAAAAAGTCGGTAAAATGTAACAGGGCACTATGCAAAAATTATGATAATAAATGAATAAACATTTGACATTATTATTTCAAACATGGAGGACTAGATATTTGACAGAGCTTGTCAGAACACTGGGTGAATACAATTGATCATCAACAGACACTTACAGGGCAAAAAAATCTAAAAATTTGAATACTTTGTGAACTTGTCTATTGTGTATAAAGAAAGTGCATTGCAAGCACAAAGAGAAGACACGCAATCTGAATATTTTTCGTATGATGATAACGATGAGATTTTTTAAGACAATGATTGTGTGAGTGCAAACAGACCACAATATGTCAGAGGAATGGAGAGCGATAGATGGACCTCGAAACCACATCTGGCTCTGTTCTACCTTGGGAATACTGGCAAGAAAAAAGGGCCAGAATTAGTTCCCCGATTTAGTGACAAATGACTCGGATTACTGCACATTTAGAAAAGGGACAGTAAATACCAATTGGCTACCACAGGGACCTATTTCTTCTCTATCTTCTGCATGATGAGTTTAGGATCGTGAAGGAACTTTCGTCATTCATGAAATTTCTGAAAATAAATACAGATCAATCCTTAGGAAAGGTTAGGAAAGGGGGAATGGGTAAGAAAACCCAATCCAATAATTTTGTAAGTTCGTTAAACTTTGGCGGCATGCTTTTTTTCACATTTCAATCACTGAAAGAAAAGAAATTTCAGTCTAATATTTCCATACACACACAAATGAGAAAACCTCATAGTCCCATGTATAAACTTTATTGTATTTGATTTAATATCCCCATAATATTCCCTTCTGCATATCTTCATTGATTTGTCCTCTCGTTAATTGTGGGATTCGTCATTGAAAGTCGGTTAAGAAAACGCAATGGCACTCGCCTAGCCAGCCAGGCCTGGGCCCCTGAGGAGAGCTGGAGATTGCTTGGGATGATTATAGAACATGGTCGTCATGGTAACCAGTAGAAGATGTTGCTAGCGGTTTGTATGTCCTTGTAATTACACTGTTTATCTCTTTCTTCATAATTTTTTTCCTGGGTTGTTATGAAAGAGACAATGAGAAGCGACCTTACAAGTGCTAATCACAGGTAGTGGTCTGTGAAACTGGTGGTGATGAAGCGATGATGATTGGGTTTTCTTTCATCATCCAGATGGTTCGAAACAAACCATAATCTTATTCTAATCAAGGTTCATCAATATCTCTCTTCATCACCTCCTGTCACATTTTTCTTCCTGGAATTGCTTGATTTCATTGGTTACATAATCAATACATTTTCTCTCTTCTGCAAAGTGCAAATGTAATTTGTGTAAGTTCACTCCTTCATGTACTGTATATTCTTCTAAAAACATACTGGTAATCATATGTGCAATTTTTGCACAAACATGTCAGTGAATATTAGTGTTTTCAGATTAGATTCATTTCAATAAACTTTTGATTGATTAAAGTTGCTTCTACTGGAAGAATATTTTGGTATTTCTGTACAATGCGATTGGACCAGTGTCTAAAATGTTCCATAATTTCAGAATTTAACAATACTACTGGTAGGAAAGCAAGCAATATACATCTATATTTTAAAATCTGGCATTTATGTCAATCATGCTTTAATAAGTGTCTGAATGACAGACTATTTTTATTTTCATGAAATTTAATCTGAAGTGAAGATTGTTGTTGTTTACATATTTCCTTATCTGATACAACAATTTAAAATGTTGTGTCATAATGAAAAGGTGTAGTTTTACTACCAGTATGCTAAAATATTTTCCACTGTGAGAAAGAAGGGCATTAACGCTATGTTAACCCTTTCAGGACAGGAATTATTTAAGGGCTAAATTGATCACATTTTGTTCTTCAAATTGGCAGCAATAAAAATTTTCTTTTAGTACCACATGGTTCTGATAAGGTGTAATGTCCTTGAAAATGATATACATAGTTATGAATTTTGTCGAAAAGATGAAAAAATTGCCAATTAAAAAAAACAAAAAACAATGACTTTGAAACTCTCATTGTGTTGCAAATTTAAGGATTTTAAAGTTTCATTTTGTTTTAGAAATTCCTGCCATGAAACAATATGGTCATGCAACAAAAATGGACATAGCGTGTGCAGAAATTTTTGCTCTCTCTACTCATGCATCTGGTATATTTTTTAGAGCTCTGAATCAAAAGTTATTGAGCCAAACCACAAAATGTGGTCAATTGTCTCAAAAGGGTTAATTATGGCTATGAGCTAACGTCTTTCTGGCTCTTAGCACATGATGTATTCAAGTAATGTAGGAGCTTGAAGGTGAAAACGTCTGTCCTGCATCAGATTAAATGAGCAATGATCATAGCAGATGAACAGAACATGCCAGTTAATGATACAATTAATGCACCTGTACCAATCTAACGACATCATCAGTCAGACGGAGGTAAACAGCTTTCAATCTTCTACAAACGTCTTCAATTTACCCTCACGTCACACGCAAGGTGACCCCCCCCCCCCTTCATTTTGAAACCTGCTGCATTTAATTAATCATGCTTTGCGATTAATCAGTTTTCGATTGCGTTTGGATCGGCGGAACCTAAATGAGCGTCCGGGACATCAATTCACATTACGGCAGTCATACATCAGCACCTAATACAGTTTATTCTTACCCCCTAGCCACCTAAAAAGTGATAGAACCACAGTATGGATGCAAATATGGACACAGAAGGTATACATCCAAAAAACAACCAACATCCCAAATCATATCTGTTTTCATTACAAATTTTTCCTTTATTTATATGCCAACACTTAATTCTACCCCCCCCCCTCCCCCATATCTCTAAATAACAGATGCTTTTTCATCTTCCATCTCTTGCCTCATCCAGAGAAGTCTAATTAACTCTAGCCTGTATCTGATCTGCATATGTTGTTTCTGACATTTCATTCAATTTAGTTCGGTACAAGGTGACTGATTAATGGCACAGCAACATCTTGTTCTAACAGAGGTAGCATAACAGACCGTATATCAACTGTTAAGAGCCAGAAGGGCATTAAATAATACTATCAAATAGAGTTAAAGCCCTTCTGGCTTTAAGCAGAAGATGTATAGGATTGTATCTTCCAAGACATCTTTTAGACATCTTCTTTTTCATCTACAAGATGTTTAGGATGGTATTGATGTCTGGTATTGAAAATGACTTTGGAGAGAACTGTTAAAACCAAATTTACGGAGCATCAATGATACTGTAGCAAATTATGAACTTTCATATTTGACAGGTCATTTGATCCAACATGAGTAAACAATTTATGAAAAATTGCTAAAAAATAATAACACTGAAAAGCAACAACACATAGGCCTTGTATAATCTGCCTTCACCATTAATCAGATATTAGACTCTTTTATTCACTCACATTCATTGCACAGATGTCCTGCTGTTTGTTTGTTGTGTTCATATCTGTTCGTTTTGTTTCTATTGTTGTTTTGTTTTTGTTTGGTTGGGGTTTTTTTTTTTTTTTTTTGAGGGGGGGGGGGCTAGTTTTTAAAGCTCAGTCAGTGTAACCTTTATTTGGTTTATGAAAATCTATTTTTGATCATTACTAGAACTTGATATTCCTAAGTTTGAAAACTGTTATTTCCAGTGGTTCATTTAATTCTTAAAGTCATTGATTAACTTTGCCCAGGATTGAAAAAAAAAATCACTGTTCCAGCTAATGCTGTAATCATAATTGCAAACCTATAGCTCAGACAGGAATTGCCTGAGTTTTATAAGCTGATCGGTCGTTTATATATCAAGATATTTACGATTGAACATTGATGTCGGGATAGAGTACCACCGAACCCTAAAGAACTCTTACGGTTGGCATACCTCGCTCTATCACAGAATACCGTACGGGCTGGAAACCCGCTCTGAAATCGCCAAGCGCTGGTGCTTGGTTTTTGTGACTGCAGCACAGCGAAGAAGCCGAGCGACTTGCGCTAGCGATTGATCGCGATTTTCTCTTTTTTAGGATAGTAAACGGGTTCCATTTTATCTCATACTTTCACATATCCTTAATTATATATTAGAGGACTGTACACAATTCACTGGTATTTGAGCTGATTTTATAATTTTTCACAAAGTTAATCAATCACTTTAAACCTACAAAACTTTTTTCCTCTCCTGGCCCCTGTATCCACTTTATCAAAAAACACAAGATACATTTCTCCATCATCTCAAAAACCTTTATGACTCATGGCATTCTCATGAACATTTTCAGCGCTTGGATTAATATGAATTAGATTTGAGAAAACAGAAAATTTGATTAGCTCTAAACACCATGGCATAAAGACTGTGGCCGCCTACCACTAATTCACATTGACCTGTTTGGGCGGGACGTCTAGGAGCACTGCATCTCTACCTAAAGTAGTTCTGAAAAACAAACTTTGGAGTACTTTATATCATGTTTATGAAGAAATGCATTCTACCACAAATATCATCAAATAATATCTGAAATGCCTGCAATTTTCAACATTACTTAATACATTTTTAATAATGACCCAATACACTTTAGTCTCATATCATATGGTGAGAGCCACAAGGACGTTAACTCTGTTCAAAATGAACATGGTAATAATGTCCTTCTGGCTTGGCAGCAGACGATAATGGCTATTTCATGTTTCGTGATGAAGCTTTAGACTCCATAGAGAAATAAAGTTTCATTTTTCATATAGCAATGGTTATGCTCACTCCCTGATCAACGAAACATTGTCGGGATGTGAACTTGCAAAAAAAATAAAGTCTTGATTATCAGACTAGGTGAGACTCGGCCAAGTACATATAATATGGATCATACCTGGGGTTTGTTTTTAAGACCATTTTAGCACTAAAAGGTTATATTATGGACTTACACTGAGCAGGCATAATGTGATTACAGCCTTACACAGCACCCACTCAGCAGGGAAGGAATAGGGGTGGAAGAGAGGGGCGGGCATCAGGTCGATATTTTGGTAGGATTATTATGGAGGATTTATCATCAACCTGCTCCATTAAGCAATACAAGGCAAGGAAATATGATGAGAAAGATTTAGAGAAGTGTGAATTATAACTGAAATGAGTAAGGGTGAAGAAGTGTGGCAATAAATACCTAAATATTTTCATTAAACTTTTTCAAAAGAAATATAAACCAAACAAATAAAGGGAAAGAGAAAGATATTGAGCAATACAAAGCTAAAAAGAATATATTTTCCCTTCATCATTTTTATTTCAAAGCTGTAAATATAGTATCACTGGGAACATAACACATGCTTTCGATTAACAAATTCATTCAAAATTGGTTTGCTAAATCAGTCAATTGAGATTTAGTTTTTAAACAGTGAATGTAGGCTAAATTTATTCATTTTTACACAAACATTGCATTGAAGAACCCTATTCGTCACTATATTCAGCTAACATATATGAGCTTACACCTCTAAAACAAAATTTCTTTCAAACTTTCGGGGTTATGTTTCTCTGCAATTCCATCATTTATTCAATATTTGCAATTATACCACGCACAAGGAATCCATAATTGAATATTCCTTACTCACTATGACATGTCATTATCTAATACTTTTGCTAAATATGCTCTTATCGAGTTATTCTCCTCATAAAGCACCATGGCACCACCACAAATCGTAATTTTTCTCCAATTTTACCCCATGGAATGACTACTTCAAACCTTCCCTCATCTTGACTTAACTTCACACCCCCTTTCAGCAACAATTCCAAAAGCAAAGGGTGTGAAAATGGCAGTGATTCCATTAAGAGGAGAAAAACTGAACAAAAAGGGCAGAAAAGGGGGTAGAAAGAAGAGAAAATGGTGTGATAGCGGGGGTCATGCTTCTGTTGACATCCCCCAGACCAGCGGGGGAGCCCAGCCCTAACCAATACCCCTGCTATTCAGCTGCTGTTTTCTTTCTCTTTCTTTCCATCCAACCCTCAAAAACATGTCAACATCCTTTGTGAAGCCTGGAAATTGGTAAAGAATCAAAAGAGAGAGGGTCGGTTTTTGACAAATCTTCTTGACGCAGCCCAAGGTATACCATTTATCTCCTGCTTGTGAAGTGTGGGTCTAGGGTAAAGGCACTGTATAATTTGCAGTTGTACACCCTCAAGTACAAAAGCGCAAATATGTGGGACTATGGGGTACGTTGTGAAAACATGTGAACAATGCAGCCAGTTCACCATACAAAAATGCTCTTGAATACAAATAAAATGGAGGACTTTTACAAATGATTCTTATGTTAAGTAACTACACATGGATGTAGGCCTACATGTTTTTGTAAAAGTTATTGCATTCAGACATAATTCTTGACAATAGCATTGCCGAGAAAAAAACTGCAAACTAGGTTTCGGAGTCACACTGATTCCACAGAGATCATCACCGTTGTTAATCAATTAAGACGCAAGATTCATAACTTATAAGATGACACAATGTACTAAACTTAATAAACCTAAAAAATGGAAACAACAAAAAGACAAAATAATGAATGATCAAGCCTGCTAGATATAGGCCACTAGAAGGGTTTCAAAAAACTAATATATCTCTACCTTATATTCAAAAAGTGGTGTTTTCTTTCCTGCACCTTTGTTGATGCTTCCAATATTTAATCACTCTTCATTCTATTGAAAATCAGAGATCCATTTCTTGGGTGGAAAACAGAGTAAATTGGTATTCATGAGAGCTATTCGAGTGTACACATTCAGAGTTTTATCCAAAGTCCCTGTTTACTTTCAAAGTTTTTCGCTGTGTCAACCCAATCTTTGAGCAAGGCAAGTCACACCCCTGCCCTAAACAACAATTAAAAAATGAAACTGGATACAATTACATCCACATCGGAGATCAGTCACAATGGCCCGTGTCTGGGGTTCGGAGGAAACAACAACACGTCAAACCTATTTCAATTGTGTCCGACAGGGAATAAATGGTCAGGATCTGGGATGAATATGACTTGAGAACTGCTATGAAAACAAAGATCATGAGATTAGAGCTTTCTAAGCTGGCATGACTTGGGTGACTGGGTATATTATATGAAGATCTGTTTGCACCTATTTACCCCACTTCTTCAAGCTGTACTAGAACACAGCAGGGTATTTCTCAAGCGTCTGCACAGTATGCACTTTGTGCTTCCCTCATATACAATAGCAATAAAACCTATACTTCCCATAGGTGACAAAACAATTATTTTCTGCAGATGGAAAATTGGCAGGATCATTTTGTTATACATGCTTGGAAATACTAAGGGGAAAAGGGATGTATTCACAAAAATGCAAAGTGCCCTTTTCAACGTAACATTAACAAGCAGATATCTTAAAACTGATACACAATTAATTTTTTGCTTCAGTTCATGCTTTTAGTTTGATGGTAGGATGCACATTTCATAAATGTGGGGGGGGGGGGGGACTAGCTGATAAAAATAAGCTCAATAGGTATATCAAGTATTATCTCTAAGTCCTTTCTCCTCATAGTTAAGTGAAGACATAGATAAGATAGAAACCAAATTTCTATATTAAAAAAGAAATAAGCAGCTTAACCTGAGCATACAAACTAAGCTCAGGACTTCACACTTCACACAAATATAAGATATGACTAAAGACAATATTGTAACGCCACTATACTTCTGTTCGGCATCTGTACGGATTAGTCATCCATGTAAAAGATGATCTTTCATATTATCTTGCCAATTGATTAGAAGAAAGGGTTTTCTTTTCCTTGAAAGTGCTTTTCTGGAGAATGTTCGACAAATTTGTGTCAATAAAGCTGACTAAACATCGAACCTCGAGAAGGGAAAAGGGCGATCGTTTGACCGGCCGAGAGACAGATGACACTCAATGTTCATATTACACAGCCTTCTAGTAAAAGAGTACATTTGAATGGACTTTCCCTCGTTTTGGGGCTGAATTTCTCCATGGAATTATCTTTCAGGTGGAGCATGTAATTGCAAGTTGTCGTGTTGCGCTTCCATTCATGTTCCCCCAACCTGATAAATATCATGTTTAAACAAGATTCTTTAGTCATCCATGTTTGTTGTGTTGGGATTACATTGGGTGAAGCAAAAAGAAAAACATTAGGCAACCTTGTTCATTTGACAACTTCTCTCAACTGTTTACTCTGCACTTTTCACACTCATCGGCCCATCTGTCAGAAACTAAATCCACAAAATCAATCATAATAATAACTGCTTTTATACCGTTTCATCTTTTCTCCTACTACTAAATTTTGCCTTCCGTTTTCTGTAGCACAATAAAAACAGCTTATAATTTCTTCATAACAGACGTTCATTCTAAGATTAATAAGACACTTCCATAAGAATACAATGTAGCCTACATAAGATAGACAAGTCCCAACTTTATGAGTTAATAGTATGATAAATAATTATATATTCATCATTATAAATAGAAAATTCAAACTGGACTGAAACGAAAGTGCACTGGTTACAGCACAATGCTCGAAGGCTTTTAAAACATTTCTTTCATGGATTTTCCATTATTTTTGAAATTCTAATTCACTCTTTTTCTTTGTTGCTCACAAAAGTTTTTTCGATGCTCTCTGTCACCACATCTCTTCATCTGCTTTAGCCATATTGCCTACCACAGAATTGCAGTGCATGGTAATTGAATGTTCCGCAATCCCTGAAATTGAAATATTAATCATCGCTGGGGACAAAGCGGACTCTGTCCTCCCTCCCCCACGACCCAAATCTCCTTAACAGATCGTTACAGCGATCCAGAATATGTCATCGCTACCACCAAAAGAAAGAAAAAAGTTTGAAATATTCTCTCTCTGCAAACCGTATCATCCGTGGAGTGGAGGAGAGTTAAAAGTTGAGGAGAGTTAGCAAAGAACATAGAAGTGGTTTGGAGTCATCCATTTGGACATGTGGGATGAACATCACCAGAGATGAGTTTCGGCTGCGATGGAAATTATTGTACAAGGTCACATATCTGGAATATACTTTACTGGACAGTGATCCTCGGCTTTGCAGTATGGTTGGAACATACTTGAAGAGTTCAACCTTCGTTAGGAATCAGAAGTAGACTTTGTCACAAAATTGAATACTTCCCAAATATATTGGTTCATGCCTCTTCTTGAAAATATAAGCCTACACTTTACAACCGACTATGAATGTCTCATATAATCATATTGTCTTGTGATTTATCAGAGAGATATGATAGAAATGACGAAAAATGTCTTATAGAGTACAGGCACACACTCCATAACTCCTCCGTTGAATTAGTTGAACTTTCTCATCCATTACATAAAGAACTTTTTCTTCAGACTTCAAGTCTTTTCAGTTTCTGCCTAAGAAATCAATATTCATTATAAAAACAGATCGGAAAGAAAATCACTATGATAAATCCTGAATCTTTTAAAAAAGTTATGAGCTAATTCCTATATACAGGCCTAACTGTGTTAAATGGTAATAGAATGACAAAATATCCTCTTTTTTCCACTTTCTTCATTCATAAATCTGTCAAATTTGCATAGAAATTACTATTAATCCTGTGTTTCCTCCAATTTCTCTTTCTCCCCCTCTTATCACTTCCAACATTCTCCCAATCAAATACATGTTCCTTACCCCCCCCCCCCCAAAAAAAAACCTGAAAGGTCCTCTGATATTCCCAGGTTTGCTTACTATCTTCCATCCCTTTTACATGCATCATCGCAATTCAATAAGCATATACTAGGAGCTGTTCACATTGCCACAGTATGCTTCTATGGTCATCATCCAATCTCTAACATAACAAGTGTAAGAAAACATTCACACTGCAAATGATAAAAATGATCCCATACACTTCAAACCACTTATTACGTGGGTTGTGCATAGATAAAAAAATGATGTACACACCACACAAATCGTGATTCAGACTTCAGAGCTTGATAGGAAGGATTCGCCAGTGGGAACGTATTGATCTGCTCTAATCTCGGGCCCTTCACATGTCATCTCCAATCAAATGCAGAAATAACTGGCCGGAAAGTCAATTTTGTGATTTCAGATTGCAGAGTTTGCTTTAGATGAAAAATGAAAAAAGGACACCCCATTTGACCGTTGAGTGATTTATAGAGAGCCCCTGAAGAATTATTCCGAAATTTAACCCTTTGCTTTCTGCCAATTATCACAATTTTCTGTGATTACTACATCAGGATTTCACTTTTTTGCAAATTGTAATATTTTAATTTTAAGCATAACAATCTGCTCTTTGTAATGAAAAAAAAAATCCAACATATTTCAAACCATAATTTATTGAGAACATGGAAAGAGTTCAGAACGTTTACTCTAATATAGAAATTTTCCACATTTTGCAAGTTGTTTAATACTAAATTGTAAAATGGATTAAACACAAGAGTTTTCTGGTAATTGTATTACGTACAAACACTATTTTCCTTTTAATTACCATTTTTATACTAATGAAACAGTGTTCCTCTTTTAACTATCCCTCCTTTCTCCTCACCCAACCATCCCCTCTTTCATGATAAATTTATCATTCTCACAAAGAGATCATTCTACTTTCACTCTTCCAACATCCCTCCTTCTCTTCCATTCCTCCACATCAGACCACCACTTAGCCATTAGTCAAGCCATGAACTTCTCCGCCTTGGTTTTACAGCCTCATAAAATCTCTTCTTTCAGTTTATGACCATAATTTGATGGGGAGGATTCAAATCCTACACTTGTTCAACATGTAAATCATCCTTCAGCTATGATTCATCTTAAGATCAATCTTTTATTTCTATTTATCCTCTAAAACCCATCTCACCCTTCACATAAAATTTGATGGTGATATTGGTTTATTTTCTCAGAAAACTTTGGATAAAATTTGACAACAGGGGTCAAACAGAGCGAAAAAACCACATGATTGTTTATCAAGAGTTTATATTTTGGAATCTTGAAGTTATCTTTTTGAATGGATTTAAGGGTAAAGAGATCAGATATGACAATAAATCATTGCTCTCTAAAGCCATCAGAAATATATATGAAACATATAGAGCATTGGCTGCTTCTTCTGTAATAATATTAATATTAATATTAATATATCCATATATTACGGATATAATGAAATAATTTTTGTCTTACATGCTCTCTCTGAAATATTTCAATTACAGATTTGGATAAGTAATTTTCTATTTGTTGAATCCTGAATGCACTTTTCAGAATGAGATGCTGTATAGAATTTCATCTAGATCAAGACTTCACATCATGCATGTAAAACATAATATAATATCTTTTAGGTTACTATCCTAAATTATTATGAATTCACTGCCCATATTTTGCATTGTATTATTTATGTATTTACCTTCCATTTGACTTATGTTATACTTCTGATATTCACTCCAAATATTTTGTATCTATATTTTGTTATATGTATAATACACTCTGTTGTATGTTTAGGAACAGAATATTGATGTAAATCAATGATGTTTAATAAAATTCAATTCATCATTCAAAATTATATTGAAAAAAAGTATTAGCATTGTTGAAATATTGCATTCTGAGAGAGAATGTAAGTTTTTGTTAACCTTAATAAAATATTGATGTTGTCAATTCTGTGGAAAGTATACATCTATTTTCAAAGCCATTCTAATGTCCAACAAATTATTATATGACCGACAACAACAAGTGTATCTTCATAGCCAACACTGTGATTATACAACCTATGAACTACTCTGGCCAATCATCAACAAGATTTGGCCTGTTCTCCCCCACTGCTCTTTAATTTCTCCATCTCCATGTTAACTGATGACAAGACAACACATTAATTACAATGCAATAAATCATGGATTTGACAGTTAAGGGAGGGGGAGAACCACTGTATTTCTACCAATACCAGTCATGTTGTGTGCAATTACACACCCTCCAAATTCAGCCACTGGTGTACAATGACTCGAGTGGTAGGAAATTAACAAGATGTGATAAGTTGCTGCTGAGATGCAGATGAAGTGTGTTTCTTGGGTGATGGACGAGTGCTTCGCTCTGGTCACTCGAGTGGTCATTTTTAGGCCCTAAACCTAGACTACACCTTTGGTCAATGAGGATAATGCATACATGTTGGCTGGATTTGGGGATACAATTGTAAGCTTTTAAAGTGGATGATGAGTTAAAACAACTTAACAAAAGCTGACAAAAGTTGGAAGAATGAGATGGAATGATGAGATATTGACTCAGCTTCAAGGTGGATATACTTCAAGTCAGAAAGCTTTATCGAAGTACTGGAGTTGCTTGCTTTTCAAGTTCAATGGTTAAATAGAAAAGGAGAGAGGATTATGGTTTGGTTGTTTGATCAATTAACCACTAATGATGACCACACTTCACTCAATAATGCAAATGTAATATTGTATATAAGCACTGAGCACTCCTAAATAAGTGTGGAGCTTGTGATAATCAACAATGGTATCCTGACTAACAGATGTATGTTAATGTTAATGTTAAACATACTGGCTTAATATCATAGTACTATTTCTATATTCGTTTTGTAGCACTCAACAGCTGTACATTATTTCATTTAGGCTGTGTAAATTACATCTCCTCTCAGATGAGGCCAAACTTATCATTATCATAAGCATTGCAGATGTTATTTTTCAAATTCTGCTTTGCAATCTATCAGTCAAGAGCTTACACTCATGAACAAATAATATCTCCTAACGCAAATGACATATAGGGGATAATTATTAATGAGCAAATATATTTGACAGAAGTTTTTTTGCAAAAACGCTCATTTTCTGTGGTGTATGCAATGCATACAAGATGGAAGTGTGGGAGACCACAACACGTGCAAGAATCTTTTATCCCTTTTTCTGGATCCCCAGTCTTGCGTATCACCTACAATGAACAGAAGTGAATGGACATTCCATGCCTGGCTTTCTGGTTTAGCCGTAGAGCAGCGATGACTGCGTACGGTACGTCCATCTATGTCGCTCTCAATATTAATTTGAGAGGGGGATGCTTGGGCAAATATTGGCGCAGGTTTGAGATGGGTAATGAGGCGAGCAGATCACCGTTATTACTTCCAAAATACTCTTCTCTCTCTCGATCCTCTCTCTTTCTTCCCTTCTATGCATGCATTATCCAAGCTGAGAAGAATGAGAAGGGGCAAAGAGGGGGTGCCTTGGGTATGATCAAAATTCGCTTGTATCAGGTTAATTCATGTGCATCACATCTTCTGTAACAAGAGTCAACTTGATTGTCATTAATTTCTAACACATTATTTCTATTGCCATTATTTCCTATTGAAATATATCCAAATAAGAATAAATAAAAATAAAAGATATGGAAAAACGATGTGGGAAAGGTGTTAAAAGAGAACCCGAAGTATCCCCTTCCCAGAAAACACTTTTAAAATATCTTTGAAACAGGATCTTTAGTTTAGAATGTGAAATAGGAGCAGTAAACAGCAGATGGTTGCTATACCTTCAACACTCTACTTCATATGAACTTTTCATTAGAAAACTGATCAAAATGAACTTATATTAATGGATTATTTTGAACAACCTCACGGCATATTCCCGCCTCCTCCTTCCCCTATCGTAATTTTATAATTTTACCTCTTTCTGCCCCATTCTCTTCAAGTCCTGTCAAAACCCATGCAAGACAATCCTCCTTGAACCTAACACCCGGAGAGAGCAGGAGCAAAATTGATCCTCAAGATTTTGATATTAGAACAAACAGAAAAGCCAACACCTCCCTCACATAAATGTCACGCCCGACGACAAAAACTCCTCACGTTCTCTCCCGATCATCGAGATGCTTACCTTACGCTGGTTATTGTGACAGACACTCGGGTCGGACCGCATCCATTGATGGTTACATGCTCGTGATTGTCAAGCTGATTTTTTAAAAATTGAGCATGGAGTCGGACACGCATCATACTCAAATGCAGACTTGAATGTCAATATCATTTAACACAGTGGACATGAAATGATCTGATCCTTTGTCAAGTATACATACAAAAGATTTCTGTAGACGTATATTGGACATCCAACCCCTCCCCCTTGTTCCTTCACCATCCTACTCATCAATCATATAAAACATCTGACTTGTCCATCAATTCAACAAACCATAAATGAAAATAATGGACACTGCATAGATGACTAATAGCTTCCTTCATTTTTATGATGAAAATAAAACAAAATATCGCATGTCCTTTGTCAAGGATATATCATGATGATAAAATGAGTAATGCAAAAGGTTTTGTGGATTGCTTTGCATGATGATCCAATTTTATTGCTTGGAATCATTCTAAGTCTACCTGATATTAAATTAATTTCACCTAATATACTTGGCATCATTATTTCAAATTTCTTGAAGTAAAAAGTTTGTGAAATAGTCTCAAAAGTGCAGCTTCATCTCAAAGATCTAAATATGTGAATCAATTAGACATTTTGAGGATGATATCAAATATATTTCAAAGAAAAATTAGGCAGTAACATAAAGAGATGGATTATCTTGTTCTATTTCCGAATCTGGGAGGATTACCACACTAGATACTGGGAAGGCGCAAGGCCTATAAAATTGCCTGGCACAGATTTGGCTGACTTTAATCAATTCTATCTCATGATAAGTTACCACAAAATGTAACTCCGGTGGCAAGAGTGATACCCGAGCGCTAGATAACGTCACATGAGCCAAGAAGGGCCTATCCGTAGGGATTCCCCTACCTGAAAGTCAAACATTGTCCAAATGATCAAGCAGTCATTCTTTCTTCTCTTCCTCATCATCTATCTCTTCTCCCTACTTCTTCCTCCCCTCTCTTTCATTAGCATGCAAGATCTACATACTGGCTGAAATTCTCCCCCCCCCCATCTTCTATTCTCCCTCTTCCTCTGAACTGTTCTCTAATTCTCTCTGTCATGATCAGTTTCTCCTAGTCCCTTTAAACATTTTGCCGCTCTATTAACTTACTGCCTCTCTTTCAATCTCTCTTCTGTCTCACAGTCTCCTCTGTCCCCCCCCCCCTCTCTCTCTCTCTCTCTCTTTCTCACCTTATCTCTCCTATCACTGTATCCACACTCTGTCTCTTTTTTTTTCTCTCTCTCTCTCTCTCTCTCAGCTTCTTCTTAACATCTCAAACCTTTATTATTACCTATTCCATCACAATCCCCATCTTCCTACCCTCCCTTCTCATCAACTCGACAATAGACGTTTGCTGAGAATTGCACTTCACCCTGAGACCATGCCTTTTTATCTCTCAACATCACAAAGAATATAGGATGTGGTAAATAGTGACTGGCATCAGGGAGTTCCCTAAGAATAGAAACATTAACTGAATTGTAGAACCACACTGGGGTAATCATCAAAATGTTCAACCTTAGTGCAACTCCCTCTCTTTAATCCGTTGTCTACTGAATTCTCTCACTATCCTACGTCCAATACAGGAATAATCCAGTTCCCACAGCCAGTGGGTTAAAAATCTTGAGGAAGCTGCCATTGCAAGGCATGCAAGAGAATGGTACCTTGTAATCTAGCTATGGCACATGTTAAGTTTAACGATTTAGGAGACACCAACTTTTTACAGACATTTTTTGTGACTAAAATTCTTATGAAATAAATATATAAAATAAGTTAAATCATCATTTGTCACATAAAAAAAAGACAAGTAAGCTTTTCATGGACCAAAAATATTAGATAAAGTACTAAAATAATGTGGGGGGCATTAAAAGCCTATGGCATTGACAATTTCAAGGAATGAACAATACAACACATTTCCTTGATCATTATAACAAAGATAGTCTGGATTTGTACAATATTTTTTACTTATGTCCATTAACGTGACATTATAATTATGCACACAATTTTTGTGCACCATCTCCAAAATGAGGTTGGCTTCTCCTTTACTCTCTGAAGTCTTGATGAAGTTTCTAGTGCATGGAAATACCAACTTTCACTGAAAACATTCACAGTATTCCTCCATATATCATCTGCTGGAAGCAAGAAAGGCATTATGACTTTTTTTTAAAAGTGCCATTAGTAAATGTCATGCAACTTCTGGTTCTTAACAGACATATGGGACAGAAAGAGTGAAAACCAAAATAGTTTTACATCTACTCAAGACAGTTGACATTTGCTTGTGTGTTTCTGAAATGACTATTTTCATGCTCATCTCATCAACAATTTGGAGAGACTTATTTTCTTTTCTGTTTCTCAGTCCATGATATCATATGAAACTGAATTCTGTACTCCAGTCAAATATCACGAGAAAATGTGTAATCTTGTCCGTTGAATCGATATTTTGAGAGCTCAGCATAATCGTGACTGCAACAATGTGTAAATGTTCCTTATGCACAGAGAGATTTCATTGCCTAGTGTTTGTTTCATTCATAAAAACTGATGCGATCTTGCACCTTCAGCTAACGGGCACACACTACCTCTTTTACGGCTCGTCTTTAGAATGGCTTTTATAACCCATTGACTATGGGAATTGTTTTAAGCCTGTGTGAGTTAGAGAATTCAGTAGACAACAGGTTAAGATTGCATTGTAGGTCTGGCTATAAAACAATTATCACAAAGAATGTGCTAGAAAAGTAGGACTACCTCCCAATCCTCATCAAATATTCATTTTCAATAAAAACTAAAAATGTTTTAAAAGGATGCTGTATCGCTTTTGTGAAGTGGAGGAAAGTAATTATGCCTATGCCTCCGTGCTGTTTCGCTTGGAAAGGTCCGAATGCTTGGCAATTAAAGCTCGAAAGACATGAAATATGAAAAGGTATTTGTGGGGGATGGTGAGAGATCGGTCGGCGGTAGCAGTGTCTACGAGGGTTGCAGTGAGTGATGCCACAAACAATCGTGAATGGCAAAGACTGAGAAGAGGGAGGAGATATGAGGAGCATTCACATGGTATTCTTAACCCTGATGGGTGCATTTAAGGAGGAGTGAGAGGGGTAAAGTAGGGGTGCAAGAACAAGATTGGGGGGGGGGGCACTGGAGATAGGGGCAAGGAGATAAGGAAAGTCTTTTTCTTTCCTAAATTTTAACTCTAAAAAAAGTGATAAACTTCATGATTAGATGTAATGAATGTTATTCACATATTTTGCATTTGTGTGCATTGTTCGCTCACTTGAATCATTATTTTGAAATAATAATCATTTCTAAAAATTTAAGATATAAACAAGGTGCAAACAAGACTCCTGTATATCCAACAATTAACTTCGATATCAAATTAGGCAATGATCCAAAGCTCTATATCTTTTTTTTTTTAGTATGTGCTATCAAATTCAACTATCGAAATACATGAATTAAAAAGGAATTCATTTGTAGTTTTGTTACCAATATCACAAGATAAGCTAGTAATTTGCTGGGTAACTTTGGAAAAGGCTCTGCTCTGCATATAAGTGTGAATGCCTCTGTTGGATTGACTGACTGGCAATTAAGGTAATGGGCAAGGGATTGATACATGGAAATGAAGCAAAGAGGCTCGGGGACGGATTACTGTTAATACGCCAAAGTCGCGGCAGGGCACACCTGCCTATTAGGCCTTGTGTCTTGTGGGGACGGGTGAAGACATTCCCCTACTTGGGAGCTAAGAAACTACAAGGGGTGCAAGGAGAGGGGATAGGGGTGCAGATGTGGTGTGAGAGGGGGCATAGAGCAGGGGATAGGGGGCTACACAGCTACCGGTACCTAGAGCACACCTGCCCGAAAGGCCTTGAGTCTTGTGGGGATGGGTGATGATATTTTCCTACTTGGAAGGTAGATCACTACAAGGGGTGTAAGGAGAGGGGATAGGGGTGCAGATAGGGTGTGAGAGGGGGGCATAGAGCAGGGGATAGGGGGCTACACAGCTACCGGTACCTAGAGCACACCTGCCTGTAAGGCAAATGTGTCTAGTGGAGATGGGTGATGATATTTTCCTACTTGGAGAGTAGATAATACAGGGGTGTAAGGAGAGGGAATAGGGGCCCCAATAGGATGTGAGATGGGGCATAGATCAGAGGAGAGGGTGGCATAGAGCAGGGGAGAGGGTGGCATAGAGCAGGGGATAAGGGCTATATGGCTACCGGTACCTAGAGCACACCTGCCTGTAAGGCAATGTGTCTTGTGGGGATTGGTGAAGACATTCCCCTACTTGGAAGGTAGGTAACTGCATGGGATGTTAGGAGAGCGGACCTGGGGCACATATATGTGGCACAAAATGGGACCATAATACAGGTTGCAGGATTGCTATAGGGCTATATTTTCACCCTGCTCAATGTCCTAATGTGTTTAGGGGCCTGTTTTGTGAAGTTTAGTAAAAGTGGATTTATGACTTTATGTTACTTATGGGGTCTTTAACCCCCTGTTATAAGTTTAAGTACAGAACACAGCCACTAATTCCCCTTGAAGTCAACAAAGATTTATCCTCTCCCTATGATTATTCTGAGTATACATTTCTAATACTTTCAGACCTATGTTGATACTTTGTCTTGCATAATGCCCCTAAGCCACTTAGACTGATTAATTAATAATTTAATAACATGATAAAGAAAAAAAGAAGAAACTGTGGAGATAAGCCATTTTAAGCACTTCATAAACTTGCCTAGTCTCCATAACTGAGAAGAGATAACATAATACAGACAGAAAAAGAATGACAGAAGAAATCATGGAGATAAGCCCTTGTTTGAGCACATAATGAACTTGGTCTCCATTTAACTGTTTGATAAGCTGCTCTATAAGAACTAATACATATAATGGGCATGGGCCGTAATTTTAGGATTAAAAGGAATTAAGACCTTAGAGTGGAACAAAGTAGTTTAAGAGATTTACAAGATCAAAGCATGTGAGATATAAGTGGACTGAGGAAGAGAGTATTAAAAGAAAATGTAATCTAAAGAAAGTATTAAGAGAGGAAGAATGAGGCTTCGAATAAAAAAAAAATTGTGAGCTACAGTCTATTATAAAAGGCCATAGAACAAACAAGCTATAAACATTCCACTAAATTATGAAGAAAGAATATTCTATCTCATGAACTTTCCAGAAAATTTACAGAAGGCAATACAAAAAGAGGAAATGTACATTTAAAAGAAAAGGGGGAATTTTTTGCATGGAGTGCCACTTTTACATAAAGTTTATAAAAAAAGATGGTATCAAAATTCATTCTTTCCTCCGAAAGATAGAAATGTTTGTGTGTATTCATAGGCTTTAAACTGGGTAGTATTTTAGACATTTACAGATCCCTCCCTCCTTTACATCACTCATTTTCTTTATTCCTTCATCCTTCTATGTACCTTTTTCTTTAAACTCTCTATCTAATAATAATTTCAAATTTAGTAGCTGCAAACATAAGATAAAACACAAGAGGTTTGCTCACAATGTTTACCATTGTGACACAATGAATTCCATCATTATTGTTTAACTACCACCAACAGTTTTCAAACGAGATACTGATGAGATATAATGGGAGTAAGATCAACTCATGCTGATACACATTTGGGGGTTTAAAACATTACTTTTTAAAGTTATTTCCATTCATATATTACAAGGTAAGCAGATTTACCAATTTCTCAAGATCAGCATGTCATCCTTTCAAGGTTAAATCATTGGTGCCCTGAAAATATCTATTTGGAAAGCCCCAAATTCCAAAAACCAAAACAGATTTTAAATCAGATTATGCATTCCACATAGTTCATTTTTATCATGCAGGTACTTGCAAACTGCCATCAAATCAATAATTATTATGAAGACATACCAAAAAAAATTGACAGTCCTTTCACATGGAGATATATGTAAAATTAACAGAAGAAATCAAATTATGCTTCATGCTCACTTGCTTCAGTGTGGTAATGAGGACATTTTGAAATAGGCAACTTTTGATTGATGTAAACCAATTATGGAAATCTTTAAAACATTCTGCAGAGAAACTAGGAATTTCAGACTGAATCGAAGCAAAAGTGGAGACTTTTACATTGGCTTTCAGTTCCATTCAAGACTTTGTGGTAGGTTTACTACTTTGCCTGAGTCATCAGCCAGCGGATAAAAAATGTCTTAATATTGGATGAACCTAGTTTACTGTACCCACACCATTCCCAGTCAATGGACAGCCCATTAATACCAACAATGCCTTTGATCAACCCCAAAATCTAATGGCCGACATGTACTACAAATGCTCGGGGGAATCTCCTACCTTAACTCGCCAGAAATTATTCATGAAGCCAGCCCTTTTGCTCCACATTGGATTTCATTGATTCGGGGTGTGAACTTTTGACAATCGCCCCCCTATCTGGAGAATCTATGATAAATGCTCCAATTTGGGGTTTTCTGGAGGAATATCACTTCTTTTCGGAGGATGCCATTAATGAATAAGACATGAAGGGAGAGAAACGCATGCTGTGGTAGCAGAGCAGGCATCAGTCGTGGAGGCTGGGGAAATTCGGTGGGAGAAAAATGATAATGGGGTTTCCTTTGGGAGGGGTTGGAGAGATGGATCATTAAAAAAGAAAACAGTGTGATTTTAAAGACAAACACTCATGAATGACTGATGTCTGTGGACAATGACAAGCTCCATGGTATGACCCATCTCTTGAAGATGTCCACCAGTCTCTTCTAAGATACCAGGGGCACTATGCCCTAAGCCTAATGGTATGCACTAAATATGATCAATACGTCAGAGAGATAAAGCTGGATTGAGGAAAATTGTTGAGTCTCAGCTATTTGAATTTGTGAGAAGCTATGAGGAAATATGTCAGCGATATATTTATGAGTCATAGTTTCAGGGGTTGGGGTATGAGATGCAGAGTCAGAGAGGCTGAGATACGACCGCCTGGAGGCTTGGGGGTTCAAGTCGGGTCTGCAAGCGCCGAGGAATTCACGCCAATTTGCCTTCCCGATTCCTCGTCTTGTAAGTCAAAGCCTGAGAAGGAAGCAAAAACAATGGCATCGATTTCCGCCTGGCTCCTTGCATAAGATTTGTCGCTAATAGGGCAGAACTCATCAAGAGTTGATCCATCGGAATCGCCAAAGACATCACTGTCTGGGGGTAGAACAACAGCCAAAGAGCACTGACATACACCAATCATTTCAAAATAAGACAAGAATACCAAATGGTTTCAGGGATGCTGATAAGAGACATGACAATCCCAAAATAATTCATACAGAGCTGATAATAAGGTCATACAAGAACAAGGGCTTGTACATTATGCACAAACACTTGCAGCAAAAACTGAAGTAAATCGAATGAATATGAGATGTGCAAGCCTTATAATGAAAAATGCTAGCTGCAGCTTTACGACACAAACTGGGTAATACTTGGTGAGTCTTTGCTTCATAGTTTTTAAAAAGGAGGAATAGTATCTCCATTGATGAAATATTATTTTTACATGTATGACATCTCTACTTTTACAAAACATGTACTAACATATGACAAACTTTGAAATTGTTAAAATCAATCAAGTACATTCAAGCAGAGATCTGTTTTTAGTTGTCATACCAATCACTAAAAAAATCCATGAAGTTTCCTAGTTTAGGTGTGTATTTGGTAGAACATGGTCTTTAAGGAGTACAATTTACTTGAATGTAATTGAGCAATGCATCACCCTACAACAATCTCTATCAGGAATTTTGGGGTCTGCCTTTTTCTTGTCTTAAGAATGCAATTTATTTATTCATATACCAACAACTTGCAAGTCTTATGACTAACCCCTCCCATGAGACGACTGTTTATTATTATGTTGAAATGTTATTTTATATTTGATGCATGGAAAAATAAAATCAATCAATCGTGTTTTTAATCTAGATCTAAGCTCAACAATATCTATCCTTCTTTTTCTTTTGACAGCTACTATGGAAAAAAAATAATCAAAATCCTCTCTCATTATAATTGAACTTTCAAGATTTTGTACAGACCTAATAAATAATATAAATCGGCCAAATCAACATATTCTAGCTTCAATGTCACTTAAGAATGAAGATGTATCATAAGAACTTTCATATGAGAAAAGTACACAAGTACACACATCATCTGGAATTTCACAAATCACCTGATGATTTTTGACATTTATTCAGCCCTATAATACCTTTGAAGAGCACTATGCTTGTGGGTAAATCTAAATAAGAGTTACCTAAATGGTGAAAAGATTTTCAACAATCCAGACAAATAATTGGTTGACTTGTTGAGTAGATGATGTTGATTCGAAGCAGTTCTCTAAATATTCCCCTTGCACTTGAATGAGGTATGCTTATGGAGGCACAACACAAATCAAATTGGGATTTGTTCTTAGTGACTATCAACCTGTCACTCGGTCAATGCATGTGGTTTTTATCCCATAAATCTCTCTTTCTCTCTCTGTGTTCTGACTTGCACTTGGCAGTGGGAAAGGACTGTACTGTTTCCCCAGCCAGAAAAGGATATTTTCAATAGAACCTGGTTAAAATGAAGGCATGAAGATATAAATAACGAGCAAGGGACATTCAGAGAAAGAAAGAGGGACTGAGAGAGAGAACTAAAACTGTGATGGGCAGAAATTGGGAAAAATAGGAAGATTTGAAAAAGAAGAGATGATGAGTACGATGAAGAGAAGGAGCGATATCCATATTAAAGGCTTATTAAGAATAGTAAAAGAAACCAAAGAAAAATACAAATTAGAAATAGATGTAATCATGCAGAAATCGATAAAGTTCAATAATGCAAGGATAACAAATTTCAAAACTGAAAAGTGCCTTGTAAAATTGGGGTAAGATGAATCTCTGGAGGGAGTTGTGAATCAGAATGCATCCTATTCCTCCTGTTCTCCTGCAGTAGCTTATGTAAATCAACTAACAAGTTACCACCACCACTTCACATTTTCGAGAGCCCTGAACCTTCTGGGTGGGGAGAGGGAGACAGAGAGAGAGAGAGAGAGCAAGAAATCGCAAAAAATGAAAGAACGAGAGAGAAAACAGGTTAGTATGTTGACTCGGGTTTCTTGGAGTTGACTTAAGTTTTTTTTTTACATACTACAACTACAAGTGCCATTGTTCCCCCTCTTTCTGTGGGCAAACATCGCAGTCCCAATAGAAGTCAAAACTCCTGTCCCCCTTTGAAAAGAGGGTATTGATAATTTGTAAATACCAATTAACCTATCCAATGACCTGCCCCAGGTTCCTAGCCTAGGTCTACAAGGGGTCCTAAACAGGTCTAGGTCCCACTGGGTGAGGCTGTAGTCTTTGGAACACAGTCCAGGTAACACAGGTTAGTCTAAAAGTCTATTTTCAGTTTGATTAATGCTTCAGAAAGCATTTTGCTTTGTGGGACTAATGTGTGATTAATGTATGAATTGTGAACTGCATGGGGTAAATATATGAGCCATGCTATTGTGGAATAAAAAGGACAATGTTTCTGGGAATAAAATACTTTGGAAAGACATATTACCAGGGGAATTGTGAGAGGGAGTTTTGAAATCAATTCAATAATTCATTGTTCAATTCAGATTTTCCTCATAAAATTCATCATGCAACCATGCGTCACTTCATTTTTTCTGGTGGCAAGTTGATTCTTGTACTAATGCCTGACTAAAAAAGATGCTAGTCTCTTGACCCCCTCCCTCTCCTGCCCTCCCCCTCCTTCCATTCTCCTTCCCCACACAAACACTACATCAATATTCCCCTACTATTACAACATCATCCTGCTCTAAGAAGATTTTCTTTAAAAATGTGGCCTCCCTGCATGCATAAGAAGTATAAAAAGCAACATAACAAGAACAAATGACAACAAAAGACCAAACTGTAACCAGGGAGGTGGAAGAGCCCTGCTGTAACATAATGAGTTGACCAATGTCTGAAGATCTCAAAGGCAAAACTTGTCCATCCTAACATGTCCTATAAAGAGGTATACAAACAGGTGCCTACAAATGTCTTGCCCACAAGACTACCAACATTTGGTCTCCTGCCCCTTCTTTTGTATCCCTGCCCCAATAATTGAGGGTTCTGATTGCACAAGGGGGACCTCACAATAAAAACCTCAGCTGCATAATCTTCTTAAAAACTGAAAAGATACCACCCTCCCCAATAAAACTCTGCCAGGCTTAGGATCAGGGTGGGGCGGACTATGGCCTGGACACAAAGCATGAATAGAAGGGATGAAGCTATAGCGGTGATGATACTAGCTCAGATTCAAAACCACAAGATCTGCTTTCATCAACTTTCGGAAGGGCACCCAAATGAAGTCTGGACATTCCCCAAACAAGTCTTTATACAAGCCTTTTGTGAGAGTTGATTTTTATTGCACAATTGTCACAGATTTCCTAGTAAATCAATCATGTCTGGTATGTTTTAAATGAACCTGAATTATTTATCTATCAATGGCAATATCAGTAATTACTAGATAGATGTGTGCAAAATGAAAACAGCAAGTTGTTTCAGCCCATTAACATGCTCTACTTTTCTGATAATAAATGGTTCTAAAAGCACTGTTAAATGCTCTTGCAGAAAACGATGCTACATCTCTTTGAAGGAAGGATGAAAAAAAGATCTCAACCAATCAATGATTTGAGTATTCACTAAAAATATTATCAACAAAGTTTTAGAAATTATTTGTGTTTTCAAATGGGGCCATTTGAGGGAGGTTGATGGTACCAGTTAGGTCTGGTCTGGAGCCAGGGGATGGGTGTAAATCCCTCACCCTTCCGTCTTGCTACCCCCCATCCATCACCCTATGCTATGAATCTTGAGAGGTGTCGGTTTAAATCATCACTATTCTAGGTCACTCCTAAAAGGTTGAGTCTTCCACTACACATACTGCATACATCTGGAAGGTTGGGGTTAACATAAACTTTCGCTGAAAAAGTATAAGAGTAGTGCCCAGTGCAGTGGTCCTCAAATATTTTATTTCTTATGAAGGCAAGAAATTGAGATTTAAAAAAACCCAACAATTCTAACATTTGGTCATATTAACATAGTCTGAATTACGATAGATAGTTATATTCTTGATTCCTATAGGGACTTTATTAAAACAAATGTATCTCAATTTCTGACCGGTCCTTATATTTAAAGAACTAAATAAGATGTGCATATTATAAAATCAGAAATCAACATGTCGGATATTTCAATTTATCACTCTAACATAACTTACATTAAAATTAAATACCTTTCATACAAACCCTTTTGACCAACAGTCTCGGTGTGACCAACAAATGGTTGATAATAGATCTGAAAGTTATCGAAGGTTTAATTGAAATTGTATCCTGACTTATCAAATAAAATAAACCACAAGATGGATAACAGACATTGTAAGCCTACATGCACAATTATCTGATTATCTGGATTTCCATTTCAATTCATTCCAACGATCTCATTCAAAAGAAAATCAAGAAAAGTAGTTAGGATAGCCTTTACAGTCCTTTTAGCAATCAACTAGGCAGAGTGTTAATATCCAAGCATAATAAACGCTTCTGAGCCGGTAATCAGTCCCCAGACGCCTGTTCCTCATTCCTCTTTCTGTTTTCTTTCCTCTCTTTCAGATTCTATTCAAGCTAGCCTGTGTCAGGAGGAAAATATGCCAGGCTTTCAGCTCAGAAAGCCTGCACAACTGTGTGAAAAATAAACACTAGAGTTATTATTGAATGCAATTAATTTTCATATTAAGCAAGCAGCATTTGACCTCATATTCTGCAGCAGGTTTTCTCTTTTCTCTTCAATAGGCCCCTTTTCGGAAAAAAATTCTAATTTACAGGACTTAGAAGATGATCAAAAGTTGAACATTATGGAGGTAATTTTCCACTCTCTTTACACCATTTTTTCACAAGAATCTGGATCAGACGCTTGTATTCTTTTGTTAAGATTTCTTTTCTATGTAATACTCCATCTATAAGTTAATGATTAATCTAGACCACATGACCATGCTAAAGCTGACGCTTTCTTCCCAAACAGCCACAGTCTGTTCACAGACTAAAATAAAATAGCCCCTCAAAACAGCCCCGTTTCAGTTCTGTACAAAGAAAACTAGTCCAGATGTAAGCCATCATATAGCACTTATTTCCCTCAATTCCATGTTGACATAATAAGTTCTCTTCTGTTTGTTTATTCACACCATTTCATAGAGAGATGACTGATTATAAAGTTTAGATTTACCATCACAATTATCAAAAATACATATACTTTTGTGTTATCAAAATATTTGTATGTTCTTCATGGCAATAAAAATAAATAGAATTTTAATAAACACTTTCAATTAATCATGAGAAAGAGGCAATTTCCTTCAAATTAACTTTTAGAACAAACAGGTGTTGCACAGGCCACAAGAGTAAACAAACTCCCCATAATGGGCTGAAATGTTCATATTTTGGGGCTATTTAGTACCTCTGTTTAATTTGTGAGGACTACATTATGGATGATTTGAAGATTCTTCTTCAAACGTGAGAAATTTTTTTGGATACTTTTTGGACGACGACCATCTGGCAGTGAGAATCCCGCTTGTATCTCACCCTGAAGCGTTGTTTGTCGAAGCCTGGCTCAATGAAAGTGTAACATGCTGCCCATCGAGAACGGGCTGGCTGGCCACAATTTTTTGGCAAATATTAATGGACTAAGTCGGAAATAGAGGGGAGAAGAGGAGAGTGGAGAGCAGAGGAGAAGGAGGAAAATGAAGACTAGAAGATAGCGGAGAGGGAAGAGGAAGAGAGAGACGAAAGAGAAGAGAGAAGTGAGAGGAGAAAGAGAAGAGAGGAAGGGAGTGAAAAAAATGAGAGAAAGAGAAAGAGAAAGAGAAAGAGAGAGAGAGAGAGAAAGAGAAAGAGAAAGAGAAAGAGAAAGAGAGAGAGAGAGAGAGAGAGAGAGAGAGAGGAGAGGAGGGAGAGGAGAAGAGATGAGGAGGGTTGAGCGGAAAGAGGGAGAGGAGAAGGAAACTTGACTAGGTAAACCCCCTGGAGGTGAATTTGTGAAACACTTTGTGAAGAGTGATTAGACAAGATGGGTGACATGAGGAGTAGCTCTCCTGACCAATGTGAAGTTTGCTCTTTCCATCTCTATCTAAACATGAACCCAATCTGAGGGGATAGGTTGACACAAGCTACACTGCAATGATTATTGTATGAGAGGTACTTCTTATAAAGGCCACGTCTGATATTTTAGAAGTTGATTAATCTTTCAGAGGATCCATGCAATGGCAGCAAATTCCTGATCAAGCGTTCGAATGCTCTAGTAATACCAGTAGGATTAATAGCTGCATATTTACAATTAATTTCTTTTTCAGGCCTGATATGAATTCTGAAATAAAAACATAACAATTCAAAATTTGACTTTTAATCTTATCCATCAGGAATTCATACAACATTTTCTGGCATAAAACATGTTCTTAAAATCTTTCAAACTGCAAACAGTAGGAAGAACAATTTTTTCATCATAGAGATAAAATTAGAAACTCTACTTAGCCTTACATTAAAAAAACAAATTTGTTAGAGATTTTCAATGCTAGACTCATCGAGCATTACTTCCCATAAAACATGATTGCCAAAGATCTGTAAAGAACTGAAAGACATTAATTCATATTATTATGAAGGCTACAGGTGAATAACATTTCCTCTGTACACCACGGTAAAAGAAAGACTTGGATTTAAAATGAAAGAAAATAAACAAGTCTCTTGAAAATCACAATAGCTTCTATTTTCTACATCATGAAGGAAGGCAAATTCATAAACTGTTTAGAATTCTGTAAGTACAAAACTTCTTGCCAGTTTTAAGATGAACTTCTTGAAAAGACTTCCAAAAGCTATTTTCATTTTTCTTTTCATTATTCTTCCTCTCTGTGAAATATTCAAGGAGGTACTGTACAAGAAAAGAAAAGAAATGAGTATTCTTCCAATGAAGCTAGCAGCTTTCACAAAAAATACACCATGGCAATTAAAAATCATGTTTGGGGATAATCCGAGCCTCCCTGGGGGTACCCCAATCAACACAACATAAAGATGAAGATAGAAATAGTGCAATAAACAAAATCAAATTAGCTCTAGACGAGAACGGAGGTACACTGCCCCAAGCCGCTTTACCGCGGGCTGTTTGGGTAGAGTATTTTGATAGAGCATAATTGTGTTTCATTCGCTGAAATGTATGATTAAAATGAATTCATCTTTGTGATCCCGTTTCCTTGTTGAGAAATTAGGGGTGCATCGAATCAATTGGACTTCAAAGAGCAAAGGTTATTCCATATACGTACATCTGGGTGAAGTTTTACAAATTACGGTATCGGATGTACACAGAGATGGAATCTTCCAGCAGTGTAAAAAACTTAGCCCACATGTACATAGACAATTTTAACCCACTGCCTAACAGAACAGCATGGTTCTTGTATTAAGCTTATATGGGTTTGAGAGAATTCAGTTTTCAATGGGATAACAAAGTATCATCTCTATCTGAGCATAATTGTTAATCATATCCAATCAGATGCCAAAATCAAGTCTTGGTACATGTTCAAACCCAGTTTAGATGAAGATATTGCATGCTTATATCAAAACAACTATCAACCAAACATTTACCCTTTGAAAATCAAAAAAATAAATTTCCCAACATGAACATGACTTTTCTTCAGTGCCTAATGAGAGTTCCGATTAAATTTTAGTTTAAAAATTCAGATGTTTAACTTTAAAACCGCATAAACCTCTCACAAGTACATTCATGTCTCATGCATGTTACAGCTACTGGACTCCAGTGAGTCCAGTCATCGGTATGGTGTCTTTGAAGTTAGTATCTGGTATGCGGAAAACACTTTGAGACTGTCTTTCCAAAAGTGTGAATCCATCGATTAAAACAGAGGGACATACAAGCGGAAGAGGGACATTCAAGTGGAAGAGGGTGATGAATGTTTGGCAGAGGATCATCGTTGAGAAATAATTCATTTAGAGAGGATAAAGAGATCTGCCTTGTCTATAGATGAATGCTGCTACCTAGGCATACCAAGAGGGTTGTTCTTACTCGGCGTCGGCGTTCACTACATTTCATTTTAACAGGTTACAATGAAAACACTTCATTTATGCTTGTTGCTGATTTAAAACAAAGATCATCCTGAGAAAGTGCTACATGAATGAAGAATCCCATTTTGACTTTTGTTATATGCTTCCTGGATTGGTCTTCTACAGGTAACTGTTTCAGCTAATATGGAAACTATAATAATAATAATACAATATTTATAAAGTGCATAAACTATGATCAATGATTAGTAATAAAATTGTAGCAAGCAAGAAGAAATGAATATTATTCATTCCAAATCATTAGTTCATTAGTTCCATAGTTGTGGAAATACATTTATGGAGCCCATTTGTATATATACCATGCCAACTTACCCCACACAATAAACCACGAGTTTGGCCTTCATTACATTCATGTAAATTTACAGAAAGGTCAATTAAATTATCAATCTAAGCAGGGTTGATAGTTGCCTAATTACTGAATTTGTTCATAAACATTACAACAGAACACAACCTGCTGACTTTATGCACATAGAAAGTAATTTTCATCTTCATTTTGGGCAGAAAAAATGAATGAAACGATTAGTCAGAGGACAAAATAAAAACAATAAGGGATATGGATGAGTGTGAACGATGGGGTACTTGATGCTCTCAAGGACAGTTCCTCTATGGTCCTGGCTTTCAATCAGTGAAAAAGCGGATCAATCATAATAATAATTTCATTATTCCAGGGGAAAGAATGGTGGCATTGAGTGGAAGTGTGAAAGTTAAATCTCGGTGTATGATGGTTGATTTGATTATGCGTTATTGCGAGGATGAGAGATGGGTATGGGTATGGTATGCAGGGTTGCTTCAAAAGAGGGAATGTGCATCCCTTCCATCTCCATAACCCTCCACTGTTTAACCCTTATAGTGCTGGAGGCTATTCTAAACACCCACTTATTAACTAGGAAAAGCTTGTATATCTACTTGAAATTAAAAATGAATTGATGAATTGTTAAGTTTGATACCATGGAACACTGCTTGTGTCAAGATGAACAACCAGGACTAAACACTTGCCTTGTGAAATCATGTTTATAACTTGGCGGCAATGGAAGGGTTAAAGTACTGTTCTAATGTTTCTACATAAGAGATATATTCATTTCAAAGAATGTGGAGTTGCTCACAGTCTTTGCCGAGTGCTTATTGATCTCTGAGAATCTGCCATGCTTCTTCTAACCCATGCCTCCTTTCCCATCTGTGTTCCTTCCATTTCATCATCCTTATAACTCGTTCTTATAACATCAATTTATCTTTTGTTTATGACCATTTTCCTCTTCACTTCTTTCCCCACCCCTCCATTATTCTAAGTCTTGTCTACTATTATGACTTGTCACATCTGTTTAGATCATCATTTTCCAAGACAGGTAAATGATAATGATTTTTCCATTCCTTTGATTCATATTCATCCTACTTCCGAAATACATAAGGAACATAGATGACAAATCTTGCCCTCGACCCAAAACCACCACCCCCCATCACCACCAACACCACTACCAGTCCATCATCTTATTACCCCCCTATACTCCTTAAACTTATACAAACTCACTGACAGATCATTCTTAATACCTTTCCCACATCAACTATCCTTCTTTTTCACCAATCTTCCCAATCCCAAGTTGGCCTGTGCAGCTTTCAAAATCCTCTCAACCTCATCCAATCAAATTGAAGATGACACAACCTGGGGACAAATTCTCGATTGTCTCTCCAGCATGAAATTTCCTCACTATATTTAGCGAAGATTTAATAACGCGATACCCCTGATCTCTAAAGTCAGCGAGGGGTACCTGCCCACATCCACCATAAAGCCAAGTGGTGGTTAGAAAGATCACTGGATGAAGATGATCCACTAACACACAAACACAAAAAGGAAAAACCTAGGCTCTTCAAATATGCTCGGCCGGCAAACACACACACAGAGAAATTGTCCACAATGAAAAAAAATTGCAAACTTGGTGGTTTTTAGCTTTAGTTATGATCTTCCTCCCGAAAAGCTTTTCGGCAGCCGATGACAAGAAGCGGGAGGCATCAATCAGGGCTGGTAGTCGTATGGTTGCCGCAGGGGACAGAAGAAGGATCTGCCAAGATTCGGAGGGAGGACCTCCAACAAAACCCCAGCTCCCATTATCGCATTATGGGCAAATCCTCGGGCCGTTCGCCCTTCTTCTCCTTTTCTCACCATCGTCCATCCGAACTACCACCACTACCACAGAAGGATTTAGAGTACTGGGATTGTCAATGGATGATTTCACAGGGGTCTTAGCTCTGTTACCTCTCTTCCCGAGCTAGTAGCTCTCAAACGAAAGAACTTGAAAGGTTCGTAACCTTGTTTTGAAGATACATTTCTATTTTTGACTCTTTCATACTTGGTACATCACCGTCTTTTTTCCATTTTGCACTTTTCTCTTTTATCATCATCAATAACACGCTACTAAGCTATGCTGACTGCAATATCAACTCTTTATTTTTTTTTGGGGGGGAGGGGGATAACTTACACATGTTTTGTCAACATTAAGCTAGAGGAAGTAAGCTCTTAAAATATGATAAACATTGACAAACTATAATCAATCTATAACCAAGCATCTTTCTTTTCAGACTTATAGGTCAACTCCCGTAGTATTCAAACTTATTCACAATTTCAAGTTATTTATTTGCTTAGCAGCCGAGGAGTGACCAAACTTTAATTTTTTCTCAGAGGATATCCGCCATGTTTTCTTTAAATTTTCACACCTCAAAATTGAAGTTGGTCCATGTATTGTGGGAGTTTCTCACTGCTAAATTAAAGTTTGTGGTCATAAAACATATGCACAAAAAATAGCAATTATTGGTGCACAGCAGGAGACACACCAATGCTGCAGTTACTCTGGGTCACGTATGAGAAAGCATTTTTTTTTCTCTCAAAACACCACCCATCGAGGCAAACTCAGACTTGATTGACTTTGTAACACATTACTATGAACTCTTCCCACTTCGTGACATTTTATCCGAGAGCTCCCCGGTGATCAGTGCTTCATGAGCTGTGTACCACTTCACCCCTTCACAGTGAAAAAAAGACACATGTAGACGGAGGCTAAGGGCAATTTGCCCTCTAAACAAATTTTTTAAAAACCTATTATAAATGAAAAAAAAAAAAGATCCACTGTATAATATTCTCAGAATAGATTAAAATGCTAGATATATTTCAACACAACTGTTCATTTCAGAGTAGCCCTCAATTTTTCATTCTAAACCCTTCCCCTCCCCTCTTTACTCTCTCCTTCTCTCTTTACTTCCCTCTTCTTTACCCATTCCCCTCCCTTCTCCATCTCTTTCTTTACCTTCCCCTTCTCCAGTCTCATCTCCAGTCTCACCTTCCCCTCCTTCACCCCTCTTCATTACCCCTCCTACCCCCCTCCCCTCCCCCTCCCCATTCTCCTCCAACCTACCCTTTCAATCTCCCGCTAGGTCTGCACTCATAAATTGTATTTCTTTCCAAATAATACAGTCCATTGGCGGATGTGTCAAATTGAACAGATGGAGCAAACATGTCTGATATGCAGACAGTATTTATTATTCCTCGTAGAATACTCTCACTGTTTATTTGAGCATAAATATATGCATGTATGTTTCACAGGGATCCACTCTACTGCTTACCCAAGCCCAAGTGAATTTCAAATTAAAACTTTTGGGTAGAGAGTAAACACATAGGCCTACATATAAGCAGGGAAGTACTTCCCTGATATAAGCTTACACTACAGGGTGAAGTGTAACATAAATAAAATAGCTCATTTCTCAGAGCACCAACTTTGATACCAGTGAAATAATTTGTACAAAACAGTTATCATTTCCCTTCACCAATAGTGGAAGTTGAGCATTATTTGTAGACAGTTCCACAAGAAAACACTTGGAACATTATATAGCCTAACAGACACCAACATCTTTTCACCCCTCTTGACTGAAATATCTCCAATGCATAATAGTGCCATTTTGATTCTACAAATATTCATATTTACAAACATTCCTGGGAATCGATGCGACCTCACAGGAACTAATGATTCCCATCACCAAAATCACCATCATCACTCGCATCCATACCTCATCTTCCTCATCCTCTTCCAAAAAACGAACCGGCAGCAAAATCTAAATATTGGAGCTCTGTCATCTTGACCCTCTTCCCAAGATGTCAATTTTCTGTCTGATTTATGGTTTCCCTTACACCCTCGTCTCTCCTTGTTTTTAGAACTATGACAGCCCCTGACAAACACTCAATTTTTTAGAGCTTTTAACGAGACTGATCGCCCTTTGGAGAAAAGACCATCTTGCCCCATGATTCATCATTGCCAAGAAGAAAGATGCAAATTGGCAACAGACTTCACCATCATAATAATAATAATAATAATAATAATAATAATAATAATAATAATAATAATAATAATAATAACAAACATTCATAATAATCATACGAAGAAAGATAAGAAAATTACATAAGAGTGATAAGACAGAGTAAATTGTATTGCATAGATACGCTGAAATATATTATAGAAATTAACCAAAATAATCTGATATTAGATATGTTTTCTTCAAGTGTTTTTGAAACAAGCTTTGAGTGGGTGACATTTTAATTGAGGGGTTCCAAAGCCATTCTAAAAAGTCAAGCACGAGACAGATTCGAAGAAATACATATTACTTATATACAGGAATTTTGAGAATAAGTCTATGAGTTATCAGTTTGAATTCACCAAGAACTTGAAAGGGAATAAATTTTTAAGGCAAATTGTAGTAGGCCTACAAGTTTATGTTAGAAAAATATATGGGGCTACTGTAAAACCATTCAGCCACAATCAATTCCAGTTCTTGGTAATTAATTACCAAGCAATATTGCTGCCACAACTGGCTGTGGCGGATTCTGAAAGCCTACTCTAATGCAAAGATACTGTGCACAAAAGAAGTGAGTGAAGTACACTCATTTCATTCCTCACAATCTGGTACCAGCATCTAGTTTGGTCAGTACATCTAGTTCGGCCGTTTGCTATGTATAGCAAGCCATATTCAAAGGGTCATCTATCATACCTAAACTACATCATAGTCACTATCATGGAGAAGGCACAGACACTTTATTCTTCTATGAATTATCTGGTCCAGCTGGGGCTGAAAACTAATGAGGCATTTCCTTATTAGTCTTTTGCCTCATTTTTCCACTTCAAATCTGCATTCCGTGGAGATGAGACGAATATCAACGCATGTCAAAGGTCATGGAATCATCTTGGTTTCTCATTTTCCTGGCCAAACAGTGATCCACTTTGTCAGGAGGAGTGAAAGTGATCACTTTGGACTTGTTCTCTGTAAGCTGATTGATCGAGAGACTAGATACAAATCACCATATAGGACCATACTGCAGCTATATACACTAAATTCATATTTTAAGTTTGCAATACTAGCATATATGGATTCAAATATATCCAAATTTTCATGTAATCTTTAGAATTACTTGCTGATGAAGACTTCATGGAACTACAATTCATACGGAAACCTTTGAGCAATTGCTTCACAAACTTTTAATTTGAACTTATACTAGAAAAGGTTGGTCTTTAGTGCAGATCCAAAGCACTTTGGCATGTTTTTGTATATAATATGCACTATGCACTTCCATTTAAATATTTCAAAAGACAATCAAACTAAACAAGCGCAATTTTTATTTGTATAATTCAATGTAAAGAGCATCAAAAATAGTGGTAAGGACAGCTCTTACAGGTACAAACAATCAGCACTTGGTGTAATTTGCTTTGACTTGCTGACTGACAAACTCACAGTAGCTCTCACAAGATTCTTCATGCAGGGCCTAACACTTTTTCTCAAAGACAAGGAAGGGTACAGTAAGCGGTGGAGAAACCCCGGTAGAACCCGAACCTGTCCCAAATTAATACGCCTGTCCTCACCGTTTCATCTTTCACAATCAAGGAGGAGAAAAACTCTCACGGGAACGATGGATTTAGAGTTCCAAGCCTCAACCCCAGTGATGGGATCGGCTCAGCCGAGGAAATATTATTGCTTTAATATGTTGACAAAAATGTAAGACACCACATAGACTACAGTGCAGCATGGCATGGTCCCTCTCTATCCTTTTCGCATGTGGATCGGATTTTTTCCGTCATGGCCACAAGTAATACGCACTCATCATTTTTCAGACTTGATTTCATTTTCCCATGCTAGCTAGAAATGGAAAACATCCCCCAAAGACTGAAGAACACATGCTTTAGATGAAAATTAAAATCATATGATGCTCCATGAACATGGACGATGCACGGGCTCAACTTCCAGTGAGAAGAATCAGCACTGCTGATATGATGGTAGGTCAATGTTCTGTACCGAGTTCAAAACATATTTCTATGAATAATATGAAGGATTTAAGTCATTCCAAGACTACAGAACAAAAAAAAAAAAGAGGTGAGATGTAAATATCATTAAATGATACAAAATAACGATGAGACAACATTTCTCCTTCATTCGTGATTACATTGAGATGCAAGAACCATTAAGAGATGACAAGAAATAATGATGAGGCCAGATGATGAAGGATGGATGAGGGGATGTGAATAGAGAGGACACGACAGAGACTGTCCATTTCTCCAGGAGGTCTGAAAGTGCAGTCAGGTCATGGGACGACCTGAGTAGCCTCATAACTTAATTACTCTTGCCCATTCCACATGTTGGCCATGCCCTTATATCATTCTCTGAATTAGTCTATACTTCCAGACCATAAGGTAATTTAGATTAATTTTGAAAAATGAGCTACATACAGATGTGTATATACTTTTCTATCAATTCCAATTTTATCTCATTCACACTTTATGTTGAAGAGAAATCAGGCTTGTAATACTTGCAAGCTGAATCAATAAACCAAGCTGAACTGCACCATGTTAATATTGCCTTTAAAGAGTCTGTGCCTTAAAGACTAAAAGCTTGACCAAGAAGGGCTATTACTGCACCTACGAGATATGGTTACCAATGAAGAAATATTACACAGAAATGTATTCATCCACGTTGGATAGTGAGAAACCTTCATCAATAAAAATCAAAATAGCAATATACCAAACACGACCTAGCTTACTTTCTAAAATGCCTTATGGCTACCAAAAATTGGATTTGTTAAAAGTATCTGAAGGAAAGTGTGAATTACAATTTACCCTGGGCAAACTAAACCATTGGGGTGACTTAATTCACTCTGTCAGGGGCTACTTTGGTGCAATGTATTGTAATATTACAATAAGGGGGTGGAGGGGAACTGTTAAAATCCTAAAATGCCCCTCCCCTTTTCTTTCACCCCATTGCATCTGACTGACTGTGGCTACATTTAGTACACAATGGGAATATGATCCAGTCATGTTTAGTTTATGTTTCACTGCTTTTAAAGAATACCCATTTGTTTTCACATGAATAATGAATGAGCATGTTCTACACAACATATCAAGAAAAACCTTTGTGTGAGACAATGAACAAGAGAAAAGGCTGATTTCCTAAAACAGTGAATACAAGCTTTGTTTTCATTTCTGATGACATGAAATTGGATCTGAAACCAGCTGATAGCATAGTGGGGGATCAATTTGTGTCATATGGGGAGTCATTGGCACAATATGACAGAATTGTACAAAGCAAACTCATTATGTAGGCTTCTCCTCATTAACATAATATTTTTGCCAATTATGTATAAAAACATATGAAACCCTAATATTTTGTTATTTTGATTAAAGATGAACTAATGCACCCCTCTCCTCATCGCCACCCTATAAACAAGAACAAGAATAACGAATTCATTGGGTTGTTGCTTTTAAAGGCCATTCTTAACAACATTAGCAATATTTTATTTAAAGGCATTGATTAACTTTGCCCAGGATTGAAAAAAAAAAATCACTGTTCCAGCTAATGCTGTAATCATAATTGCAAACCTTTAGCTCAGACAGGAATCGCCTGAGTTTTATAAGCTGATCGGTCGTTTATATATCAAGATATTTACGATTGAACACTGATGTCGGGATAGAGTACCACCGAACCCTAAAGAACTCTTACGGTTGGCATACCTCGCTCTATCACAGAATACCGTACGGGCTGGAAACCCGCTCTGAAATCGCCAAGTGCTGGTGCTTGGTTTTTGTGACTGCAGCGCAGCGAAGAAGCCGAGCGACTTGCGCTAGCGATTGATCGCGATTTTCTCTTTTTTAGGATAGTAAACGGGTTCCATTTTCTCTCATACTTTCACATATCCTTAATTATATATGTAGTTAGAGGACTGCATACAATTCACTGGCATTTGAGCTGATTTTACAATTTTTCACAAAGTTAATCAATCACTTTAATTCTCCAAAGGCTCATGAACAATCTTTAGATTTTCAACTCAGGTTTTGAACATGTAGAATTAGATCACCATTTTCACATAGACTTCTTATGATGTCTGGATAGAGCACATTTCTATAATATCACATGTTTCTCTTTCTTCAAGCACATAAAAATATTTTTTTTAAAGAGAACAGACTGGCCCGAACAACACTAAAAAACACAACATCAGAGCAATTAATCATATAACAGAAAAACTATATTCCATATTAAAAAAAGAGAAGTGTTTTACTTTTTGAGACTTATCTATCCAATCAAGCACATCTGTTCAATTTGGTGCTCTTCTCTTCAGATGGCTCACCTCATGTCCTGCTTACTCTTCAGCAATGTTTTGTTAAGAAATAATCTCCATCTCATTATATTTGGATTATAAAGTCACTGGCCTCTGAACAAAAGAAGAATAACATCTGTGATTCAGAATCTGCTATGGAAAAGAATATAACTGGTTCGATTTTTTGAGTATTGTACGTGACTGATTTCTGACAGTTTCCACAACAAAAAGCAAAGTTATGAACCCACAATATCTCTCATTGATTAATTGTGAATATCTGAAGGCAGCCCTGAGGCCGACCACAGAAGGGTGAATTTGGAGTTCTTCTTTCTTCACACATTGTGTTCCCCTTTTGATTTTCATCTCCCTTTTAGGTTCCAGACTTCATTTCAGATTGTTCATCAATAACTAACTTTGGCTTTGGCCCTCAGCGAAACAAGGGACCGAAAGCAAATGTTCTTATGCTTTCTCTGTAATTTTTTTTTTCTCGTAAGCCATGATCAGTCCTAGCCCACAGTAAAGTGACAAGGAGTGAGGCGCGAACAATGGTAGTCAAAGCAAGAAACTCAAGTGTGGATTGCGGCTACTACATCCATGAAAGGGGGACTTTTATGAGCAATTTCCAGGGATATTTTCCGGCCGATTGCAGCTATTGAGCTGGTAACACAATGATGCTAATTCAGGGGCTAAGTCACTCTGCATATGACAGATCATAAGATACACAAGCAAAATTAAGAAGAATAAAACCAAGCCAATACAATAGTAAATGATAAAAACATATCAGACTAAATAATGGATATTCAACACAATTAGGGTGAGGTATTGAAGATGAATGTTGTGATACTCTAGGGCTATAACATTATGTCACTCTATATGAGTAAAAGGCTCTCTGCCTTGTATTAAGAGAAAAAAATGATTTAAAAACCTAGCCTAGTCAAAATGAGGTCAGTGACATTAGAAAACCTGAAGAATAAGGGCATGAATACTAAAATAGTGAGATATACAGTAGAGATTTGCATGGGAACAGTTTCATGAAACTACATTGCAAAAGCAAGTTACAGTAGTTAATAAAAGCTACTATAATTATAGCATTTAATTGGCTGTCAGCAAACTTCTTGCAGATTTGCAGAAAGTAACCGTTGCAAATTTTGTTAAAATTAAATTAGGGCACTAGATTGATAGACTGATACATCATCATGAATAGATAAGAGGAAGAAGGGCAGACAAGACAACATGGAAAATCAAAAGGAGAGGGCAAGGGGGGGGAGAGAGGAGGGAGGGAGGGTGTATGCAAGGTTGAAGTACTTCTACTATATACCTTGTTCAGTTAAATTGCACTATTGTTGTTTATTTATAGATGGCATGTTATGGAAATATATAATTTGTATTGTGTTTATTGCCATGTTGAATTATATTGTGTAATTGAAGCTTAATTTGTAATATTCATTTTGAAAAACTGAATCAAGGAATGAAAAATTATGAAAAGAAAAAACAAATATCATAAAGTACAGTTATTTGTAGAAAATAGTATTAGGGGACATCCTAATCTTCTAAGCAGTTTCACATTAGAGATTCATGTCCCAGTTTTATTCTATGCAATGATCATAAACCCTGTCTGGAAAACTCTGGATATCAAACTCAAGTCAGAATTGTATTTGAAATCACTGGCATTTCTATATGGTTAATGGTGAAACAAGAGTTTAAAAAAAAAAAAAAAAGATGACAAGCATACCTACATCCTTAGGGCAAAGGAAGATACGTGTACCATTTTATTGAAGTACAAAGCCAGCTGGGGTGACAGACATACAGATCCAGACATGTACAAAAAAACTACAAATCCAGACATATTATAATGTCATATTTAAATGTTGTCTACTGGAATCTACAGCCGACAGGTAAATGGGTTCAACCAACTTGTATTTTCAACAACCGAACAATGGTACAGTTGTTGTATGAGTATGCATTAGGCCTATACAGTATATGCATGGTTGTAATACACTCTTGTCAGGTTATTTGCTGAAGTTGCAAACATTGAGCTGAGTAGACATAGCAGTAGATTCAAGACCCCACCATCTTTTGTATCATGTCAAAAGTATCAACATATTAACAATATACAATGTGGTCTTCTGGATCTATTTTTCATAAAACAATGCCAATAGGTACTTTGTTGAAAATGGCAGATTGCATTACAAGACTGACTTAAAACCAACAAAATCATGAACAAGATATTCACCTTCCATGTGATTTAAAAGCTGTGCAAAACTATGGAACAGTCCTGTATTTATCAAAATTACTTACCATTTTTCTTTAATTATACTCTTTTTCATAGAAAGCACGAGAATTCCCATTATCATGATTATAGAGAGAGGATGTTCTACACTTAATAACTGAATCGAAATTCAGATGAACCACACACACACAAAAATTGACCTCCATGAGTGACCTGACCTCTATCAATAAAATATAATCTAGTACTTTCAAAGAATGAATAAACTGTTTATCAACATATACCACTAGGCCTATTCATATTCGTATTCATAAACATATTCAAGAATGACTTGATGAATAAAAGGCACTGGCAACCTAAGTACCACAAATATCAAAAACAAAATAATGAAATTACATTACCATCAAATACAAAGAGACACAAATATTAATTATTTGAGCTCAATAAAAATTACTAGAAAAAAATTAATAAAAATATTACTAGGCCAATTAAGCCTATTATTTAGGCCTGCAGACACGATTGTTCTATCTCCTTGACCCTTGTCTGGTAGATTTAAAAAAATACAACATTTGTGTTCCATTCCTCTACATGCTATATCCATGAACAGTTACTATGAGCTGTTTCCATCAAGGCATGAAGAATTATCATAAAAGGAATCGCGTTTCCTACCTTGTGCTGGTTCTCCATCCAGTTGTCCAAGAACTGGCCTTGACGCTATCACACAGAACAGAATGAGAACCACGGTAACCTCCTGTATCCTTAGCCCGGCACTTCCCCGTCTCATCTTGCCGGTGTTATCGGTATAGTACTCCAGTATCCTTACGGGGGTAGTAGCTCCACCAAGTAATAATCACGATGACTTTCAGCTTCTGACTCGGTCCTAAGCCACTCGTGTCTCCATGAAGACTGCCTGCAGCGAGTAAAAATAACCCTTTGTAAGTTGGATTCAATGGTGTAAGAATTGGGTTAAAACCCCAACGGGCCCTACCACAGAAACACAGGAGTAACAGAGTAGTCGCGGGGTGAACAATCTCCCCCAACGCACCGGGAGCTGACGAGCCAGCGATCGGCTCAGAACATCACGAACGTCTGCTAAATTGGAAGAGCTGCGAAAAAGGTAGTAATCAAACAGAAATTATGGATCTCATGAGCTTGCAAATCGACATGGACAGTGATAAAATGGATTTTTGCACAGAAAAAACCTTGTTACCTCGAAAGAGAGATATCATACACAGAGTACTTGAACTTAGTAAGACTCCAAGCTGATGAGAATTGGGAAATATCGGATAACAGCCGATCGCAGCATGCGTGCGGTGTCTAGCTCCAGTGTGCTACCAGAGAATAATATCAACATCGCACTTGAAGTGCGCACGTGCCGCGACGTTTGGTGGTGGTGGTAGGTGGTGGTGAAGATGGAGAGTGATTTTCATACTGCGCGCGCGTTACGGAGGATCTCTGTATTATTGGTATGTTTATTTTGCTATATAAAGAAACAAGGGGTAGTTTGCTTGCAAGTTTCAAGTTAAAACATGCAAAGAAATGTTTTAAAACAGGTAAATAAACACAGACCTGTTCAAGGCATGTTTATTCAAGCATGATCACCCTCTTTCAAATATGATGTTAAAAAATAAAAATGTTTTGAGGATGAAATCGTTCACGGAATATCAGTAGAGGAAAAGAAATATGACGCTGAATCCAAAATGTTTCTGATCTATTTAGTGAAAGATAACTGAAGATGTTAAGGGAGCACATTCAGTGAGAGAAATTGGTAGTATTAGGTTAGAAGCAGAAAAACAATTCAATTCAACAAAGGAAATAGGAGAGGAGGGGGAGTAAAAGCAACAAAAAATAAAAAATAAAATACCAGAGGAATAACTGGAACAAGAAAATGGACAAAGGGGTGAAAGTGCAATTCTTATTTCATTTGAAATCATAAGTATATGGTCAGATACTTTTTGAAGGATGAAATCAGATAACATAATCAAATCACGACAATTTCTATTGACCCCTGACTGAACCCATGTGTCTGGGGCATCGAAAATAGGATGCCATCCCAAACGGGACTGTCTCGGACTGTCTGTCCTTATCTCCAGCTTCTATCATTTTAATAATACCTACCTAAAACGTGTTTCATATCAAAATGGGTTTGTACACATACCAACATAGTGCAACAAAGACGTGAAGTTCATAAAATTTGACAGAAAGGGAGGAAAATCCTTTGTTTGAAAGAAGAATTAATGTCACGAATACTGGGATTGTCGCGCGCCCGATTCGGTGGGATCCGAGCATCGGCTACAACAATTACTTCTTGTGTCACAGTCAATTTTGTACAAAAATGCTCTATCATTTTAGTCAGAAAGCATGCAGTTTCCAAAGTATGCAATAGATTGCAGGAGTTGACTACATCTACATGTACTCTCAATATTTGTTGAAGTTACAGTAACGGAAAAAATAGCAATATAAAATAAAAATTCAGATCAAAATCTCATGATTTTACATGCGCATTTCCATCATGATTAGTTCCTTAACATCTTTCGATGGGCCATAATTCTGTTGAATTCATAATCAATTTTCATGCCCCTCATCACTACGATTTTCTCTTTCTTATCGTCTTTTTTTTAATAGCTTCATTGTAAAAATCCAGAATATTTTTCCTCAGACTTTTTACAGAGGACTTGTATAGATGGGCCATCTCTAAAACAATTTAATTAACTTGGGCGAATGTAATTTAATAATCAGGATAACGTGGTTTGGGATGTATTGATTAAAGTAAGCGACCGTGACCTACGCTATCTCTCCTCCTATTCCCCCATTTCACATCTTATAAAATGTCTTTCTTCTTCTCTCTTTCTCTGTCTGTTTATCTCCCTGTCTTTCATATTTTCTCATTTTTGTTTTGTCTCTCTGTCTCCCTCAGTGTGTGTAAAGGTTTATAGCCCAATTATAACATTCTTTCTGTCAATTGTTTTTGTTGTTGTTGTCCAACAATATATTTCATAGAAGCACACTCATGACTATTATTAAATCCTTCCCTACTGCCCCCGTTTCTCTCTCTCTCTCTCTCTTTCTTTCTTTCTTTATCACTCTCTGTCTTTGTCTGTCCTCATTCATTTCTTTTTTCTCATGTTGTCTACCTTTCCACAACATCCATTGCTTTTATCTCCATCTTCGCCATCTCTACCCTTCCATTTCCTTTTCTCTGTATGTCTGCGTCCATTTTTGCTCCCCTGTCTCTCTTTCTCTCTCTCTCTCTCTCTCTCTCTCTCTCTCTCTCTCTCTCTCTAATTATATATCTCTTTCCGTGCATCCTTTCCTATATACCACCGATCAATATACAATCCTCACAATCATTTCCTCATGAGGACATGCGAAATACCATCCTAATAAATGAACTACCCAAGCTCTCTCGCCCAGTTAATTTTTTTTCAAGCAAATTAATTGTGCAGCGCGCGCTCCGTGCAGCTAGCAGAGCACGGAGAAAGGGAAAGTCAACATTGGGACGCATTTTCATATTCCAATTATGGCACATGATCGTGTAGAAATAATAGCATGGCCTCCATGATGGAGCGTTCACATGCACTCTCAATATAATGACTTGAATTAAACCCCACTGCAGCAAAGTAAACCGTGCAGTTTTCCAATACATTAAGATATTTTGCAACCTTTCAAATCAAGTGCTTGTCAGATATTTGTCTGACATAGCAACTACAAATGTACGCAAGGCTGATTAGATACTAGAATCTAATAATGTATCACATGAAATAAATTAGTCACAATTGGGTTTTAAGAACAAACCTTCATGACATTTGCAAACTATAATCAGTTAAGGGGCAATCCAACCTTGGTAATAAGATGATTTGTATGAAAGCAGAAAAATAAGAAAAATAGGATGCTGAAAGTTTGGAAGAAATCGGACAAGGACTAAGAAAGTTATGGATGTTTGAAAAATGAGATCACTACATCTATGCGAATCTCAAATTGGCAATTTGGTGAGTCAATTGTGACATTTTTGTGGACAACTCTCCCATTTGTCGTACACAAAAATATCATTAATTTGCGGTTTTCTTCGAGGCGCCTTTACCCTCGGGGCAGTACTCAAAATATATTGGAGATAGCATATTGTTATAGGTCCTCATGAACGAAAAGATCCTACTAAGTAATGCATTTTGGAAAAAAGTGACATTTTAGGCATTTTGTGTGTTAGAGCGAATGGGGGAGTTGTCCACAGCTACATCACAGTGACATTACCTATTCGGCCAATTTGAAAATCCCATATGCATAGTGATTACAACTTTCAAAAAATCATAACTTCTTTATTACTTGTCCGATTCCGTTCAAACTTTCACCAATCTGCTTCTCTGATTTTTCCTCTTTCTTTCAAAGCAACTTGCTATTAAGGTTGGATTTCCCTTTAAGTGATATTACTGCACGTTAAATTTGAACAACCAGGAGCTTTTGTTTTCCTTCCTTCCTTCACAACTTTGTTCGCATAATTCAAAATTTCAACCGAGTTCATGCTTTTATGTGTAAAATGAAGTATGGTTATAATTTAACAAGCGAGAATAACAACAAGAAATAAACAAAGTGAAGGACATAGGACTTTGAAACTACACCAAGCAGACAAAACGCGATGGACCACATCAGTGGGAACACCCCTCCCATCCCACCTTCCACGAGATGGTGCAGCTAGCTATCACGGGTTGGATTATCATTCCTGATATTAATCTCGCATTGATGCGCTATGATAACATCTCCAAATCGACAACATGATAGCGAACAAAGCAAGACAAAACGTTTGGGCCATTTTCTACAGGGTTGGCAATTTCCCGCTCTTGCACAGAGACGCTCAGCCAATAATTGCACATTTAGAAATTTCCCATGGACCGTGTCGAGAAAACAACACCATACGCACCATGCGATAATTGGATCTTCTCTCGCAATTAATTATTGCATTACAAATAATGAGCAATTATGAAATCGCTTATAACGAACTGTTGTCTCCACAATGATGCCAATTATAAAAAATACGGTGGATCCAGTTTCTGCGCCTGTGTCTAGATAACGGTCTAATAATATTTTAACCCACTAAAAGGAAATTCATCTGGACAAAATTGGGATGCACATCTAGAGGAAAATGTTTCTTCAGAGAAATTATATTTGAAAGTAATACTTTCCTGTGTACTGTCATGGATTTTCTACTTTTGACAGATCTACAGAAAATTAAACGATTTTCTAAAGTGTTCTAGTTTTAATGAAGACTTCTTGCAAATTTATTCCCCAATTTTCGTTAAATAGATACGTCAATACCCACATTGTGTGTTCTCGATCATTAAGAATTTGTTAATGAAGGGAACTCACAAAAAAGTTTTGGAGTTTTATAAGTAAACGCCATAAAAAGAAGGGGGAAAAGGAATTTGTTGGGGTTTTTCATCGAGGTTTATCAACGCGTTTACTTTTCCCATGGTAAAACCAAACGTTATTGCAAACAATATACCTTGGAAAATATGAAATGATCCCTTCAAAGAAATCTGATTAATTTCCGATACATTTTCTATCAGATATCGAATAATTCGTTGAATTCAAATCTTAGATCAAGAGTCAATAATAAAATTGAAATCAACTGAAGTCTGGAAACAAACGCGATTGTGCAACAGACCTGAAGAGAGGGCGCTAGACTTGAAATTCTTTACAGGAGCCGAATCTTCGAATTCGACAACAAGCTATGCTTTTTTGCGGGTTCCTCGCACTTTTCAATATCTAGTGGCGTGGTTACGGGGGTGGGGGGGGGGGGGGATGTGCCCAAATCATATGGCGGGGAAAAGAAGAGCTATGAAGGAAAGGAGAAGGGAAGTCAACATTAAAAAAAGCTGACTGCACCCCTGTGACACCCTAACCAACTCGACGGCCTCGTTCTTTCGCATTTCTTCCAACCAAAGACCGATGCCCCCAAGGAAACTAGTGCCCCCTCGGTAACTGGACCCACGCTACGCCAATGATAATATCATGACCTATTTCCTATTCAAATCACATGGCTCTAACATGAGACTACATGTACTTTCAAGTGTTATACTGCAAAATATTCAGGGACTCATAATTATGTAAACAAACTGTACGGCCATAAACTACAACGAAGAAGCAAAACAAATATTTCACGATGCATGAAAAGTACCATAAGGAGGAAAAACGCGAAAGACGTCGGCTTCTTTGAAACAAAAGCCTTGATGGTCACCGTGTTGCGTATGGAATGCGAGCGCCGTGTTCATTAACAAAATTGTTGATACAAATTTAGCAATAACAGGAAGGGGCAAAGAGAGAAGTTTTTAATTAACTAAAAGCAATGTTCTCTATAACAACTGTTGCCTTATTTGTTTGTTTGTTAATCTTTTTTTAAAGCGGCGAGGTGTTTCCGGTGTCATGCGGGGGGGGGGGGGGATTATCTGCCAAAGGACGGACGAGACATGAGAACAGGCCTATCGATATGTAGCGACACCTTTTTCCTTTAATTGATATACATGTAGTCCATCCCCTGATCATTCCTACAAGAAGAGAAAAAAGTTTTGTGGAAAAGGAACTGCATTATACTGACAAAATAATGTGAATTTTATCCCTGTAAGATAAGTGCGCATCCATGGAAATGTATAATGAAAGAAAAAGGTTTGAAAGAACGAGTGAGGAAAAGACATTATAATAAAATAATGTCTGCACATTTAAAGAAAGGAGGACGAAAAACAAAGTGTAAAAGGAAAGATGGGGGAAGGGGTGAATAAGGTAGATAACGACAGAATGAGAGAGAAAATTTTAAATCATGCTTTACTCTTGGCAAATTGATGATATGTTTTCTTTGAAATCACGTAAACCAATTAGATGATATTGTTTAAAACAAATATTTTCACAAAACATTCGTTTAATCAACCAGATTGGGTAATTAAATTTTATTTCAATTGCCATTTATTATGTCTACAGTCACTTGAGAGACGATTCAATAGAGCCTCTTACAAGCTAATCTAATAAAACAAGCTGTTTGTGAAAGTTATATCGAAATACTGATAATTCAAGCCGAGACACTTGTCTTTTACGACACCATAGTTTTTCCAAACTGATTCTCAGTCGAATATTTCAAGGCACGATTTTATCGATCAGCGCTCAGTCTCAATCGATACCTCCAAGATTCCTCAGTTTGTTATGGCAAGCAAAATCACGCAGTACTCGGCCTAGAGCGACGAATATACCGTTATTATGATCAAAGAAAGTATTATTTAGTATTCACATCTTGTTCCTTTCTTGATTAAGGTTTTATAAAGCCAGATTCTAGAAAGCAGTTATATACTAGTTTAGACTTGAAATTATGAGATGCTTGAAGATTTTTATTAAGAGATGTGTCATCGTGATAAAGAGCAATTGACTTTTGTATCATATTTCTCATTAGATGAAGAAAAACGAGTGCTTATAAGATTCTATTTAGAGGAACCAGCACAGTGAGTATGTCAGTGAGACAGAGAAAAATTTACCCTCCTTCTTCTTCGTTTATAGTAGTAGTAGTAATAGTAGTCATGGTAGTAGTAGTAGTAGCAGCAGCAGCAGCAGCAGCAGTAGTAGTAGTAGTAGTAGTAGTAGTAGTAGTAGTAGTAGCAGTAGTAGTAGTAGTAGTAGTAGTAGTAGTAGTAGTAGTAGTAGTAGTAGTAGTAGTAGTAGTAGTAGTAGTAGCAGTAGTAGAAGTAGTATTAAAGTAGCAGTAGCAGTAACAAAAAAAAATAGTTTACGGAGTATTTGTCGTTGTTGCCGCCGCCGCCGCCGCCGTCTTCGTCGTCGTTAAAGTAGTAGTTGCCTATAGTTGCCTATTTTTTTCTTCGAATCCTATTGCTCAGTCATTTTGGTCCCCCTCCCTCCTTTTTAGGTACCTTATTTTATTTTCGGAAATACGAACCTTCGGAATTATGACCCCTCTTTCATTTTCGGAAAAACGAACCTTCGGAATTACGGATCTTCGGAGTAACCATGACTACTATTACTACTACTACTACTACTACTATTACTATAAACGATATACTACTACTATTACTATAAACGATTCAGTACGAGCTGAATAGGTGCATTCATGCACGATCAGTTACATTAATTCTTCCCCTTCACATCAATATCTACGCTGATTTGCTAGTCTGATTTGTAAATATTGCAAAATGGCGTTGGTTTACTTTAAAGATAAGGTTGAGTTCTGGTCATGAGATTGAATTGTCAAAGAATTCCTGTCTCAAACCTATTGGGAAAGGTTGATTATATAGCACATAAGAATTGGTGTATGCTGTAAGGTTTTGGAATCACCAAAATGATAAGAAATTGACTCAATCCTGCTGGGAGTCACATGCACTGCACACAGAAATGTGTATATGGGACTACACACAAATGTTCGGCCCGAACATTTCAGCTGCTTCTTGTCATATTTTGAATGTGAGGGCATTTGAAGAGCAATCCTTTTCAGGGGACACTTTTACTATGATAATCTTCCAAACTAACATAAAAAGAATGAGAAAGCTCACAAATTACTTTTGACCTTTCCCAGAACTCAACCTTCTCTTTATTTGTATATCAAGATTAAACATGGTTACCATTGTTCACATATTAAACCAAAGTGAAGACTCTTGATAGAAATGGAAAACACTAATCTTCAGAACTAGCCAAGCTTGTTTACATGACCTTGTACATCTTTCCATTATTACTCTTAGGCGAAGCGTCTTCACCTTGAGTGACGTAATCTCGGTTCATACATTGAAGGGGCATCGGCATCATGGTGGCGGGGGGAGGGGGGGGGGGCACGGATGAAATGCAAATTAACAAGGTCATTAAATAGGGGGAGGTCATAGGAGGGGTCGTAATGTCTCATTTCCACGTTCCCTTTCTCTTTTTTTCTTTTTTTTTCTCCCCCCCCCCCCCTTGGCATTTGATGGGGGACGTGCCCCTATACCCCTGTAACTACGCCGCTGTTTACCCTATAGAACACAAACAGCAAGGGGGAGATGAGAGGCTCTGCTTGTCTGTCGCCCAAAGAGGAAATTCTCAAGAATGTTTAGGTTCTAAAGATTCGCCTTTTGAGACTTAGGAGAAATCACTCTGCTGCTACGTCAAACGTGCCCGTCATGCTCCTAGGGGGATATTGACCAACTAAACAATTCCCATCTTCACCACTGCATCTCATTTGAGCTGGTGAGGGCGTAATCGAAATTGGGAGGAGGTATAGCCTACTGAATTAGCATGTATAAATATGCCTAAGTTTAAGTTTCATGTTTATATTTTCACTCATGAAAAAAAGGTAAGCAAATATATACATAAATATATACTTATAAATTCCGCAAGAACTATTTTGTCCATGAATACAAACTTAGTATTCTGCATTAAATTCAATTACAAATTATGATTCAGCATTGGTTTATGGTACGGATCCAATGGGAGCGGGGGGCAAATATATTATTTAAAAAATATAGTTTATTCGTCCTGTAACCCCCCCCCCCCCCCCCCCCCCCTTCTCCACGTGCGATTCTGCATGGGACCTATATAGGGTCGGCGGGATTCCCAACGAAATCATTTTCTCGGGGAAAACATTCCCAGCCCCCACCTTCTGACAATCTTATATCTGTCCATGGCCAATGGACCTTCTAATTGATAGTGCAACCGGGACTCGAGGGGTACAAGGTTAGATGAAAGGTGTTGTCTTCTATGAATGATCCCCTTCTCCATCATCATCACGTAAATAATTTTAAAAATCAGGTCGGTAGAATAACAATTGCACACTTTGCTTATAGAAGAAGATGTATAGGGCTAAATGGCAGCATTTCCTCAGCATATTCTGTCCGAGAGGGAACAGTACCTTGACATGTTTTCAGGTAACCTGGATTCACCAAGGATTGCAATAGGAAACCATACCCATACCTAAAACCAAACAAGACCTTTTGATATCCGGTTTGACTCGAGTCTTACCGTTCAATCATCCCAAATCGCTCGACTTGACAACTCACACAGTCCCACGTGTGTGATTGCATGCTGTGTTTGCCGTGCACTAGACGAGCACGGCTGCGCTCATTCATGGCGTCTTTAAGAGCAGGCAAAGGTCAGAACCCTGGTCAGAATATCAACGAGAGATGGACCCTGGCCCTTGACAGGAACCACAACAGTGCCTTAAGGAGGCTATTGGGTTCCTCCGGTAGTCATTCCGAGATTTGATCATCCTTCATTATCACAATTCGAGGCAACCTAGTTTGATTCACAGGTGAACCCGCAATGCAACGACAAGACTTGAAAATTCGGAATGAAAACTGACCACACTGAGTGTCTATAGTGGGGTCGCTACAGAAGGGCATTTTTGGACAATGATAATAATAATAAGTATTTCTAATGCGCACTTTCTTGTATAGTACCACTATAAAGGCGCTACAAGCATATGTCAACAATACTACAGGGTTATCTTAACAAATCAAAACAAAAAGAAAAATGCACAAACAAAAAAACACAAAAAAAAAAAACATCAAACATGTACAAAAATATTCTTCATAGATCTGAATGAAAAAGGAGCTACTTGATTCTGGTTAAGAATGTTCTGAGGCTATGAATGTTTCTAATGTCACTCGGAAGTCTATTCCACATTACTGGTGCAACGTGTCCGAAAGCACGATCCCCGTAGTGGGTGGTTCTGCTCCTATACCAATTATAAAATAATAAAGAGGAAAAATGAGGAATGTAAACGTCCAATTGCAGTAAATTCATAATACACTATGATCTACTGAAGATAGTAACGTACCATTACATTTTTTTTGCTATTTAAAAGCATACATTTCTGATTTTAAAGCACATAAATGTACCCTTCGGAAAAAAAAACAGCCGATGGAGTGGAAATTGATCCTTATTACACACAAAGACAGACAACTATACGAATGCAGTGCACATAATTATTGCAATACCCCAAAATGATCTACTGAAGATCGCAACGTACTACTTATCCCCCTCTCAATAATAATTATTGTATTGGCTCCGTATTTCCTGGTTTTTGTTTGAAGGCTTTCTCTGGATGTATCTGTTCTAAATAGCACATCTCATCAATGACCAGCAAGTAAGAGAGGCCTATCCGAGGGATTAGATCTTTTCAAAATTATTAATTAGGTTAATTATTTATCAAATAACTAAACTTAATTTTTACTTCTCAAATCCTTTTCATAAAAGTATTTTTTACCGGGAGATATCAAAAGTCTTGAATTCCTGACGCAGGATCACAAAACTCTAGTATGATTCACGTATACTTTAGTATATTCCACTTAGTACAGTTTACTTAATTTCATTTACACTTCATTATAATAGGCCTATCGCACTTTTACTTCAGTTTATATACTTTTGTAACTTTTCAGTTATAATTTCATTGGAGAATCTACCACACGGTAGTTCACTGTAATTAACCCTCACCTTACAGTACATGTTTTCATGCTATTTGATACATTGGTTATTGATTAATTTTGAGAAACAGCTATACACATACAACAGAAGAATGTGCATGACTGTTAATAATGACAATGAAACCAAATACAAAGTCATGCTCTCCTCCGAAACAAATTTCCTGTTGTAGGTTTGAGGGTGGGAGTGAGAGAGAGAGAGAGAGAGAGAGAGAGAGAGAGAGAGAGAGACGGAGAGACAGACACAGACACAGACAGACAGACACATAGACAGACACATAGAGTGGAATATAAAGAGTGAGAGAGGGGAAGACATATAGAGATAGAGAGATAAAGATGAAGAAAGCGAGAAATGATGAATAATGGTGAGAAAAGGGAAGAGAGAGGGGACACAAAGAGAAGGAAAGAGATGCATGAAGGGGTAGAGAGATAAATGAAAAATGAGAGATGTGAAATAGTGATATACAGAGTGAAAGAGGTGAAGAGTGACGGAGGGTGAGGGCGGGGGCACTATGAGGAAGAAAAATTTGGAGTGAAATCATTCGGCAAGATGATACGAGGGAAAGAAAAGAGAAATTAAGAGAGGGAAAGAAAAGGTGAGAAATTATGAGAGGGTGGAGAGAGGGGGATATACGATGAAGAAAAGAGTGAAAGAGATAAAAATATCTTAAAGAGAGAATGAGAGTAGAGAGGAAAAGACAGACAGGCCTGGAGCTTCATAACAAGGAAGAAAATTGACGGAGGGTGAGGGCGGGGGCACTACTGAGGAAGAAAAATTTGGAGTGGAATCATTCGCCAAGATGACACGACGCGAAAATAATGATGGCGTTATCTTCTCTTCATGTGAAACAGCATCGCCAACATCACATTTGATTGGAGTGAGGTTTAATGTGCTGTAACATGAAGGCGTCACCTCCGCACCAGAAAGACCTTCAATCCAAATAGACAACATACCCATTGACGACCTTCTTGCTCTCACATTTCCATTCTCTTGGAATGGTATTTCCGAAAATTGCTCGACTGGACACGAATCATTGCGGGTGGGACTAATGGTAGGGTTAGGGGATAGGTGTCGGGGCGAGGCGGCCTACCAGATGATTGCGGAGAAGCTTCCGTGAAATTAAAAGATACATCATAACGATGTATCTATCTTGACGAGGGGTGACTCACAGTATGTAGCATGCATTTAATGTGTGAATTATGGCGGTGAATTTCAATAGATTTCTAAGAGGACTTGTGGGGATCCGTGAAGCATGCATTATGGACTGTGTCAAAATTATTTCAGATAGTTTTCCATTGTATTCCAAATTATAAGACGAGTATCTTTGTGCTTTTTTCTTAAATATACGTTTTTGTAAATCATAATTTTTATCATGATGTCATATAAGTATATACATTCATTCGTGTACATTTATATAAAATATATCACTGTAATGAATAAGATCGTAAACAACCCAAGTAGAAATGGAATCGTCTCGAAGCAGAAGTAGGATGGTATTTCATATCAATGCACCTCATGACATCCAAAGATGCCTTAAAATGGTGAAAAAGACGGGATTGAAAAAAGAGAGAGAGAGAGAGAGAGAGAGAGAGAGCGTTATACATTCCAAAAGCGTTAGATTGCTGGTTGTGAATTACATGCATGTTGATATCAATCACTCCACATTCATTTTAGGAATGTTATGAATACATAGTACTTTTCAATGAATGTTGTTATTGACAACGGTGGGTACATTCTCCAGAAGGCAGCAACACCTGTGCTTAACACTCTTGCGTAGATGCTTGGTAAAGAAATTGACAATTGGCAAGAAGCCATGTTCACACGATGGCTGTATACACTCGAGAGTTAAGTCACCGTCTGGACAAAACTATCAATGTTTTGTGCAATTCCACGGTTACTCATATTACATTTGGAGAGGTTTTGAGTTACATCTTAAGCTCCTGTTTCTCATGTTACATAATTAAAAAAGAAAAAATGTAGCGTGAGTAACCGAACATGCAGGGTTGGCAGAAAGTATATTTCTTCTTCTGAAGTTTTGATATTGTATATAGGTACTCTAATATGTGTGCATTGTTGTAACTAAAACTCATTTACCTAACACAACATGTAGTAAGAGAACAGGAGCTTAAGATTAACTCAAAACCTCTCCAGAAGTACCGTGAGTAACTGTGAAATTGCCCTTTTACTGAAATACGATGTCTATACAAGTGATGCATCGTTGGAGATATACAAAGGAAATGGCTCTTACTGTCAAATCAGTACTGACATAATCATGATAATGAACACATTCCCTCTTTCGGCTCTACTTTACCTGTGAAACAAAATTCTACAAAGATACTTTAAATGGCAAGAATGCTGTAACGATCAAAACACATTCAGTGCTGTCAGTACAATGCAGGGTATAATATCGTCTCTTAAACCCTTACTAAACGTAATTTATACGGGGGTGCTCGTTTTTCAGATTTTTTTTCCCCCGAAGGTTCATAATTTCGGAGGTCCGTATTACCTAAACATAAATTTCCCATAGCAGGGGGTTCATGATTCTGAAAATAAAAATAGGGTTTATATAATTCCGGACATTGGATGTATTACTCTGAAGGCTCGTAATTCCGAAAACGCAAATAGAGCCCTATCTACATAACTTTTCGGAATTAAGAACCATTTTTCATCTTCGGAATAACGAAACCTATTTCATTTTCGGAATTACGACTCGACGGAGTAACGAACCTTCGGGAAAAAAAACGAACCTTCGGAATTACGAACCTTCCGAAAAAACAACATGCAACTCCATTTATACATCCTCTTTTTTATAATTGCCTTGTTAGACAGGCTAATCGAATATATCACTGTTCTATATCGGTGATTATAGCCATACCGACTATTTCGATGCCAAAGAACTTGTTCGGTGCAAAGGAATATACATAAAAGAGAATAAAACCATTACATTCAATTATTGCATTAGACATGAGACTGCATTATCGACCGAGAGCGGACATGCCATGCTTCCTCAGGGAATAATAATAATAACTACATACCACCAACATACACTTACCGACACTGCAATTTCTTCACATAGACCTTTTCATTGCATGCTCTGTGTATCGAGATTGCAGGAGCGCGGGAGGGGTATTGCTCCTGATTTCGCGTCATTATGAAAGCGGACGTATTAGGCAGTCTGAAAACATTACACTCTTTGGGGCCCCGTAAACGTGTTAATTAGATATCGACAGATATTGGGATTGCATACAGGGGCGCTTGGATAATGATGAAAGGGTGTCTATAGCTGTCAATGCACGTGCCGGTATAGGAATGTGACGATTTGGAAATTATGTGGAGGAATTGAGAGCTTCAATGACACGGGTGGGGTAAAGTGGAACAGTATTTATAGTGACTACATTATCATTTATGATGACAAGATTAATTTAATGATCATTATAATCACAAACACCATCATCACCATTATCATTAATAACAATGTCATCACCATCCCTACGACCATCAACACTGTCATCATCATCATCATCATCATATCGTCGTCATCATCATCATCACCATTATCATTAATAACAATGTCATCACCATCTCTACGACCACCAACACTGTCATCGTCATCATTATCATCATCATATCGTCATCATCACCATTATCATCATTAACATTGTCATCACCATCACTATAACCACCATTATCATCATTATCATTATCATCTGATCGCCACCATCATTATCATCATCACCATCATCATCAACATCACCTTCATTCTCATCGCCATCATCACCACATACCACTCTATAATTACCAATATTGCTCCCACAATAACCTCCCGAAATTAAAACATACTTTCAATATACACCCAAACTCTTATACAGCTTATAAGACTTGGTTAATCGTTGTGTGTCATGTATTTCTAACGGTTACATGTCGTTTTTCCGACGGTTCGTATTTCGGAAGGTTCGTTATTCCGAAAATGAAATAGGGTTCATAATTCCGGAAATGAAAAAGGGTTCATATTTCCGAAGGTTCGTAATTCCGAAAAATTATGTAGGGCTCTATTGCATTTTCGGAATTACGAACCTTCGGAATTATAAACCCTTTTTTATTTTCGGAATTACGAACCCTATTTAATTTTCGGTATTACGAACCTTCGGAATAATGAAGCTTCGGAGTAATGCATCAAATGTTCGGAATTATGAACCCTATTTCATTTACGGAATTATGAACCCCCTGCTATGTGACATTTATGTTTCGTAATTACGAACCTTCGGAATTGTGAATCTTCGGAAAAACGAGTACCCCCTGTCTAACAACGCACAATACTCTACTCCGCGAAGCCCACTAAAATGATACCACAGTCACACCAATAAGACCGACGCCGGACCGACGCCAGACCGACGTCGGACCGACGCCAGACCGAACAAAATATTACATTGCCACCAATGGCCAAGAATTGGTCGGTTTGGAGTCGGTGTGGGGTCTGTTCGGCGGTGTGAATCGTAGTCATATGTATTTCTCATACTACACGAAGTGTCAAACAACAGAAGGGAAGCAATAGGTCCTTGATATCAAAGGTCCTATGTATTATGTATATTTGATAAGATTTCAAGTTACCGTAAGATTCGTGACTGTTTTATGGTGATATGAAGTGTACGGTAGTCTTCTAATTATCTAAAGGCAACAATGACACCATGTTTTGATTTTACCATAGCATAGACATAATAACACAAAACCAAGAATGATAAGGATCGGCCACAGTAAAAAAAACAGTGTTAATTCAACTCCATTTATATCTATTAATTGTTTACCCCCTTTCTTTTTTCTTTTTAAACAGAAAAACCCTAATTAGAGTCAGAATTGGCTAAGAATAAATTTCAGTATGTTACAATCTTTAGTAGATCTTACAATATCCCATGCAGACGAACTTTTGAAAAGTTATCGAAATTTTTTAAAGTATTATTAGTGGAGATAAGCCTGATAAACAGCAGGTAATGTGAGGAAAATATTATCACAGACTTGGTGTTTTTGTCTTAACATACTGGCAATATACTACGTCTGTTGGAAGCAAAAAGGGCTTGAAATCTGTGTTAAAGTATAGGAGCTATACGCCATTATAGCTCCAAGGAGGTCTCTCTCGATCGATCTACCCAGGTAGAATGTTTTTGTTGTTGTTGTTAACTTTGTGTAAGATAATATCTTTGCATACTTGATATCCTTAACTCTCACTATCTTTCTCAATCATTTTAGCTAAAACAACGGTTAATTTCCACAAAAAGAAATGTGTTGTAAATATGCGTACAGGAAAAAAAAGCACCATTAAACCATATTAATATTACTCAGAAAAAAAAAATGAAGACGGGTTCCTATTTCAATCTCAAAAGAGCCCTTTATTATTTTGATAAAGAAAGAAACGCGTAGGACCGACACAAACCTTCTTTTACCATCCAACACAACATTTATCATTACAAAAATAAAATGATATCAAGTCCCATTCCAATTTCAACAAGTGTGCAGAACGTGCAAATTAGGAGTATTGAAAGCAAAATAAATTGACACGCGTTGCTTGGTATGTTTGCAGGTGAGCCCCAATCAACGCTGTTTATATGGGTATAAGCAGCGCATAGGGTTACGAGTTTAATTGGCGAAGCTACAGATGTTGGGAGAAAAAGGGGGGGGGGGAGGGGATGCAAAAGGTCCAATGCGAAACCCCGGAATTCCAGTAATGAATAAACTCTACTGTATTCTATTAATGTACAAATTAAAGATTAAATCTTCTTTTTTTTTGTCTAATGCATTTTCTCAATTTAAACAACGATCAATCAGGCTTGGTAATTGAAGGAGGTGGGGGGGGGGGGCATTTGAAAAGTTAATTCCTTAAATCCTCTCGGGTATAGCTATGATTAAAGGTATGCTCCACCTTATTGATTGTAGTAACCCAACATATAAAGGTGGGCCCCCTTCAACAAAAAAGACCATGGCTACACCTCTCGGGGTATTACAAAGCAAATGAAGTTGTAGTGAATGACTTTGGACCAAGTATTTAAAGGTAAAGATTGGTTTGGGAAAATTCAAATTATGGGTTGCACTTTTAATTACTTCTGGAAATTATTAATGGGCGTACGGGTTACGAGATATCGGAGGGTGAGAGGTGATGGGGGAAAAACAGTGACACCCTGAAATCGAATCATGTGAAATAGATCATCGTTGTAATTTATCAAGACCTCAAAAATGCTAATGTCAATTTCGAAGCTTTGTTTATACTTCGTCTTCAAAAGAGAAATATTTGCGGCTGTCTTTAATTCTTGAAAGACATTATAATATCGATTGAATGTTGAATTTGGAGTATTTTCGTTTAAATTGCAAATGAGAATCAGGCCAATAATTTGTAAGCTAGCTGGTTAATTTTATTCATTAAAAAAACGAAAAATATTATCTGTTTATCCAAGTGTTTTTACCTCATTGTCATGTTATTATTCTTTCCCTTATTAAGAACTCACCAAAGCAAATGTGAATAAGAACAGTTTACTATTCAGAACTTACAGATGAACAAGAAGAAAAAGCTAAATGAAAAGAACGAAGATAATATACATCATTATGAAATATCATATCACCTGTCACATATCTGCCAGCATAATCACACAGCACGAGTCGTTTATTTTTGTAAAGTGGATTTCCTCAATAACCATCTCTGTCAATCATCTAGATGGCGCGAAGGTTACTTAGCTCTTCTCAAAAAATAAAGAAAGACTCTGATCCATGATCGAAGGGTGTATTGTCATGACCTATATCACAACTATTTGGCAAATGATCCCGATAACAGATAATCACGATTTGGGGAGAAAAGTGGGAAAATCAACACTTGAACCAGGTGTGCGTGATGGAGAATTGTAATATTAGGAGACAAGTTTCAGCAATTCGGTGTTTGATTAACACCTTTCTCTTCTGATCACGGCCCCATTTATTGCACGACCCCACTCCATCATATCCGTGTCAGCGATGTTAAACAAGATTATCTTTGGCAATTATATATTGGGTTGTCTGTTACGCCATCAACTCTCCCCTCTCTCTCTTTCTCTCTCCCTTCCCATCTCTCCCCCTCCTCTCTCTCTCTCTCTCTCTCTTTCTCTTTCTCTTTCTCTCTCTCTCTCTGCTATTTACAGATGACATTAATATTTGCTCCATAGCATTTTATTCTCTCGCCTTTCATTTATTTATTTTTTAAATCGTCTCTCTCTCTCTCTCTTTTCTCTTTCTTTCCATAGGTCTAATTTCTTAGATTTTTAAAAGAAGCAAACATTCTTTCCTATATATCTTTTTTTTCGGGGGGGGGGGGTGCTCCTTCATTAAATGCAGCATATCTCCTTTCTAGAAATTACCATTTTAACTATATTTTCCACGTTGCACAAATAATTTCTAAATAAATTGTGTGGTCCACTTTTGCAGAATTGGTGTTTAATTCGTCTCTAAGTGCTTTAAATCTATTGTTTTACTGATCATTAAATAAGTTCACGCACACAAAGTGTGCACCATCTCCACTCCCTGGGGAGTATTCCCGTCACAATGTTTATTACGAAGACGTAAAATACGGCAAATTAATAAATCGTAAAGTGTGGCGAATGTATAGCTTCATGTCTTTTCCAAAGAATAGTAATGATGCGTCTGGGCTCAAAATTACTCATCGCCTTTTACAGCCCAGCGTAAAATCAACTTGTCTAAGCCACCCTTTACATATATTTTAAAACTATAATCATTTTCCTTAAAATGCAAAACAGATCTATGAGCAAAAAAGGCGGTACGACCCATTCGAAACTTTGAAGACAACGTGTGAAAAGTATTTGGAAGATACAAGGATTGGCAAAGAAAATCTGCCGACATAATATTAGTGTGAAGAGACCTAAAGATGCTTTAAAAATATAGTGCAACACCATATACGTAGACAAGGTGAAGAGATAGTCAAATACCACACACAAATAATGATATTAACCTTCCCGCACGCGCTTGAGCTCTTGCTTCCCGCCATATTTCTCACTTTATGTGTCAGGTGACTATCTCTGTGGCAGATAGTGCTGGGAACTCGTTTCCGCTTTCAATTCTTTCTCCAGTAAAGAGTGTCATTATATACGATTGACGCTGAAATTAGCTATTAAGATATCCATCCCAAATGGTGGTTTGAATATCTAAAGGAGGTCCGATGGGTCGATGACCCCCCCCCCCCCCTCCTTCATTAAAAATCCGTGAAAACTCAAACGAAATAGAGTAAATAGGTCAATTTCATTTTAAATATAAAACAACAATCGATGCATGTAATACATATAGGTTGCCATAAAGATGGAGGACCCAGTGTTTCGAAGTGCCACGCTCATCGTGACCAAGGTGAATGTCATGATAGACTCACCGGGCAGGCCCAGACCAAATTTGGGGTCTTTCCAAACATCTGTTTATAACGCAAAACAATGTAGCCTATATGTATTAAAAACCATATCACAACTCCGTATATATTACATCTTTCTCATTTTATTCCAGGACTGAATCACCTAAAAGCTATACAGCCATGATTGAAACAGAAAGATCTAAAGGAATATATATCAAATATTATCAAAAGAAAAACACTTTACTTTGTAATCAAGTGAAAATTATCATACACAAGTGGACTGAGAAGCGTTTATTCTTAGGCGTACAAATCATATTGGGGTACATGTTCGTGTATACCCATTTAATCAAATTACATTCGTTTCCGATCATTTCTTTCTGAGAAAAAAAAAATCGAACGTGTCAAAAAATATCTGGAAACAAAGTAGAAAGGAAGGAAACAACAGGAGGATACTGCACAGCAACAAAATGAGCGCGAAGTAAGGGGCGGACTGGAACACTGAATAAACCAGGTAAGTAAAATACCAGTAAGCTTCAACATCATGATGTCTTTAACAAGCGACTATCGTCTGCACTTAAATGGTACAGGCCGTCAAAATACACTCTTTCGTTTGATCAAAGGGGAATGGAAGTCTACACCATTCCCAAGTTGTGTCAGGTGTAAATACAAATAGCGCGAATTGTTGGGCCCAAGATAGCATCAGTAAATGTTCCCAGTAAAATAAGATGACGATTTCATCACGTAGAAGGTCGTTACCATGGTGACGGAAATGATGGGATGTTGAGCGAAGGCCAGTATGCTCTTTAAGTTATCTCCTAATCTTGATTACATTGAGAAAATGTTCTCCATTCATTAAACAGTTGTATCAGGATGAAACTTTGAGAGAATGACGTGAAGAAGGGGGGGGGGGGTATCGTGTGGAGACGAGAGACAGGTATAATACTCGAAAGTCTACATTCTTGAAAGCGACCTAAGTCAAACCTGGCTCAGCTTAATCCACTGATTTATGAAATGCCAAGTGTCAACCCCTAAGTCCTGTATAATTTACTGTAACAATGATAAAAATAATGATAATTTGGTCATGAAATAAAGATAAGAAAGTAATTTCATATTGGCATTTTTTCGTAATTTCAATTAGTTACCGAATTATGGTGTAATGTAATGTAACATTTTGCACTCCATAAATCAGTAGAATACATGATTCTAGCACTTAGGCCTGGTCTTAGAGAATACAGGCAATTCGAATGATAACATTGAGCAACAATGATCACTAGGCCTGTCGAGCAAACACGATTATGCAGTCAAAACATAAATACACTTCAGTACTCAATAATCCACGAGGGATTCTCCGATTCGGCAGAAAAAAGCAACATTTGCTCAATAAAGATCAAGGTTGCTGGTAAAAATTAATCCAATATCAGACTGTGAGTGAATCAATAAAATAATGCGCACATATATGAAGGTCTGTTTAAATAATATCTTCGGGAAACTCTATCTGTAGCGCCGAAGTCGTACGCCCGGCAATGCCGTATTATGGTTCAGAAACGTCTCAAGTCTAAAGATACATAGCCAGTGTCCAAAGCGAATATCAGCACTATAGGATTTCGTAAATCTTTCGTCAAAACTTGGTTTTCCAGGATATTTCTCTCCCTCTCTCCAATCTCCAAGAATTTCTTTTTTCTGGTGGATTTTGGGAGGAACGGGAGAGGGGTTGGAAGATTCGAGTTAAGTGACTCTCTCATCAGCGCTGTACCGGTGGGACAGGGTACATTGTCACAATCATAGTAATTGGATGGAATGGAGGGGGATTTATGTGCCCATTATTACATTCAACACGCGGTAATTAATTTGTCTCAGTAGAGGAATGCTTTCCAGAGGCAGTCAGTCAGAGCGAGAGCTTGTGTGTTACCTGCATGCCAACCAGCCTTGTATACCCAGAGAGCGAGTTAAAACTGTAGACAAGAAACAGGCGTGTATTAAAGGTACGGAGCTTATAAATACTGACAAAGAAAGTAGAAAGGGACAGCTCGACAAAAAAGTCAGGAGTTCTAAAAGATCACCTAACAGCCAAATATATCAAAGGGCATTTACAGAGGAATTGTAATTCATTCTTTTCCTGGTAATAGCTAGGGGGAAGAGTGTGTCGTCTTGGTGTAAGATTTATAAACGCTTTTAATATGAAGATGGTCTTTTATTTCAAAGTAGGAAAATTGTAATGATATGGAGACATTAATAGATGTGTCAACGCTCGAACTACCGATATTAAAATAGGAATCTGTATAAATTGAGATTCTACATTATTCTACCCTTTAAGTGTTAGAGGCAACAGCAGGAAATGGGGAAAAGTAACATGGGTATGCTTGCATGCTACTCCAAAAATATATACGATAAGTGCCACATAGCACTGCCTGCACCTGGGTTAACATATACATTGCATGTCTTTATGACGCGATATATCTTGATCAGACGAAGTGTAGGGAGAATGTTGCTTTAAATTTTCAACCGATACTACGGCTATCGATTATCTGTCATGTCTGCAAGGCGATACAGGTACTCCCAGCCACGCGTTTCAGCCTTCGCGGCCCTATCGGTTCGGCTCAAACCGGAGGCAATTAAAGGTGCATTAGGCCCCCAAATCGCATTTTTTTTTTTTTATACTCTAGGATAGTTTCACATTCAAACAAAAGGTAGACGCACTTTTTGTGTATACATACAAGAGAAAGTCCACAAAAACTGCTACTGTTGAATTACTTTCAATTTACTGCAAATATCATTTCTAAGGATCAAAAAACAATATAGGTTTTTAAAAAAGTCCACCAAACTTAGAAATTTTTACAAGAGAGTTTTTGTCAGTTCGCGATTAGTCTTTTTTTAATGGATTTATTTGCTTTCACATTCGCATAGAATTTATAATTTTTCTTTTAAATAATTGAACAGACATTATAAAGACGGAAAGAGGGGGGGGGGTTGGGCAGAGCGAGATGAATAGTATACAGATATTGAGAGAGAGAGAGAGAGAGAGAGAGAGAGAGAGAGAGAGAGAGAGAGACAAAGAACAAGAGATAACAACAGAGAAGAAATGGGGGGGGGGCACAAATTTTGTCAGTTTTGAGGACGAACGGATCTTCCTTTTTTTTTCTTTTTTTATCGACGCAATTCTTTGCCGAGATTTGGGACGTGTAGACTGGAGTACATCGGTCACGTAGTTCTAGTATGGAACCGGGTTTCCGGTAACCATCCGGGATTAAAGGGGAACATCCCCTCCTAAACCATCCCATAATAAGAAACATGAACAAGAAAATAAATCTCCAGGATCACTGAAAGAACGGCCTATGTTCTTATAACATCGCTAGTACAAATTTCAGTTCAGCACGGTTAAACTTGCTTCAGCCAGAGCTCAGAGGCATAGTAAGACTTTTTATGAGGTATGTTTAGGGATGAGGAAAATAAAAGCAAACACAATATAAACAACAGTAGTTCGATAAACTATAATCCAATGATATTGTTCAGGTATATGCCTGAAGGTATCATGTTTCATTTATAAGATATCGATGGAAATTATTGTTATGATTATTGTTGGAATTTACCATACTCTTGTCAGCAACAGGATTATAGGTATGTCAATGATAAACATAATACGACCTACGTTGCGTTACTTTGAAAAGGCATTCTAAGAAGACAAAAACTGGGAAAATTAATAAATATGGGCAGGTCCAAGATCGGTATTCTCCTTTGGCCTTGAATTCTAACAAATACAGATATCATTGAATAATTAACATGATGTAACATCAAATTCACGATTATATTCGAGCATACCCACGCTGTATAATCATGACTATCAATTTTGTGAATATCGGGTAAATAAAATGACTTCAATTTATGTTTATTAATGTAACTGGATACATAATGTGAAGAATACCTTGGACTTGCCCACCAGTGAATTTCACAGAGTATGTGTATAAGAGCGGAATAAAGAGCATATTCCCAATCCTGCTCAGTTAAACCAAGCAGAAGAGACTATACGCCATGTGAAGAAGGGAAAATGAAAGATAGCACTTTCTCATCTACTTTGCAATTAAAGGTAGAGTAGATCGAACCATTTCGCCTATGGGATGGTATATAGGATTCCATTATGCACTCAAATAGCAAAATACGCACTTTGCATGTGGATATTTACGAGTATTAAAGTATTGAAGAAATCAGAAATGGTGATAGTACATGTAATAAAGAAATAAATGAAATTTAGTGATTGTATAAAGTCATGTTAGATTTATGTTGAAATTCTTCTTTTCTTTTATGCCTTTTTCACTATAAGATCGCCATTAATTTTTGTTTCTTACCATCGCCCTTTCACTATTTATTGCATTTTCATGTAAGTCTTCCTTTTTTTTCTATACCATTTCAATTATTATCGATTGATCACATCCAAAATCTTTCTCTCTCTCTCTCTCTCTCTTCCTATCTTTTTGTCTGTCTCTATCCTTTTTATATTTATCCTTTACCTGATCTATCCTTTGTCATTCCTCTTTATCTCTCTCCTATCTTTTCATCCGTTCTCGCTCTGTCCCTCATTCTATCGAACTGTTTTCCCATGTTTCTATATCCCATTCTATTCTCCTTCTTCCCTCTCTCTCTCTCTCTCTCTCTCCTTCCTTCTCTCTTCCTCTTTGTATCTTTGCCTCTCTCTCTCTACCTCTTCCCATCGCTGCCCGAGACACGAAGAAAGTAATCGCCGCCCATTCTGCTGCTAAGTGCACTGTTTACATTGGGGATCATCATACTCCCAGTGTAATCAATGGCGTAGCCAGGTGGATGTTAAGGGGGTAGGCTCGCCCAGGGGACGTAGAAAATTCAGTATGGGGGGAAATTGGTAGTATAAGGAGTTACATAAAATGAGCAATAGCGGGGGGGGGGGGGGAGCGGTCGATGCGTAAAGTGCTTTTGTGTATTTTCCCTCACAATGATAGAGCGACTCAAGACGCTCAACTGTCTTATACTAAACATATTCCCCCACCTCTCTCTCTCTCTCTCTCTCTTCTCCACTTTGTGTGCCTCTCTCTTTCTTTCTTTCTCTCTTTCTCTTTCCCCATTATCCCTCTTTCAGAAATTTGCAATGTCAAAAAGAAGGATATATATATATATATATATATATATATATATATATATATATATATATATTCTAACAAAGAATGTTAGTTTATTGGTAATGAATGGAATACAATGCTATCATTAAATGATATCATTTAATGATAGCATGGCTTGTAAAATTTTTACAAGCCATCCCTTCCATCTACCTATGCAATATCATTTGGTTGTGTACATCTAGTGCATGTATCGTGAGAAAATAGAACTACATTCAGTCAATGAATGACGAAATTACTGACAAATATAAAGCCACAGCGACATCAGACAAACACACAATCAGTAAAGTTACACTTGTCGTGGAAACGGAAGTGTAGGTATTCATTTAGCATGAGCCAAAATAATGTTGTATACGGTATAGCCAAAACATAATCCATATTATTGTCCATAGACTCCATACACACACTTTCACATGATGGCGCCTCATATATTTTACCAGCAATCTAGTTTACTCCACATTGTATTTGGACCACTTTAACAATAATAGATCATTTCAAGACTTGTTGAGCCCGTGCAAACACGTAGCAATCCATTTTCTCCACGAAAATAAACAGGCCTTCATGATAAGCAAATAAGCTTGCTTCTGTCTACTGCAGATATGAAACTCCTACAATACAGTACTAAGCTGGACTCTTTCTTTTCAACAATGATTGAATGATTTTCATGCATCAAAATACGAGATTCGAACAGTTTGCATCCATTTTAACAGAGAAAGCGCATGTTTGATGAAAATAACAAGTTTTCGTCTACGGTAGATATAAAATATTATAAATAGACCAAAAAAATAAAATATTTCATATATCGATAGAATGATTTCATGATTGTAAGGTACCAAAACAAGACATTCAAATAATATCAGCCCATTTAACACTGTAATGACACGTTCACTTATAGGGTTATTTTCATATCTGTCGGACACGCTTCGTCTAATGCAGATGTGAACTTCCCATTACTGGAATACCAGTCAGGCAATGTCCTTTATAAAATAATCAAAAAATATTTCTGTATAAAAAAAAATAAGGTGAAAGCTTTCGAGTTTCATGTTACTCTCTTTAATATTTTACATCTATCACAACGGTGATTTGCCCATTTTTATTTGATTTGGGTGTATATAGAACCCCCCCCCCTTTACGTCATGATAACATCCGCATATCTTTGCATAAACATGATTAAACAAACGCATGATAAATGAGGGCGCTTTCAAACAAAATGTTAATGTAGCATTTTGACATTGACTTCGCTTCTGTAAACGTGAATGGGCTGCTATAAATGTATTGTTTATCAATGTGAGACGATAATCATTTTGAGTAATGGCCATGTTATGATGGAATGATTGCAAACCATCTCCTGGCATTGGAAAGGAACTGATCGGATAAGGCATGCAGAGAATGGTGATGGTTATAACAAGATGGTAATGGTGATGGGGGTGATGATGTTGATGATGGTGGTGGTGATGGTGGTGATGATGAGGATGATGATGATGATGATGGTGGTAATGATAATGATGATGATGGTGGTAATGATGAGGGTGATGATGATGATTGTGGTGATGATGATTGTGGTGATGATGATAGTGGTGATGATGTTGATGGTGGTGATGATGATGGTAATGATGTTGGTGATAGTGGTGATGATCATGGTGGTGATGTTGATGATGATGATGGTGGTGATGATGGTGGTGGTGGTGGTGGCGAGGATAAGGATGATTATGATGATGGTGATGTTGATGATGGTGGTGATAGTGATGGTGATGGCGATGATGGTGATGATTTTGGTAGTGATGATGGTGGTGGTGGTGATGATGTGATGATTATTATGGTGGTATTGATTGGCGATGACGATGATGACGACGATGATATTAACTGTTTGTGATGATGAAAACTATGATAATGTATTGATGGTAACTACGAAAGTGAAGACAGTAACGTATGCCTTTTATGATAGAATGAAAGCTGCATCCAGAAGTACACCTTACTTTGATGCATTTTTAATACAATTCGTCTAAGCAAGATATGAAACAACTCTGAGGGTGCAGTGACCTATATTTTAGGTTCCAAGTGAATGACCTCATTAAAAGCCATTCGGGTTGCTTTGTTATTGCTAGAAAGACCTTGTAATAACACAAATCGTACAAACACAAACATTATAGCATAAACAGATCAAGGTATATCTGCGGCACACTTGTAAAACCATCAGAGACACGCGTCGGTACATAACAAAAATATGTGACGGAAAGTGTATCAAAGTTTCGCGCTCTCGAATTTCTGCGCCGCGGTGTATCTGTCGATCGGCTGCTAGTCGGTAACATGTCAAGCTAGGGGGCTTACCTGCGGTCCCATGTGAAGCGTATTGTTATGACCTTCCTCGCTTCTCGTGCACGCTGCAGGCGAGAGAAGTGTAATTACACGCCGTGTCTGTCGGGAGCATACTCCGCCAGAGATAGTCCATGTGACACTCGCTGCCGCCTCGATCGCTTCTGCCACTGCTGCTGCTCCTCCTGCATGCTTTGATAATGCGTTCTCTTTTGGAATAAAAGATGCACTCTCGTCTCCCTCCCTTTCTCTCCTTCCACGAGCTGGATCCTTTTTTCGATCTCGCCAGCACCTGCCCAGGGGAGGTGTGTAAAATCAATGGAGATAGATTCGCCCTCTGCTTCGGTGTGGGTTCACCCAAGACCGGCCAGCCACACCAAGCTATAATTACATACGGACCAGACCATCAATTATTAAGTAGGTAATGCTATTGCAGCATTAAGGGCTGCCCCTCCGCATCACGACGCGGTGAACTCACAACGCGCGCACTCCGCCACTGCAACTGCATAAGGTCCTCCGCTCATTCCAATCAATAACCTATTGGTGTAAAATTGCAGTGTCGGATAGGGGTTGGCGATGGTTCGTTGTGGTGAGACTGGTAGGGCGGTGGGGAATGGGATGATGAAGGTGGGATTATGGTGGTGATGTATCGTGTGATGGAACAAGCCATGAGTGAACGCTTAGAGACTAGCAAAGGCTCAAACTGCCGCCATCTATGATGATGGGTGATTTAACCCCTGCCACCTCTAAAGAGGGTGTGTGGTGAAAACAAATCCTAAGAATGACAGAAATGAAAGAGGGGTAAGGAAGTGTCCGACAGGGGTGCAATACAAGAAAGAAATGAGAGAAAGGGCGAGGAAGGGGAAGGAAAAAGACTAGAAGAAAGGGACATGGAAAGGGACAACGGGACAGAATTGAAGAAGGACCTGAAAGAGACAGAGAGAGGGGGGGGGGGGCAGAGTGAATATTAAGAGAGAGGGGGATTTAAGAATAAGCAGTTGGTGTTTACTCTCAAGTTCTGTTATTGTTTATGATGTTTTGTTTTACAATAAAAACATAAATACAAAAAAAAAGAAATGACAGAAAAGAAGAGACGGAAACGTGTGGACTGTAGAACAGAATGCGAGGAAGATATAGAGAGAGGGAAAGAGGGAAAGAGAGAGAGAGACTCGCATAAAAGAAATTGAACGATACAAAGGACGTACAAGAGAGAGAAGAGAGATGGAGACTGGTAGAAATGAGTTGAAAGGGAAGTCGAAAGAGGTGAAATACATACAGGTCAGAAATAGGAGTTAGAAAATAGAGAGAAAGAGACAAGAGGCATACAAAATAAAGAGAGAATCAAGAAAAAAAAAAAGATTATAAGAAAGAAGGCAAAACTTGGGAGCAATTTACAAAAAAGATGCAAAGAAAACTCTTCAACATGAACATAAGATGAGAGCACGGCCACAATATTACTGAAAGCGGTAACGCAACAAGAGGGGATAAATTTTTTAAAAAGTTATTTAGAGGAAATATTTGTAAAGTAGTCTACAATTATCCGAAATTAAATCAAAAAATAATTGAAAGGATTTTATTATCAACGGTTGACTTGTATTAAAATGTAAACAAACGTTCACGATGCAATCAATTCTTGTAGAAAACAGGGCCCTGTTTCATAAAATTTGTCGTCAATGACAAGTTGCAATAACTGTTATAAGCTACTGAAATCCTTGCCATTGATTGGCTGAGAGCAAATTTGTCGGTAAATATCACCGACAAGACACTTGATGGAACGCCCCCCTGGTCACATGATGAGAGCGTAGAGTGGACAATTTATATTGAAGTATATGACATTTACGAGGAATTACTTATTGCTTTTCTTTCTCCAGATTCTAGAACGTGAGAATATGAAATGTGTTTGGTATTGATCGGGGGGGGGGGGGGCGGTTGGAGAGTTTATTATGTTACTGGTTCGAGATTAAAAGAGGAATTCTTGTACGACTGTCAATCATAGCCAGGATGTTGACATAAACAAACCATTGATTAGTATCACTGCATATAACAACAAGGGTGTGGAAATATAATTACACTGCCTCCTTGCATGCTGAGAAAGGGTTTGCGAAGTAAGACGGTCCTGTATAAGGAGGTAGCCTGGCCTCCAGAGGAAATGAGTTCTTACCTCTCTCAGCAAAATTGTGTTTGGTTGACTTGGGTGTCTGTAGACTTGCAACAATATTTTTGTGTTAGTCTAATTACTCCAGACTTTATCTATTTATTTCATTGATATGAAAAAAAAACTAACTTCTCCTCGAAGCTAGGCTTGGACGGAAGCATTGATGTTTCATTTTTTCCATCGTGTTTGTCTAGAAATTCAGACACATGTGATTATTTCGATTTTAAAGTAGCCTTGCAACATTTGATGCAATGTATTTCATTATATCCGAGCAACCAAGGTATAGTATTTATCAATTTGAACACAAAGAAATATGGAGATTATGGTTAGCGAAAAATGGCGCGACGTACAGGTAGTATAGCATGAGTGTGGCAAGAGGAGGCAACTGCCCATTAGAAATTTTTTTGCGACATCATTATGTTCTTGCTCCCCCTCCCCCTTCCACGAAAAGGCTGACCAGATGGGGTAACCTCGCTAGTCATAAGGACCGCTATTCATAAGGACCACTTATTCATAAGGACTGCTATCCATAACGCGTGACTAAATGAATAGCGGTTTATGAATAGCGGTCCTTCTGAATAGCGAGCAAACCATAGACAAATTTCTTCACTATTCATAAGGACATCCATTCATAAGGACCAATATTCATAACTACTCATAAGGACCGCTATTCATAGCGCGTGTTAAATGAATAGCGGTTTTCTATGAATAGCGGTTCTTATGAATAGCGAGCGGACCCGGACCAGATAATGTAGGAAGCAGATTATTTTCTATGCTACGATGATATTATTTTAGCTATAATACCAAGCATTTGCTGAATTGAATCAGAAGTCTGCAGAAGACATGTAACTCGTTTTTTAAAATATTTTTTTTTAATGATACTGAGTCTGTGAGGGTAGGCTACGCCTGAAACCATCGATTCCTACAAGACCGTGCCCAAATTAGAATTGGCTGGGGAGTTCCTGACATGACTTGTGGAAAACTGCATCCGTAGCGGGATCTGTGACGATTCAAAAGTAATTGCTCTGTAATGAAATCAGAGATATTGATTTTACCTGTTTGTTCTTTGCCCTTTCTCCCTCGTACCATTTCTCTACCCCCCCCCCCTCTCTCTCTCTCTTATACCAACTTTTACCTCTTTCTCTCTCATACACCACTACTACCACTTGTGCTCTTGCACTAGCCTGTATCCCAACCTCTATACCCCTTTTTCTCTTCGCCTCTCCTCCCCTCTCTTACCCATCTCTCCCACTCGCTATCTCTCTCTCTCTCTTCCCCTCCATCTTTCTCCCTCCCCCTCCCCTCTTCCTCTCCATCTCACCCTTTCTCACCCTTTCCCTCTCTCTCCCTCCTTCTTTCTCTCTCTCTTTCTCTCTCTCTCTCTCTCTCTCTCTCTCTCTCTTTCTCTCTTTCTCTGCTCTCGGCCCTTCATCATAATACATAATCCTCTTCATCACTCCTTTGGGATATTATTATTCGATATTTAATTTTGGTCTCATAACCATATTTTATTTTTCTCATTTTATTCTTAAGTACTATCTTCACCGTTGTTCCATTCACATATATGAAATTCATAATTCTTTCCATGATTCTAATCTTTATTTATATATTACTATACCTTAATAAAAATTTTGATTACCGTTACATTTTAATAGCCAATAATGGTACATATACTCAAACGCTCTCTTTCTTTTCAATTTCCGCCTTACATTCCTCATTAATTTTTTGTCTCTTTCTGTCTCTTTCTATTCATTCTGTAACACCATCTTCTCCCTCGTCTCCTTTTCATGTTTTCATCTTCTACTTCTTCCCTTCTTCACTCCTTCTCTTCCTTCTTCTCCTTATCATTATCATTCCTCACCTCTGCTATTTCTTCTTCCTCCCCCCCCCCCCCCCGCAATCAGCTTTACACAACATCCCCTCATCGCAGTACTCCCTTTCTAATATAAATCTGTTTTTGCTTCATGCACTGTAAGTGCTTTTCCCTGAACCAGAACAAAATGTCTCTTAGGTCCCGTGCCGATCTCCACGTATGTTGATCCGACCATCTCCAATTTGGATTAACTTTTCAATCTCCTCTTAGCTCCATAGCTCCAGGAAAATGGGGCCCTCTGATTTCAAATTTCATCAATAAACAACCGACATGAAAACCCTCTGCGAATTAGGGCGTAGTGCAACGCAGCCGCTCAGGTAAGGTGACTTTTACATCCACATGGAAAACTTAAAGAAATTAATTCAAGTAAAACTTGAATTAAATTCTTCGATCTACATGTATTTCAGAGAGGTCCAATACTGCTTTCATCATTTCAACTCCAACATGAATTTGCCTTTCAAATACTATTAACATGTTAAGGATACTTGTCAGAACATAAGAGTAAAAGAGCAAACACTTTGAATGAAGCAAGCTAAACTGTATGTTAATGATTGGCTGATTAAAAAAATCGAATATATATGTATGGGCGAGATTGCGGCTGAAATAGAAACGTATGCATTTGTGATGTATAATTGTACAGAAAATCCTTTATTAATTACACAATATTAATCTTAATTACATAATTTCTTTCACTACCCTATAGGCCCCCTTCCCCAACGGATGGCAAAACTCAATGACTCCTTGAAATAAATCCAGGTCTTTTCTCTAAAAACGCGTCTTTTATATATCCCATTATAATTATAGGTCTGTTGAGGGCTAGAAGGGCGTTAACTCTGTGTTGAAGTATATGAGTTAACGCCCTTCTGGTTCCAAACAAGCACCCACTCACACAGCAGGCACATCACATATTATAGGAAATTGAGATAGCAATATGAATATGAAAGAACTATATTGCTATATAGTTAAATTGCTGAAACATTCTGGAAGTATTCACTTTTATTGCGTTTTTACGTTAATACTTCTTAAGCTCCTTTGACACCATCTTATATTTGATGAAGCTTATTTATTGGAATGCGTAGGTGAATTTTCATCTGTTTAAGTACATGTCGAACTGGAAGCCTGTAGATTATTCGAAGTAATCTGACTCAAAAAACCCCAGGGGCTTGGGATATGTAGATCAAATTTATCTCCTCTGCTTAGGGTATTTGAGTCATATATGTGATTATTTGTTTAGCCGGCAACGCGATACAAGTGGAATAGAAATTCAGAAATAAATAATCAATTTTGAACTATTGCATGTAACCCCAGATGTAGGAATGAAGACGTTATACCCCACATGGGCCCTGTAGTTTAAATTAAGGCCTGTATTAGATTCAAGAATGGGTGTATTTAATAGTGCGGAGGAGAGATGGAAAGAAGTGCATGGGGGCAGAATGCGCGCAGTTTATCAAATAGATATATTCAACAGACTGAATCAAAGAATACAACCAACCTCCAAAAAAGAGCATAACAAGGGAGAATCAAAAGATGATGATGTAGAAGGAGAAGAAAACAGTTATCAGAAGAAAAAGAAAATGTAAAGGAAAATATAGAAAAAATAAGAAGAAATGAGAAAAGAACTAGGTTGCATGATGAAGAAGGAGACGATGAAGAAAATTTGAAGAAGAAACGAAGATGAAGATGATGTTGATGACGACGACGATGACAACGACGAAACAAAAAATTGACAATGATGATAACAAAGAGAGATGAGAAAGGATTTGAAGAGAACCAACTGGATGGAGGAAATGAAGATTTCAAAAGAGAATACAGATTAATCAAACAAGAGGATTTAAAAGAGGAGGGAAATGATTATAATAATGGTGGCTTCTTGTAATTGTATATAGCGCTCAGGTCTGTCACGTCTTGACGCTTATGCATGGCGCTCCCACATTATTACACGGTCAGAGCCGAGCCGCCAAAAAATTATGTAGAGTTCTGGCATATCGGGTACCCATTTACACCCGGGTGGAGAGTGGCAAACGTGGATTGATGTCTTGCCAAAAGACGTTAGTCGAAACAAGTAAGGAAAGAAACCCCTATTCTAAAAATAGGGGATAAAAATATTTCATTTTAATGAACATAGAAATATATTTTAAAAATTATACTACAATTATGCTTATTAAAGCGTGAAGAGAGCATGAACAACATGCGTTCAATCAAATTCTTATCATTATAACAAGTGTAAAATCTTTGCGAGTTTAATTAACACTTAAATTGTGCAATTGTGCCATTTGACAGATATTTCACACACAAATCCCATAGAAGAGTATTTGTGTGGCATACAAAGAGTTAAAAGCTCAGTATAATGTTGTGAAGGTATATATAACTCTAATCCAAAAGAACAAAAGAAGTTGAAAATAATACAGAACAAAATGGTGAGATTCATCAACTGTTCTGGTCCAAGAACTCATGTTGGCTACAGCGAACTTTCTAAAGCTGGTTTTCTTGAAGTTAACCAAAGATCAAAACAACTCGTATTGCATCACGTGCATAAAATATATCATACTAGGTCAAATCATTATATTCGATCCAACTTCAATCTTGTTACTTACTTACATAATTATGATACAAGAAATAGCAGATTCAACTTTAACTTACCAGAAAGAGTAGGTAGCACTGAAAATTCGTTTTATTACATTGCCATCAAACATTGGAATACCCTTCCTAATTATATAAAGGAAATAGAAAACTTTGCTCTTTTTAAGAGGAAATTAAGGGAATACCTATCACTTGAGAGTCAGAGGAGAGAAGCTAATGACATGGTATATGATTGAAATTGCCTGAAGAAAGAACACTTTTCTTTTCTCTGCCAGGTTCATGCTGTCTAAGTTTGTATATACTTTTGTTTTTGTACGTTTTAGAGATTCAACATATTCTTTATTATTCTTTTTGCTCCTCCTCCTCCTCCTCCTCTTCTTCTTCTTCTTCTTCTTCTTCTTCTTCTTCTTCTTCTTCTTCTTCTTCTTCTTCTTCTTCTTCTTCTTCTTCTTCTTCTTCTTCTTCTTCTTCTTCTTCTTCTTCTTCTTCTTCTTATCATTATTACATATATCATTATTAATGGTGTTGTTATTATCATTTTTATTATTCTTAATATTTTTTTTTCCTTCTCAGTCTGTAAATAATACAAATTGAACTTATTAATTTTGTATGTTAGGGACCCCACTGGAAATAAGCCCTCGAGCTTTCGTGGGTCATCCTGTTCAAGCTTACATAATTTTGATCTGATATTCTTTTATTGTTGTATGTTAGAGGCTTGGCAAAAAAAAATCAATCAATCAATCAATCAATCAATCAATCAATCCGTTTTGAAAATGTGAAAAGGGATAAACCGTACCAGTATAATCCCAATATGAATAGGGCTGTATTAACAATATGAACAGGGCATAACTTCTAGGCGTAATATACTTTGTGCATGTTATATACACAATAACCTCCACGCTTCCAATTAATGCTACATTATTATACACACGAATAAATACATGTTCAAAATTGCACCTACGCCGTTACCATAGCCACGAGGGAACAATTTCGAACCTTTTAGGTGCATAATTTAATTTAAATCTTATTGTTAAAGTTGCATATTTTGCGCTAATTCTCCCCCATAGTGCGAATCTGTACATTAATTTTGTACTCTATATTTAATAGGGGTACGGTATTCTATCATTTGGATGCATGTTTGGACATGTACTGTGCAATGTGAACACGGCAACGACGCAGGTGATGATGATATCGGTATGACTGATGTCTTTGAACATGATACCGACAAGGAAGCATGAGCTATGACGTCGGATTTGATGAGGAAATGTGAAGAGAGAGCAGGGATGATTATATAGACGATGTCAAGAAATAGGCCTGCATGTATATGACTATGTAGAATCGATGGCTATTCATAAACGAGTGGAGAAGCAGGTAATAAAGTAAGAGTAAATAGTAGTGAAGAAGGCTTGATTATATCATACAAGTAATAGAAGATGAAAACAACCTATAGCATTAAACTAAGTTCCGAGAATTTTGTATTCTACCTCTCAAAGTATAAGGGAGTGGAATTAGTCTGAGATTTGCTCATTATGACGCCGTCCTTATTGAATTTATCAAGTAATGAAAACATTCCAGTCATATTAATTACATTATACCGCTAATGATAACCATATATTTTGGTTTGATGCTGTATTTCTGTAATTACACTGGGATCTTTGAGTTTACACGCATGCATAAAGATGCCCATAATCACAAGTCCGAGACATCAATCTTTCAAACAGCTTCACGTTAATGCTCAAACGGGCGCCTATCCAAACACTTTAAGTTGTTTTGCTTGGCGACACTAACCCGAACTCAAAACCCCTCGCAGCTACGACTTTATGCCTCTCATGTTACCGATGAGTGACCTAAATAAATTCTAGATTTTAACTTCAGAGAACGAAATGGACAGCTCTTTCTCGATTCCCTTCTCTATAAGGATGCACTACCTTAAATAACACTTTCGTTAATTCAAGATTTTTAGCTGTTTTATAGATGCAGCAAATCTTATATTTTTTCTAGATCACAACTATCATAGACGTTAGAATACATTCTCCCAACTGTATTCTTGAACTCAAATAATTCGAGATTCAACATTTAAATTTAGGTATAAAATGACAGCAATGCTGAAGCTGACTACTGTTTCACTATACCACATGTCTTTATAACTGTTCCTTACGTATGATTTTTTAGGCGTTTCTCAAATGTTTGTTACAACTTATCATACGTCTCATACGGGTTTTACTACTCTGCAACTACTTTTTTTCGTCGTCTTCTTCTTCACTCTCGTTATGTGATGGGGGGACGGGTAGACATATGCTCTCTGTAGCTACGCCATTAGTTATCTTCATAAGATGTTAACGTATTATTACATGACAGGGAGGAGAACAAATTCAATATAATTTATGAGTACATATGCAGTATAATTCATGTACCATGAGGATCAGGAGTGATCCTCTTATCTACGAGGTACATACGACCACCTATCTGTTACAGTATGCTATTATATCCTATAATTGCCCATAACCGAACATAAAATTATTTCACAAATAGCCTACCATACACCGCCTCCGTCCCCCGGGTTGCCGTATGAAACCCGTCACCCGCCATGACACTTCCTCCGAAACCACACACCAAGAGAGCACCCGCAACCAGGACACGCAGACATGTCGCAACTGCGAGGCGAGGGGTAGGAGGGGGGGACACAGATAGGTGGTCGTATGTACCTCGTAGATAAGAGGATCACTCCTGATCCTCATGATCTACTATCAGTACATCCGACCACCTATCTGTTACAGTATGCTAGACCGACACGGACTCAGCGGGAGGCTTGGCTGCGTCTAGCGGTGAAGGAGCGGTGTATTAGCGGGACTGAGAGGCCGACAGTAGCGCTGCTCGAGAAAACGAGGGTACTGCGGCGGGGATGTCCCGGAGATAAAAGGAGATGAAGGAATTCGGGGAGCGCCAATAAGCTGCCTTCTGAATCTCCTCTACGGACACGCCGTTGAACAGAGCCCAAGATGCGCTGATCCCCCTGGCATCGTGTGCACGGGGCGACACGCCAGGCGAGAGAGCATCGGGGCCGGCCGCACGAATGGCGGCAACGATCCACTTCGAGATAGTATCTCTCGAAGCCGGTGAAAAAGGCTCTTTCGTAATCACGAAAAGCTGATCACCAGAACGGCGTTCCTTAGTGCGCGCCCAATAATACTTGAGAGCGCGCACCGGACACCAGACTTTATCCTCCGTCACCGACGAGAGGGTGGACAGCGGTTGGATAAAAATCTCAACCGGTTGGGAGCTGGCAGTCTGGTTCTTCGCCACATAGGACGGGTTGGGAATGAGGCGCACCCCCGCGCGTTCCCAACGGACATGCCCCGGCGCCGCCGACAGTGCGTGCAAGGCACTGCGACGCTGGCCGGAGGCAATCGCCAAGAGGAAGACCGCTTTAATGGTTACATCTCTAAGCGAGGCCTCAGCGAGGGGCTCAAAAGGCGCCCTGGCAAGGGCCTCCAGCACCCGAGGGAGACTCCACGACGGGAGCAATCTCCTAGTCGGGGGGCGCTCCAGGAAAAAAGCGCGGACCAGGCCGGTCAGGGAGGGGGCAGTAGAGACACTGGCCCCATCCGCGAACCCAGCGTGGATAACGGCAATTGCCGAACGGTAGCCACGGATGGTCGAGACAGTCAGGCCCTTATCGAAAAGGGAAATCAGAAAGTCTGCGACATCCCTTAGAGGTGCAGAACGGGGATCCACCCCGTGTGATTCGCACCAGCTAAAGTATCCAGCCAAACGGGAATTATAAGATTCCCGGGTGGACTCCCGTCGGCTGCGAGCGACGAAGGTCGCAGCCCGCTCTGAAAGGCCCGCCTGAGCTCCAGATTCCCTGACAATGGCCAGGCAGTCAGGTGGAGCGTGGCCGGTCGGGGGTGCAGAGTCCCCGACACTGGCTGGGAGATCAGGTCCGGACGAGCGGGAAGGAGCCTCGGATTCCCCACCAGTAGGCCCGTCAACTCGAGGAACCACGTCCTCTTGGGCCACCACGGGGCTATGAGGAGGAGAGTTGCTTGGTCCTGCCTCACCTTCCGCAGAACGCGGGGAATGAGGGCGAATGGCGGAAACGCATAACCCCGGAATCCCTTCCACGGGAAGGAGAAGGCGTCCATCCGCCAGGCTGCCGGGTCCTGCACCCTCGTGCAGTACATCGGCAGCCGTGCGTTCAACTCCGAGGCAAACAGATCCACATCTAGTGGGGGAAGCTGGCGCACCAGCAGATGCATGACCTGCGGGTGGAGCGTCCACTCCGAGGGGAGAACCCGGCCCCGGGACAAGAAGTCTGCGATCAGATTGTCCCGGCCCGGAATGTACGACGCAACGGGGAAGACCCCCATGCGTCGGCACCACCTCCACAGCTCCGCCGCTAGGGCGTTCAGGCGCGTGGAATGGGTGCCCCCCTGTTTGTTGATATATGCTGCAACGGTGATGTTGTCCGTGCGTATCAACACAGCCCGGCCGCGGATCAGCGGCAGAAAGTGGAGGAGTGACAAGGCAACAGCCTGAAACTCCAGCACATTGATATGTGGGAGGGTGGCCGAGAGGCACCAGTCCCCATATGCATGCAGGCCCTGACAGTGTCCGCCCCATCCCATGTGGGAGGCATCGGTGGTCACTGTGATGGAGGGCTGCGGGGGCTGCAGGGGGTTGCCCCTGATCAGAAACTCCGGGCGGCCCCACCGCCAGAGGAGAAGGCGGGCGGCCGGAGGTAGCGGCACAGGCCTCGTCAGGGGGTCCCGTGACGGGCGGTAGTGCTTGAGAAGATGGATCTGTAGCGGGCGCATGTGCAGCCGGCAGTCCGGCAGCACATCGACCAAGCTCGCCAGGAACCCTAGGAACTGAAGCCAGGTCCTGGCTGGCACCCGCCGCCTTAGCCGAAGACGGCGGGCGGCGCCCGTAATCGTCGATACCCGCTCCGGGCTGGGACGTGCCAGTTGCCGGGGGATATCGATCACCGCACCCAGGAAGGTCGGACACTGCGTGGGCACGAGCTCCGACTTCTCCCAGTTTACGAGGAACCCCAGGTCTTGCACTGTTCTCAACAAAAAAGCCAACTGGCGGGAGAGCAGGACCTGGGAGCTGGCTACCAGCAGCCAGTCGTCCAGGTAGCAAAAGACCCGCAGGCCTTGCTGCCGGAGGAAGGCCGCCACGCACGATACAAGCCTGGTGAAAAGGCGTGGTGCGGGCTTCAGGCCGAAGGGTAGGGCGCGGAAGCGGTACACGTTTCCCCCGAACGCGAAGCCCAGCAGATCTCTGGAGGCTGGGGCGATGGGGACGTGATGATAGGCATCCTTCAGATCTATAGATACTGCCCAATCGCCTGGCTTGAGGCACGGGAGTATGGAAGCCAGGGTCTCCATACGGAAGTGCTCCGTATTGATGTGTCGGTTGATTCTCTTGAGATTTAGAATCAAGCGGAACTTCCCCGAGCGCTTGGGGACAAGGAATATGGGGGAAAGGCATAACCGCGGATGATCGCGGGTCCTTTCCACCGCCCCCTTCGCAAGCAAGGCGGCGATCTCGGCCGCCATGGCTCGACGCAGAAGCGGAGACATGCGAGGGGATGGAAGACGGACGACGCCTCCGGGCAGGGGGGTGGCTAACTCGACGGAGAAGCCACCGCCGACAACGGAGAGAACGAAGGCGTCGTCCGTTATGGCCGCCCAGGCCAGCTGGAAGGCCTGAAGGCGGCCGCCTACCCCGGAGGGGGGGCCCTGAAGCGCTCGGGGCAAGGAGTCAAAAGCCGCCGCGGCCCTTGTCGGCCGGGCGGGTAGACCCCCGCTGCTTGCCTCTACCCCTGCGGTTACGGCGCCCCCGGTTTGTGGCCCGGCGGGTCGTCTGTGGGGGAGGCATAGTCACCGTCACACGCTGGGGGGCCGACGCCTGTGGCCGGCGGGGCGATCCCCGGGGACGGTTAGGTCGAGCCTGAACTGATATCAGCTGACCTGCTAACTCCCGCGCCTGCTGGCAACGGGTTAGCGCCTCCTTGATGCGGGGCGCGAACTGGCCAGAGAAAAGGAACGGCCCTTCGAATGGCATCCCACTCGTGAGCTGCGTCCTTTGCCTCACCGGGAACCCGAGGGCCTCGAGGGCCAGGTCCCGGCGTCGGCGAGTAGTGAAGAGTGCGGTACGCGTGGACTGCTTCCATAGATGCTCCGAGATGGACATGAGGAGCGAGTCCAAGAGCTGGCGGTCCTCGGGGGAGACCCGGAGGTCATCCGCCTGTACAGCCAGGTTCGTTAAGGCCCCGGCATAAGCCGCTAGACGCATCGAGGACCTTGCTAGGACCGACAAGTGCGTCCACCGCATATCTTCTTCAAGAAAGGCGCGACGGCGGAGAGGATTGGCCCTGCCTACATAATCCCCGAGAGCTAGGAGCTCCGGGGAGAGGGTCTCGGGCTCGAGGTAGCGGGCCATGTCCGCGGGCTGAAAGGCAAAAGCCCGACGCAGGCCGGCGAGGCCCCTCCTAGGGGGCGGCTCCCGGGCGATACGCCCGTACTCCTCCTTGAAGTCTGCCGTGAGGGGGATACCGGGCTGAGCCCCGGCTCCCCCTCGGAACAGCCGGGACGCCGGGGGTTGTTGTTCCGCCGGGTCCGGGCGAACCGTATAGAATTCTTCGAGGTATCGAAGAAGTAAGGCCTCCGCCTCCTCACTGAGATGCCTCAACCCAGGCGGGGCTTCAGTCCCTGTAAGGGACGGCGCCGCTGAGGAGGCCGACATCGAATCCCACCCAGAAGTAGAGGGTTCGGACTCGGTCGCTGTAGGAGACTCATACAGCTCAGAGAGGAGAGGCATGGGCGGGGTAGGCGTCGGTAGCGGGAGGGGAACCTCCGCTGGCGGCACGCTATAACCCGCCGGAGCTCGGGTCACCAGGCCCGGGGAAGGGCGGGGGAGCCGAGGCTGGGATGCAGTACCCGCCTGGAGCAGGGGGAACTCATCCGTAAGGGCTGTGCCTGCAGACGAGGCTAGGCCACCGGCGGCCGTAGTCTGGTCAAACAAAGGCACCGGGCGACCATCCGCCCGCGCAGGGAAAGTCTCTTCCCCGGGCGGAGCACCCAGCGCCGCCGGGGCGCGGCTCGCGCCCGCCCGCTGGCGGGGGAGCGGCCCTTCCGGCGCAGTAGCGGGTAAGGAGGGGGCAGTAGCGGCTGCAGGCAAGTCAGCCGACTGGCCTGTAAACGCCCAGCCGCGGTTCTCAGCCAACCGGCTCATCATAGCGAAGAGCTCGGCCTCGCTAGGCTGAGATTTGCCCACCTTCTTCTTCTTCTTACCCGTCTTCTTAGTCCTCTTTGCCGAGGGAGAAGTCGATGGGGCAGAAGCGGACCGCTTCCTGGACTTCTTCTTCCTCTTAAGAGTCGCCCGGGGCGAGCCCTGGGGCTGTCCCGCCGGCGGAGTGCCGGTGGAGGAAGCCTCGTAGAGCTGCCAGTCCCAGGCGGGAGCCTCGACCGGCGCCGCCTGGCTAGGCGGGGCGGGGAGAGCTCCAAGGGTGGTAGCTACCGGCCTACGAGAGGTCCGGGTGCTCAAAACCCTGGAGACCTGGGAGGTAGTCGGCTGAGAAGTAGCAGCCGCTACTCCCCCGCTCCCATACCCCACGGGCAGCCCGGTCGGGCCGGGGGGGGAGCGGACAGGGCCATGGCTAGGAGCCGCTCTAGCAGCAGGAGTGACCAGGCGGTCAGTGCTGCGAGCGGCCGGGGCGGGGGCGGCTCTCACGAGCGAGGACGCTCGGAGCGGCTCCCCGGCGCTCTCTAACCCCTGGGTCAGTTGGATAGGACCGGGGGGAGAGCGGGTGGTAGAGCTCCGGTCATGGCGCCATGGCCTGCACCCCTCCTCCTCCGACTCGCTGCCCCCGGAGGCGAGAAGCTCAAGGGGAGGGTCGGCTGGGCCGGACCCTCTACCCTCCGGCGCAAGCACCGGTAAAGGCTCTCCCTCTACAGGGGGATCCCGGGCGGGAAGCCCTAAATCCGGCGGCCTGGCGGCCGCGGAAGGGACCAGGGCTTTAGGAGCCCTCTGGATCGGGGGGTGGGAAGTTAGCCAAGCCTCTAGCTGAGCCCAAGTAGGCTCAGACCAAACGGAGCATACCGCACAGGGATCGGGACGGGTGCATCGCCTGTGCAGTGGACAACACGCGTGCACGTCCCAGTCCGGCAATCCCCGGCGGCAGACCTGACATCTAAGAGTCATACCTGTAAGGGGAAAGGACTCAGTTAGACACAGAACATATATATAAACAAAAAATATGTATTACCAAGTCAATTGTAAACAAAAAAGAAATTTGTGTACAAGACAAGGGGCGGGAATTAAAGAGCGCTGTGCCAACAAGATAGATCTACATTGACGGCAGAGCGCTACGAACGCCTAGGAAAGAACATGAAATTAAAACATGTACCAAAAAAGCCCAGAAACCCATGTCTACATAAATGATGTGCATTTTGGACCGGGCGGCTTGCCATAGGCGAAAAATCAAATCTGGCGGCATTTGGCCTGCCATACAAAAAATTTTTCTCAAAGTTTCCAATTTCAACCAAACGGTGGAAACACTAAAAACTAACTCCCGGGACTACTAAATGTCCAACGAGAGGAGAAAAATCTAAACAAAAGCGACCAGAAGGCCGTACAATGGTGGGCAAAGCAGAACAGGGGAGAATCGAGCCAGCACAAGCCACGCTCCGAAGCCGCGGTGCATACAACACACAGTGTGTGTGAAGCAACGCAACTCAAACGAAGTCGGCACAAAGCCGAAACAAAAGCCTGATTTTCCCCTTTTCCGCCGATACAAAGTATCTAAAACGAATTGCTAGCCTAAAACAACAATCAAAAGAATAGAAAATGGAAAGAACTGGCCTGATTGTTGGTAATCTGCGTCGGATGGCGACGGATTTAGGGAGCAATCACAAAAAACGTCTTGTTCGTATAGGGTGCGAACAGGAAGGAGGAAGTGTCATGGCGGGTGACGGGTTTCATACGGCAACCCGGGGGACGGAGGCGGTGTATGGTAGGCTATTTGTGAAATAATTTTATGTTCGGTTATGGGCAATTATAGGATATAATAGCATACTGTAACAGATAGGTGGTCGGATGTACTGACAGTGGATAGGGGACTCTACAAAATTTTCATTTTTGCCACGAATGTCATTTCTCTATCACAATATACCAATGTTTAAAAATAAACTTCTCTCATCTTTCATGCATTTAAGCTACACCTTGAATGATACTAGAAGGTACATCTTATAGTAAATAACTTGCTTATCCAGAATATGCCTAGTGGAGGGGGTGAACGTATGATAACCCCGAAAGTCTCCGATATCTGGGTTGCGTAACATAGAGTCTTTTTACCAATAAAAAAAAAATCAATTCAATTCAATTCAATTTAAAGACATTTTATTTCCAACCTTCCAATATGCAAAGTAATAAATGAACAAAATAATGTACATATATTTTCAACAACGAACAATCTGGAAGTTTGTAAGCACTATGATACTTTCTGTTTTTAGCGCTAATAAGTATTCAATATCATTATTTAGTAGTAGTATTATCAAATTCATGTGGTACATACATAGTTGGAGGACACACATCTGAAAGCAAAAGCTTGGGGCGAGGGTGCCCTTAAGCGTTGTTTCAGGAGTAGGGGCCTCGGGTGACTTTTTTATGTCATCGTATTGATCCGCCTAGGCATAAGCCCTACTCCGTTGCATGATATTCATATCACGCTCATACACATCCATAAGTGCTTCAATTTTGTTACTTTTATTACATGACTGGTAGTATACAGTATCATTCCAAATAATTATTAAATGCTTATATTCCTCTTCGAAAAAGGGTCGACGTTGAAGTCAAGGAATTTCGTGGCGAAACGTGCCGAGTTAAATGTCTCGAGCAGACGACCCGGTGGGACGGCGGGAAAGGTAAAACCAGATGACACCACGTGGCTATATCGCCCTCTGTGTACGGAGCGTGATAAAAGCACCATCTTGAACTTATCACGTGATTAATTTGAGAAAAGGAGGAGAGCGCAGAGGATAGTCTAACCTTCCATCTGTTTGTTTGTTTGTTCTCCTGTCTGCCTGCCTAAACGGGATGGCTCGAATGTGACTGTTCGTCCCCATTGGGTTAGATATTGAACCAAATACACTTACTGCTCAACACTAAGAAGTGAATTAAAAAATTGAAAATTAGAAAAAAGAGTACAATGAATCTACATCCAATACTGAATTGACAAGTACGCCATTTATCTAAAGGAGGTTAAAGAGAGGCCTGGTTAAATTCTGGGAAAGGCCAAAAATAATTTGTGAGCTTTCTCATTCTCTTTATGTCAGTTTGGAAGATTATCATAGTAAACACGATAAAAACTACTTTCGAAAAATAAACTCAAGGGTAATTTCAAAGGCCTATTGTACTGCCCATAGAAATCAGGTTCGGATTACGTAATACACCATTGTAATGTTCGCACATTTCTAAAGGTGATAGACAGGGCTATTGAAAATTGAGATTGCTCTTCAAATAGCCTTACATTCAAAATATGACAAGAAACAGCTGATATGTTTGGGCCGAACTTTTGTGTGTAATCCCATATACACATTTCTTTGTGCTTTGCATGTGACTCTCAGCAGAATTGATTCAATTTCTTATCATTTTGGGGATTCCAAACCTTACAGCATACACCAATTGCTTTGAGACAGTTTCTTGCGCAACGTAATCGCATGACCAGAACTAAACTTTATCTTTAAACCTTCAAAATATACATGATCTTGATTTTTCAAAACAAAATGGATGAATTGACATTCATGACCACACGCTAACAAAAATCACCTTTTACGAAAAACGAAGTTACTATACTAAATTATATTTATCAATTGATCATCTCTTTCTTTCTTTTTTCTACTAGTACACGAGGAACCCAAGCGGTGGCATTTCTAGAATTGATGAAGAAGTCGAGGGAGGAGCGTAATGGTATCTGGGCAGTGCTATGGACCCACGACAAGTTATTTTTAGTTTTTCCCAGAGCCTTTAATAAAGGAGAGCACGCTGGCTTCAGCACTGGATACGCCACTGAAAATTGAGTGGGGGGAGGGGGCGGAGGAGGGGTACGGCAGAAGTGTCCTCACTATGTCAGTTAGCTAGACAGGGTGAAGTTCGAAGACAAAACTATTCTGTAGCCTATCCGGAAGGAAACACCTTTAATTCGAATTCTCCCAAAATAGTTCCACTGACGGCGTCTACTTCAATATTTATGAGATGGGGAAATATTTCAAAAAGACGAGAAAAGTGAATGTTTGACGTCAATACTTTATTGAAAAAATCCCATTTGATCCCCATCCCATGAGTAGTTTGCAAATGAATCATGCAAATAAATCAACAAATATTTCAATTTATAAACACACTTGAAGCAAGGCATCTCCCTTGCGCGACACTTATCAGTGTTCATATCAAATTATAATGAAGAAGTACTTCGCATAGAAATGATTTAAGCCATTAGCCATTCTATAAAAAGGGTATTTTCCTTTCATTAGCCCCCTTCCAAAATATATTGAAAATTAGGACATCAAAACAAAAAGAGGTTTCTCATAATTCCTTCGGATTCAATCACCATCTAATCCATGTTGATTGCATCAATGGGTTTGATTGACGGGGAAAATTGTGAAATTGCATGAATCGCTACACCACACATTGTTCCATAATAAATTATTATCGTGTTTTTCTCGCTGAATCCCTAAATTTATCTAACCTATTTTTTTCAATTAACGAAAGTACTCTGTCCCGCAATCCTGCCATGCACTTCAAAATTGAATACAGAGTGATTAATAGCCATTTATTTTATGTCTATACGTGATTCATAATAATTGGCATCAATAATTCATCGCGTTTTAAGGAGTCTTCGAAATTGAGTCGGTAAGAATCGTAATTCGTGCGGTATTGCCCCTTCTTTCAAGCGCTCTGTCACGTACAATCTACAACGAGGATTGGGGAAAGGGCGAAAGTGAAGGAAGAAAATAAGGAGGGATCGCCCCTGGCAGAATCCAGTAGAAAATCTCCCGCCACTTGATCACGGAATCGAACTCGAGAATGCAGTGAGCGCAAACACCGCCATACGTCGTGAAAATCGCCTTTATTCAGGAGCTAGACGGCTTGTACAGTGCGCGCGAGAGCGCTTGTGAGAGCGTCGTTATAGCTGATGATAGCGCCAAAGTGCAATACATCTTCTCTGGTTAATAACGCGCGAACGCGCTTGAAATCCCGCAAGGCGCTTTCGTACGTGTTTCTGTGTGGCTTACTGGTCGTCAAGTATACTGCGATGCTCATCTTCCCCCCGCCCCCCCCCCCTCTCTCTCTCTCTCTTGTTCTCTCCTCTTCCCCCTCTCTCTACCCTTGTTCTTCCATCTCTCTCTCTCTCTCTCTCTCTCTCTCTCTCTAGACTTATACCGCTAAGCAGTGGCGTATCTAGGGGGCGGGGGTGGGGCACGTGCTCCGGGCGGCACTTCGAGGGGGCGCAAAAACGCAAAGGAGAGAAAGAAAAAAAGGGGGGATGAAGAAAAATTATAATCCTTTCAGGGTACATTGCTCTAGATATTTAGTTTTTGAGGGTTTGAAATGCTAAAATTTTTCAAAGCTCGGTCGCTTTGCTCCCTCCCATAATTATTTTCTTTCTGGATCTCGTAATTTCGCGCCCCCGTATATAGTTCTTAATAACTTACAGGGCTCAAAATTTGAAAAATAAAGATGTAATTGTCGCTGCTTTGCTCGCTATCATGTAAGTTTCATCTGACTCCTGCTAAATATTGCGCCCCCAATATAGAATTAAGTGTATAAAACAGCATTTGCAAAGGTTCAACATTTGAAAGAAACCTCAACTTCAGGTCGCCTTGCTGAATTTGTCGACTGTTTCTAAAGGGTTTTCGTTAGTTTTGCTCCCGATTGTAGAAGTGAGTGAATAAAAAAAACCGTTTATCAGTGTATAAAATTCGAGCTTCTCAACTGCTCAATTTATTGCGGGTAAAATGCACAAGAAATTGCGTTTTTTAAGGGTTAAAAATGGAAAAAATTTGCCGACCGGTCGCTTTGCTCCCTCGCTTGTACAATAACGTAGATAAGTTTGGGCACTCGGGGGGGGGGGGGGGGGGGGCGTAACCTCAATGTTTACCCCGGGCGCCGTAATTCCTAGATACGCCACTGCCGCTTGCGCTAAGAACATAGTAGTAGTTTCGTCACTTTCATAAGTAGAAAATGTTGATAAGAAAGGACACAATAGGACCTTTTTAAATATAATTGTATATCATAATTGTTGGCTTACACATGGTATATTATACATAGGTAATTTCTTTCTTCCCCAGTTCCCCAGGCTAAAAAAAAAATTACTCTATCTCTCTCTCTTTCTTTCTCTCCCACTTTCTCTCTTTCTTTCTCTCTTTATATTTTTTTCTCTCTGTCTCCTTTTCTTACTTTCTTCATCTTAACCTACCCCATTTTCCATCAAGCACACTATCGTAGCCCCTTTTCTCATGCCATTGTGCTTGAAAGTTACAGCATGATTATGTGTTCTATCTTCTTCTTTTTTTTTTTCTTTTTATTTAAAGGGGAATTTTCAGATGTTTATGAGGTTATAATATAAATTAGCAATTACTGTCATGGCTTACTGGAGAATCGTGTAATATCTATGTAGCTGTTCTGGCTTTTCGTATTCTTATTTTTAAAGAAAACGGAACACAGCACAAAACCATTAGGGAATGACAAGAGACATTTCGCGCCGTGTCTTCGTTTTTCCGAGGGAGCTGGAATATTTCCTGAGAAAACTTCATTAGAGCTAAGAGGAAGGCGGGGATTTAGCGCAGGAATCCTCCAAAGTTGGCCGAAGGAAACGGCGGTATTGACGTGAACCTGTGTCCACCAAATGTCAACTGTAGAATAAACAGGGTTCTGCCTCAAATAATCATTTCGCTTGGGAACCTGTACCATTCTTTTCTGTAGGCCCCCTTCGCACGGCCGCACTTCTTCACGCGTACATACTTCTTGACTGGTGTACAACCACATCTCGCCTGACCGTGCGATCGGGTAGAACGCGTAGTGGAAGAAGGGATCGACACCATTCCAATCTAGACTTCGTGTTGTGCAGACAGTATCCTTCTTCCTTCACGTTCTTTCTCCCAATCTCACCATACATTCCTCTCTCATTCTCCCCTTCGTAGCGGAACTCGTGCTCTCCGAAGGTTCTATCACAACAATCTTGGAGAGGTAGAAGGAGGATATTGTTGTTATGATAGCAACCATTGGGATGTAATTAATAATGCGGATCATCATCATTGTTGTTGTCATGTAGTATGTCATTATGCATTCGATTCTGCAGCGAAACTCATCAAGAATATTGAGGCCCACAAGTGGCCAGGGAACTCGTAGGACTGCAGTCGTGGAATGCTAATCCCGTTATTCATTATCACATAGTGTCTATGGCATTTTCCGTATATTTTGCATCAAAATAAACCGTGAAATCTATAATATAATCTGTCCGATCATCAAATGTTCGTCTCAAAACCAATTTCATATCAATATATTGAGATGGTACACATAAGTTTCAGAAACGATGATTTGTTCTTGCTATTGCAGTATACACAAGAAGACATAATCACGCAACATGATTTATATTACACTATTTTACCATTATTTTGAGAGGGTCTACATTGACTTGACCCTCTATCACTTTCTTTCTTTCTCTGACCAAGACTTAATTGCTGCCTCGGTGTATCAATAATGTTTTTTTTTGTTGTTGTTTTTGTTTTGTTTTTTTTCATTTTACATCTTGTCATTAAGTGAGCCAACCACAAGGTAGAATGCTTAAATATTTTTCATCACTTTAAACTAGCATTTCATTGAAAATGAGGCTTGATTGGGGTTCAACAGTACAGTGACAAAAGTATATAATTATAGAATGACCGTATATGTTCCATGGTAGACTATCACTTTAAATGAACCGATCGAAAATAAATCACATATTCGTTGACATCCATGTGATAGTTAGCACGCTGATAGCTGATTGCTGATTTCTTCATCAGGTAACCCGATATGAGGTCTCAGCGAAATTAATCAAATACCATCAACCCGCCAAAATCATTGCGATATTTCATGTCGATGACAGATAAGATTTTGCGATGCTCATGAGAAGTATGAGGGTGGACGGGGCGACAGCCCTGTAACCATGGTAACCTTCTTAATAGTTTCTAGCTACATTTACGAATTTGTTCTGTACATTACGAATTTGTACGGTACATAAAGGATTGTCTGTATAATTATCGTTAGTAATCTTTTACATGAATAGCACAACAATAGCACAACAATGAAAAGTGGTCCTCGATACGATTGAGGGGCGGGGGAGGGGTAGGGTTGGGGTTGGGTGCACTTGAGATTAGGACGTTTCTAAATTCCTAATCCTAACATCCAGTTATCACTTAGAAAACATTAATAGTAGAATAAAGTCAAATTTAGTATGATATTCTTTTATCAAAAGATAAAGATAAATGTTAAGTTCTAAATTCAAATGCTGACCTGAGTCAGCAAAGCAGAAAAAAAGTTTTTTTAAATCAACTTTTAAAGTGTCCTTTGGTTTACCGTTTTTCTTTTACACATTTCAACATTTTCGGATTGATAATGTAAAGAAGCTTTATTCAGAATTGTTAAAATCTTTATTTTGACTGATTTAATGGTCATGACTGACTGATCACTACAGAGCTCCTTGATTTAGAGTATTCACCACCATGTTTGGAAGGTAATCATTTTAAAGCGATCATGAAGAGTGAGAAATGATTCTAGCTTGACGTATGACTGTGAGACTCTTGGCGAATGTCTTCTCTGATTACTCAATGGGAAGAAAGAGACAGAGTAAGAGAAAGGGAAGAGAGAGAGAGGGGGAAAGAGAGAGAGAGTGGGAGGAGAGAGAGGGAGAGATATAGAGAAGAGAGAAAGAGAGAGAGAGAAGAGAGGGAGAGAGAAAGATAGAAAGAGAAAGAGAGAGTGAGAAAAGAGAAGGAGAGAGAGGGAGAAAAGGGAGGGAGAGAGAGAGGGGGAGGGGTGGGGGATAGGGATGGGAAAGAGGGAGGGGAAAGAGAGAGGGGAAACAGAGAGGGGAAGTGAAAGGGGATCATTATATTATAAAAGAATTATTTTAATATCAATATTAGGCACATTAGAGAAGGAAATGTGGAAATAAGAAGTGCTGAAGCGAGAAAGAGAGAGAGAGAGGCGAATAGGGAAAGAAAGAATAAGAAGCAGAAATGGGTAAAGAATTGATATTAAAGACAAAGAATGAGAGAGAAAGACAGACTGAAAGAGGAGAAAGATCATAGTGAGATAGAGGGCCTAGGAGATAGAGAGAGATCCTTCGTGGAATGATGCATGATGGTGAGAGCTTACTAGCAATCAGGTAAATGATGAAGCTTATTGATTTTGATGATTGAATTACATCTTCTTGGATTTACCGCCTTCTAAGGCGAAAGAGAGGGGGGGGCATAGACAAAGAAAGAAGAACATTTAGAGCAAGAATGAGCATTAGATCTAACAGAGAAAAAAAATAAGGTAGAGAAAGGGGAGAAAGAGGAAGAGATACAGAGTAAGATAGACAGACAGATAGACAGAGACAGAAAGAAAGACAGAGAGAGAGAGGGGGAGAAAAGGAAGGACAAAAGAGAGAGAGAGAGAGAAGAAATTTAGGGCAAGAGGGTGGAATAGATCAAATAGGAAAGAACCTTGGTAGAGAAAGGAAAGAAAGAGACAGAGGGAGATATACACAGTAATACAGTGAATGAGATCGAGAGAGAGAGAGAGAGAGAGAGAGAGAGAGAGAGAGAGAGAGAGAGCGATAGACAGATAGAAAGGAAGGAAGAAGCTTAACCACTGACATAACGTCATACGGAGATAAGTCACAACTTCAGTCAGAAAAAGAGAGCTGCATAAACAAAGTTTTCACTGAGAATAAACCTGGAAAATAAAGTTTTATCAATGTCACAGCTGATAAAAGAAAATGATTTTCTTAACATTTAATTGCAAGAGAGTGGAGAAGGTAGGTCGTACTCATTCTCCTTATCTCCATGAAAGTGGTGTTTCAGCTAAGGGTTATTAGTGGCATGACTTTGTGAAGAACGGATAAAAATGGGAAGAATGTTTTGTTTGTACCAAAATAAAAGTTTAACCAGCATAGATAAAAAATTATTACAAAAAATCATAACGTAATCATTTAAAAATGTCTTATGAAAGTGGTGTTTCAGCTAAGGGTTATTAGTGGCAGGACTTTGTGAAGAACGGATAAAAATGGGAAGAATGTTTTGTTTGTACCAAAATAAAAGTTTAACCAGCATAGATAAAAAAAATATTACAAAAAATCATAACGTAATCATTTAAAAATGTCTTATGCACATTATGCAAATTTGTTTAGAATTCGCATCTTCCCCACATCCACCAATTACCCCCTCCCCCTTCCCCACGTCGTTATGACATTGCACTTCGTCATGCCATCGAGTTCTGAAGTGGCGGCACGGAGGGGAAAAAACCGAGTAAAGAAACGGGATGAATTCATGCAGCAAAAAGATTGGATCTGAGCCTTCGACATGATTAGATATTGTTGGGACCTTGATGAAAAAAATCTCTCTCTTTATCGGACACGATTCTGCTTCGAGCCATCATGGTGGAATTTTTGTCAGGCTTTCTTTGAGGAGTCGGTTTATTTATAGGAGCATTTAGCGGATATTTTTGCGATACTCGGTGAGAAATTGCACAGGGGACTGGATGTTTTAAAAGATGCCAGCATGGCGTCTTAGGCATATATGTTTGGCGCTGTAAAGAGCTTATTTATAACGCCAACTCCTTTCAACATTCTTCTCAAACTTGCTTTTCTCTGACATCATTTGACATTAGAGAGGAATCATTGGACTTTAGTCTGTCATTATTGTCTTCTTTATCTTTCTTCCTGGCTCTTTGGAATTCAAGTTAGTTGGACAAAAAGTTACTTCACACATTTCTTCTTCTGACTCCATCATCCCCTGTCTGCCCCCTCGCCCCCTCGCCCCCCTCTCCCCCCCCCCCCCCCCCCCCTCTCTCTCTCCTCTCTCTCTCTCTCTCTCTCTCTGTCGTTCACTTTCTCTCTCTCTCCGTTCTAGACTATTATTCCTCATTCCTTTTTCTCTGTTACTTTTTCTATTCCTGTCTCTCTTTCTCTCCCCCCCCCCCCATCTTCCTCTTAATATTTATATGTCATTCTTTTCTTTAAATCTTGCCCAGAATTCCCCTCCGATGTATGTTGTATACTTTTTTCATTGCATATGTTATTAATTCGTTAATAGTCTAGTTTCCGAACTATTTCAATTCCCTTAACGTGCTTAATCTGACCTTTCCTATCCATCCCTCTCTCTCTCTCTCTCTCTCTCTCTCTCTCTCTCTCTCTCTCTCTCTCTCTTTCTACCTATCTCGATCTCTTTATATCTGTTTCTCTACCTGTCTTCCTAATTCAGACCGCGTCTGTTTAAAGCCCACATATTGTTAGCCGATAATTATTTGTTTTCTGCCCTTCTACTTCCAGTGGTGCAGGATCTTAAATAACGCACGCTTCCAAAGGACGTTTCATATAAATCAACCATAAGTGGCAGCTAAAGAGTGCGAGATGAGGCCTTTCTAACTAAAACAATTGCTGGATACATATTAACCAAAATTAAAATCTTTTTTTTTTTTTATTGCAGTACAAAAATTAAAACAAATCATTGAATCCACATCATCCTGACTATAATAACTACACTGTACCTTCGATTTAGTTTCGTTCTCAATTATTTATTAATATTGTTATTGCACAGTAGTTATTGTTATATACTTTGAAAAATGAAAATGAAATGAAATATAATCTAAATCTGAAATCTGAAATCTGAAATCTGAAATCTGAAATCTGAAATCTGAAATCTGAAATCTGAATCTGATTTATAATACAATACCGTTAATCACCATTTAATGTTTCAAGTATAATGTCTGCCTTCAAACATTTTCATATGAATACTGAAATCGTTGAAAATATTAATTATTAGCAAAACAAAACTGACAAGAATAACCAATATATATATATTTTTTTTTCAGATGCCTTTTCTATCTATGCCCCCTTTAAGAAACTCTGCATCTCATTTAGCGAACATTGCCCGCAATTTTTTTCTTTCTTGCAACAACAGTCTGGCTCCAAACATACTCCCCCGATGAACATCCAGCACATCTTATCACGTCGAGTTAGATTAGAAGTTGCCTCGAAAGCTACAGAAATTAATGACTTCACACTGTTTCTGGATATAATGTGTATGTACAGTATACTGTAAAGGAAGATGAGTAATGAGAATGGAGTCAAATTGGCATCGGTTCGAGAATCTTTTTAAAAAATCCTAATGTATGTGTATTTTGGTATTATTTCAATAACAGAACTATTCTCCTTGCCAATATCTACAACGAAAGAGAAGGAGGAGAAGAAGAAGAAGAAGAAGAAGAAGAAGAAGAAGAAGAAGAAGAAGAAGAAGAAGAAGAAGAAGAAGAAGAAGAAGAAGAAGAAGAAGAAGAAGAAGAAGAAGAAGAAGAAGAAGAAGAAGAAGAAGAAGAAGAAAGAAAGAAAGAAAGAAAGAAAGAAAGAAAGTGTAACAATTTGTGAACGGAAGTTAGCTTGTGTCGAAAATAGTTTCAACACGTTTTGGAAACGAATTGATATGGATTTAACATGTTTTGGAAACAAAGTCATATCTATTGTACAGATTTTTCAAGTTTCTTGAGAGAAATGTATCTTTTTAAAACTATTAAACTATCACTATATGTAGCTACTGAAAATAAGCATGTTTACATCAAAATGTCAATGCTGATGAAAAATGGATCCAGAATATTTCGGAAAAAACGCTTTTCAAAGTCAAGAGGACTGTACACTAAGACTGGAGAAGGTTGCGGGTTCGAGCCCCGGTATGGCCCTAATGTCGTCTGGCAAGACATTGATTTGCATTTGCCACCCCATACAGGAGAGAAAAAAGGATCAGGGCCCCGTTTCATAAAACTTGTTATCAGTAACAAAATTAATGTAACATTTCTACGACAAATTCGCTCTCAGCCAATCAGATGCAAGTATTTCAGTAGCTTATAACTGTAATTGTAACTTGTCATAGATATCAAGTTTTATGAAATGGGGCCCTGGTAGGATGACGAAATCAGTCGTGACTGAATTTACCATGACCACCATTAAGCTGTAGTCCTAAGGGAAGGGAGATCGTCCACATCCAGTGTTTGAATGAACATGATGAATACGGTTACAATTGGTAACAGTATTTATGTAGAGGTGTCTCGGTCTAGTTGATATTTTACTGGACGGTGGATCAAATGGTTAGCGATCCGAGTCCTAGCCGAGGTACTTATTTCATTTGACATGACATTAATCCACATTTGCCACTCTTAACCCGGGAGTAGGAAAGGGGTACGTGAAGAAATTCCTTGAATGCTTTCAGCGCTTTGGGGGCATCTTGAATAAAGGCTGGGTAAAAGTAGTATACTGACAAAATAGGCACTCCCTAGAATTGATATAAATATAATCATAAACGTAGCTTTTATGATTATAATAAAATGCTTAGAGACCACGGAGACGTATAGCGTAAGTATCGAATATATAGGTTATGTCATTAAAGTTAGTTAATTTTCAGATTTGGTATATATCAAACTATATTTTCAGACGTGTGAATGCTTAAGGCTGATGAAAAACCAAGCAAATCAATCCTATAACTAATTGGGACAACAAATGTAAATTGAATAGATAAATAGCAGAATTCATCCGAATATCATTGTCTCATTCAAATGACTGCCTTCAGAAAATAATTTAAAATTTTCGAAACTAGGCCAATGAATTAATGTAAGTAGGCTACAAAAACAAAATGATGGTATATAGCAAGCTCATAATAAATTGAAATTAGTTCATATTTACAGAATAACTCAATTGATTATCTCTGTATTAAAAGTCTTTTTACTAACGTCACTTTCTCTCTCTCTCTCTCACACACACACACACACACACTCTCTCTCTCTCTCTCTTTCTCTCGCAGTATTTTCCTCCCTCTGTCTCCCTTTTCTCCCTATCTCTTTCTATATTTCTTTTATTCTCTCTCACGCTTTATCTCTTTCCTTCTCTTTCTATACCTAAATCTGTCCTATTCTTCATAATCTCTCTTACTACCCCTCTGTATCTTTCTCTTCTCTGTAATCAATATCTGTCTTTCTCTATCCCTTTCTCTTACTCCTAGTATCTCTCCCATTTCTTTTCTTAATATATTTTTTCACTTTTCTACATCTCTCTTACTCTCTCTCTCTCTCTCTCTCACACACACAATCTCTCACTCGTACTTTCTTTTCTTTCATGTCTTCTCGATTCGCATATTTTTTAATTAAATAATTCTGATCAGCTTATTTCCCTGGTTTATCTAAATATTTTTAAATATTTTTAAAGAAATAATTCTATACATAACCTTTATTGCCCCTCGCTCTTTCTCTCATGATCTCTCTTATTCTCTATCTGTCTCTCTTTCTTTCCCTTTCTTATAGTCTTCATAGTTTCATATCTTCATGATTGTCTGTCTGTCTGTCTGTCTGTCTGTCTGTCCGTCTGCTCTCCAATAATTTGCCCCCGATTTTAAGCACACCGCTTGATGATTTATCATTAATTACCAAGTCAGCGAACCCGCGCCACTTTCTTGCCACAGATTATAAATCATAAAGACATAGAAAACCTCAAAATTGGGTTTGTTTTGCCCGAAAACGATAAATCAAGTCTCGGCGATGGCGTCGGTTGTGGTTGATATGCATGCTGTATAATCATCATCAGTTCTCGCTTTCTTTCTCGTCAGAGACGACTATTATGCAGGAAAAAAAAGTGAAAATTTATTACTAGTTTGGGGAATAAGGAGGTTAAAAAATGAGTTTTTAATCAACCAATGGACGAAATGTGACTTGAGATTACATTTTACATCCCTTAATGTACTCGTTTTAAATGCGACGACTCGCTAACGAGACTCCGGTGGAAAAAGAGAAGACTTATTTATATATACAATTATACATAGGCATTGTTAGGATAGAAAAAGGGTGCGATAACAAATATCGTGAACATTACTGATTACCTTATGGTGATTTGTTATTAACCCTTTCGAGACAATTGACCACATTTTGTGGTTTGGCCCAATGACTTTTGATTTAGAGCCTTAAAAAATATACCAGATGCATGAGTAGAATGAGCAAAAATTTCTACACACATTGTGTCCATTTTTGTTGCCTGACCATATTGTGTTTGATGCCAGGAATTTCAAAAAGGAGAATAAGCTTCATAATCCTTAAATTGGCAACACTTTGAAAGGTTCAAAATCACTATTTTTTATCAAAATTGGCAATTTTTTCAACTTTTCGACTAAGTTTCCAATGATGTATATTGTTTTCAAAGACATTGCATTTTGTTAGAACCATGTAGCACTAAAAGAAAAATATTCTTGTTGCCAATTTGAAGAACAAAATGTGATCAATTTACCCCTTAAATAATTCCTGTCATGAATGGGTTAATAAATGGCATTTTCTTTAATTAGAAACAGTTTTAATCACTTAGTCCGGAACCTAGTACTTATTTAGTCCAGCTCTTAAAATTCATTCAACTTTTATGAATACCTCTTCTAAAAAGGTAACCTGCGCGATGCTTGCTTGCCCCATGTTAGAGCAATATCGAATGCCCGTAACACAAAGGTTTGCAATCAATTGCAAATTTGAAACAACGATTCTGATTGGTTAATGGTCAGCCGTTTGAACATTATGTGCATGCAAGGATGATCTTGACTGGTCACTGCCATTTTGCAATTGATTGCAAACCTTTATGTTACGGTGCCAACAATCTAATGAAAATGTCGTATTTATCCATTATCCATTATTAAACTATTTTGAAATATTAAAGATTTATACTCTTTAGCCTCTATAATTATAGTAAGTACTAATATTCCATCATTCGTTCAATGAATACATTTTCATAAACTTTATAAAGAAATGCATAAGGAGTACAAGCAATACAAGGCAAATATGCAAAAGATGTCACTATTTATATCATGGATGCTGCCACTTCTCCAATGTTAATTTCTGGATAAAAATTAACACTGCCGAATCTTTTCACGACTGACCAGATCTTATGTAAGGAGCCCGATCCCTTCTCGACAAACAAAGAGGAAGACGCCATGCGTCTTTATAAAATCAGAGATGTGATTGTACACCAGGCCGGGTGCTAACGCCTACACCACCACCATGCGAACGAGTGTGCAGAAGATGGCGTCACGGTTGATTGATCACCACGTGTAGGCCTTAGCTGAGAGTTTGATTGCATCAAATCTCATAATTCCACGCGGGATTTTGACCTTAAAAGATGCACACGGTGTTCAGCTACTTGACCAAGTGTGAAATTAGAGGGGCTCACGACTGGCCTTCATTAATTCCACGGGCTGTGTTTCCACGAGACAGAACAACCCCGAGGTGATGTGGCATAGGTCTAGCCCTTTCATACTAATACAACCACACGTCTAGCCTTTATTCCATAGGCTGTGTTTCCACAGACAGAACCACCACGAGGTGATGTGGCATAATCCTTGGATGACCCGACCCCTTTCACACTAATAGAGACATGACTGGCCTTCACGAATTACATAGGGTATGTTTCCACAGACAGAACACTCCGATTAGAGGTGGTCCTGCAGTGAATGAAACCTTTTTATACTGCATTCAAAAGTAGACACGTGACTGTCCTTCACTTACAGACTGTGTTTGCACACACAAAGCTCTTCCGTGTGATATTCCATAACCATTACTGTCCTCTTATAACGCGGAGTCGCTGGCCACGGTTTTAAGCGGTAAACTAACGAAATCTTGACGACTATTGTAATTTGATACATTTAAGTAAAATTTAGTGTTTATATTCAGAATTGATGTTTTTGTATTACCGTGCTTTCCTACTTTGCTCGTAAGAGATATCTGGACTAAAACACTCCTGAAATAGTTTGCGAATTTTTTTCTAGCTTGAAAAAATGATTTCCGGACTAGTGCCCCCTGGCAAGATAATCCTAGATCTGCCACTGTTTCACAATACAGTTCCATTAAGATAACTAAAGATTATCTTGAAGTACGGGATAATTGCGTGTCGAGCTATTTTATTGCCATGTGGTATCATCTGTATCACATTTCTTACGCAAGGCCTCTGAGGCCCTTATCTTTTTCAAGCGTTGTACATCCCCTTTAGAAGATCAAGTCCACAGTGCTTCTCACATCAACGTACCTACATCATTGTATCTCTTACTTTGTCACATCATTGTATTGAGCTATTGTCTGTTGGCCTCTAACACTGGCCATATGACATTAAGGAAAGGTACACATTTAACAACATAAATAGCACTTCCTTAGGGTTGTAAAGTTGCACCCCTCAATCAAGTGTCCATAAGTTACACCATCAAAGTGGGGTGCAATTTTGCATCCCTAAAATGTGCAATATAAGTATGAATTAATTTGCACCTTTTCAATGTTTAAAAAGTGTAAAGGCGTATACCAAGGGTGCAATTTTTTACATTTTAGGGTGTCGCTTTTCACCCATAAGCTAGTACCTTTGTACTTGTACATGTATAGTGCTACCGGTGTGGCATCTCTTTGTTTCTTTATTTTTTAAGTTGTACTTTTTTCATAGTGTGCAGAGTTTGCACTATATAGTTCTTCTGATCTGAATCTTAAACAAGATAAGATAGAATGACCTTTTGACATCCAAGCTCCTTGGACAAATCATCCAGGACAGAAGTATGTGGAGCAAATTAAAATCAATATCGCAAGGAGACAAATTTATTTTGTGTGCAGCATTACTGTATGAACTTTTCAAATTCAAATTAACATTTATTTTCTTCAATCGTTTTTGTGGACATTTAACATTTTTTCACATAGTACAATATAATATAAGGTAACATGTTTAGAATGAAATAACTTAAAATACAAGGAAGAAGGCGCGAATCCCAGTAAGCTTACACTTGTAAAGGGTATAATTATAGAAGAGAGGGACAGACAAAGAGAGGGAGAGAAAAGGATAGGGAACTATAGGAGGAAAGAGGAAGGAAGAAAACTACAACATAGCAGCAATTGATGGAGTCCTATAGCATGCATGTATAACAATACAATGTCAAGATATAAGTGAAGAATACAATATGCAAATATTTACAGGTATTCTTACTATATCGGAAAAAGTGCGTTAGAAATTATACAAGTGCACGCTTTCGGATCGGAGGAGGAGCATTTATTTTAGTTTGAGCCATATTTATGATGCAGCAAAAAGTAACGAAGTGGCAATTTGAAAAATATAATTTGGTATAGTTTTGAGAAAGCTGGTAATTGTTTTTTTTACAGGGTATACTGAGAAACTGAGATCGGTGGAAATATTGTATAAAATTGGCAGGACTAATCAATCTGTTTAATATTATGTGCACTATTAAAGTGTACATTATAGCTTTAAGGAGGGTTATTTCCACATGTTTACAAAGAAAGGTCATCCTGCTATGAGCTTCTTTACGAGTAGAAGGCCTGTATAATCTCTGCCTGTCATAACATGGGATTTCACAGCTATCTAGACCTGATATGAACTCTTAGTATCAAAGGGCTGCCGCTACGTCAGAGCACCTTACGAAAACAAAAGACCTCGGGATCATCATTTGCTATGGATGATATCACAACCTTGTGACATTTATCCTCTCCCCCCCTCAGGTACACATTCATACTTATACCAAAACACTTACACAATACTCTCTCTCTCTCTCGCCTTTCTCTCACTTTCGCTACCACGCCTTCTCTACTATCCCATTCTCTCTATTCACCTTACTTCTTTTTCTTAACACTCAAACTTTTGTTTTCTCGCCTTCGCTCGATTTAAAACTATTTATTTTGTTGTTTTTTTCTTCTTCAAGTATTTGTTCTTGAAATGAAGACGTCTCTAAACACTTCACAATCTCTCATTCTCACTCCCTCTGTTTTCTCCTTTCTTCGGGTTTCTTTCTCCGCCCATATTTTTCTCATTTATAACTTTCTTGCTCTGATATCAAAATTTTCAAAACTTGATCTAAACTGAGTTAAAATGGGAGCTAGTGTAAGTTTACTATACTACTATACTACAAAAAAATATCAATAATAATATTCTGGATTTATATAGCGCCTAATACATCTCCGATGTCTCTAAGAGCTTTACAGACATCATAAACATAATACATGTATAATCATATATATAATCATGTCGTAAACAAACCAATTCTTGCCTTTACGGATCAACACCGACTCCGAACCAAGAGGGTTCCCTAACATACCAACATCTGAAAGATCCCCATTTATATAGCACTATACAGTAACTGAATATAGGTGTATACAGTGGTAATTGGTTGTTGTTGTTTTTTATCAAGAATTGTTTGCTGACTTAAAGAAGTATATGTCACAACCGCGTCAGAGGAGGACAATGACATATTCTTCCGTTCCCTTTATTTGGTTCTATCTCAAAAACTGTTTCTTTGTCATTTGGATTTTTTCTGGGACCACGGGGGAAAAAAGAGGATGATGACTTTATTTTAATAATTTACATTGGAGTATTTCTGGCTACAATCGTGATAATGACGCCGGCAGGCAAACAGAAAGCTAAGGTTCTTAGTAAAATGTTATTTTAGCGGCAATACTTTTTCCTTAATTGACGTTACACTTCCCTGTCTAAATAAAACCAACAATATGTCACTTATGTGCTCCTCACAGTTCTCTGAATCCGAGAAAAATCGCAATTATGCTGCCTTTTCTCCAGGCTTGTCATTATGTGGCCATTTTAAAAGATTGCATTAGTAATTGAATTCAAGACAAGGGCATTTTTAGAATTATCCCTCATCATATATATTCCACGCTTGGTTGATTGGAAATGTAATCTTTTGACGCCATCCAGCTCTTAAATCACACGGTATTTTCCCTCCTGTTCTTCTGAAGCGCCATTTGCATATACCCCAAAGACTTGAGCAGGTCCCGCGTAAAGTAGGTCCTCGTTACACGGGGGAATTCGGCGGAGGCTTGATTGGTGAGTACCGCTAATCGGAATGAAACGTGCAGCCAAGCGCAACGCAATAACAACACTTTTGCACTTCACTTTCTCCTTTTCTTCTCATGAATCCCGTGGACTATATTTCTTGCCATCCCATCCGATTTTCATTTTCTCTTATTTTCTTCAAATTCCATACTTCTTTTAGGCTGATTTGACAAGGTTCGTTTGGTTTTAGTAGTCCGTGCGACTGCCAAGCGGGGACCATGTTTTCTTTTATTTGATAGAGTGATAAAGTTGAGAAACATTCATGGATCATGATCCTATTACACGGAGTTTGAACATACATGCATTTTAAGTGTGATTATTTCTTACAACATATCCATTGTAATGGTATGCTAGTATTCAGACCATATCTATCCATCGAATTTCACGCAAGACATGGCAAGAACGGTTGGCTAGACATGAATTCTTAAAAGACGAAAACAAAATCAAAGTTGAATATATAACAATTTGCATTAGCTTTTTATTATAATGACATATTTCTTCAAACTCTTTCAATATTTCTAACAAAATTCAGACCTATAATGAAATGCTGAAAAGAGGAAAACTTTTTTTTTTTCACTGTTAACTGTAGTTATTACGAACCGTCCTTGCATTCGGCTGCAACTTGGTGTAGAAATATTATGTAGTTTTTGGAATCGTCGATCCATTTCTCCAACTCAAACCCACCCCTCCCCCTCTTTTTACCCCAACAATGCCCAGACATGACCCTATAATAATTTTTACAACATGCCATAACACGGGTCATGAAAATATTTATCGAATGTATTTCAAAAGATGAAACTCTAGCCTAAAGAAGTCCAGCAAACAAGTTAGGATTAAAGGGAGGGGTCAAAATGGGGGTCATGACCAGGGCTTGCCTTATGAACCATATATCCTCCGAGACAATAGCAATGCTGCTAGGGCGCCCATTATACAGTTGATGATTCATGTGAATTTTTTAAGTAACTGATATTAATCTTCTATTTATAGTTTTAGAATAATGAAGCAAACACATGATACTGAAGTTTGCATGCTCGTGGAAAACTACAATAAGAGCTTATTGATATACTGGGTCGATATCCTAAAATAGCCTCGACTTCTGTTATTCCTTAAGCAGTTAAAACAAAACTTAGAGGAAAATAAGTTTTAGCTATAATCATATTAGGTTTCAGCAATAATTTATATTACCAAATCAACATTCAAGGTGCATCATATTTTACAATAACAAGAACAAGCGAAAAAGCATCCTAACTTATCATTATGTAAGAGTGCATCATGTACTATGTTCTTGTGGGAAATACTATTTTGGAATCAATAGAAATATAGGAGGAAATCAGTAACTCTCTCCCCCATCCAAATATTTTTGTCATTCATTGCCTCTTGTCACGCCAATCCAGTGTTTATAGAATGGTTTGGGGATATGGTAGGATGGTTTCTAAGATGCAGGGCAAATAGGTGAGCATTACACAACTCCTTAACAGCGCCGTCTTGACTCTGAGAAAGGCAAACCCCACTGCCGATAGAAATGTTCGACTTTTACCCGTTTCTTTTCAGGGAGGGGCGGGCGAAGGTGAACGAGGTTTGCTTTGATTCGATTCGATCTGAATGTATTTACCGATTTAAAATAACTTGTAAATAACAACATGAAATGACAATATGAGTAAATGATATGGATAGGCACAGCTGTTCGACCGATGGGTCCATATCCCAGCCGGAAAGAACACAGTGTCCCATAGTGTGTTCACATATAGTCGACTCTGTGAAGATGTGATTCACAATATTAAAACGCTCGAATTTAACAGTGTGAAACAAGAGAAAGCGACATCGTATTACCAAATAAATCCTTACTACACAATATACAAAGCATTATTAACTGCCGTAATATACCCCCCCAACGGCAAACCCCATCGTCCTCACCAATCAAACAAGAAAAATTAAGACTAATTATCTAACACAATATACCAGATGCGTTCAATGATAGAAAGTGCATCCCGCAACATCTACCCCAGTATAAAATATAAGCATGTTTTTTTGTTTTGTTTTTTTTTTTTGCCTGAGAGTATATTATACTTTTTTGGCGCCCCCAAATCCTTAGAGTTCAACATATTGAATTGAAATTGTGATGCAAAACACAGCAAACGTTAAATGTAGTGTATATTGTGAAAATTGATCTGAAATATCTTTTGATGTGTTCCCATCATACATGTGATTATTCACCACTCTTTTTATTAATTGCAAATTTAAGTGTGCAACCATTATAATGACTGACAAAGTTAAGTGTGTAACTGTAAAGATTGCAAAGTTAAGTATATAAGACCATTATGCTTGAGTTGTGAAGTAAAAGTAAGTGTGTATCGGATTGCAGTGGTTGGAAAATTTGCTCATACGTATTATACTTAGTGAAAACTTACGAGTTTAGTTAATCATGATACTTTAATACATAAAGTGTGGTGCGGATTAAAGCTATTGCAAAGTTAAGTGTGTAGCAGCCATTATGCTTGCGAAGTTAAGTGTGTATAGCTTTCATATTAATGATAGTATATAGTTAAGAGTGTGATGGTGATTGCAAACTTAAGTATGCAGCGGATTATAATGTTGCAAAGTTAAGTATGTAGTATGTCATAATTCATGAAAAATTAAGAGTGAAGCGCTACTGATGCTTGCAAAGTGTGCTTAGCGTTCACCGCGCTCGATAAGTTAAGTGTGTAGCGATTTGTAAGTTATGTATGCTGTAATCATTATACATCACACACAAGGACAGACTGCATCAGGTTATAGTGGTGCCCCGAATGACGGGTTTGCGCGCCATATTCCATTTACAGCATTCATCAAAATGGCGCCAATGGGAACGTGATGTGAGTGAGATGGAGCAAAGTGCAGTGTTTATTTGACGTCTGCTCTCAAGCTTAACCCTCAATAGGAAACTCGTGTGAACAAGGTGAACGTGTGCCCAACCAACCGAGCGTGGTTCTCTAGATTTAGCTCATGATGTCTGAGAAAGAAGGTCGGTGGAATATGAATTTATACCCCCTTAGTCTATTTCTCTCCCCCCTCAGTTCTCACCCCCCCCCCCTCTCTCTCTCTCTCTCTCTCTCTATTATACACTCAGCTTTCCCCTTCTATTTCTCTCTCCCCTCTCTCCTCCTTCCTATTTCCCTCTCTCCCCATCTCCCCCCCCCCCCCCCCCTCCCCCCCCCTCTCCCCCTTTCTCGTTTACGTTCTCTCTCATTTCTTATTTCCTTATACAATGTTTTGGTTTGCTTTTTACCCTTTCTATTCTTTATTCAGTTTCAATTAAGTTGATTTAATAATGCAAATTCGGAATAAAGTAATGTATATTGAGAGAGAAAAAGGAACACAGGGACCGTACAAGGAGATCTTGTGTGTGTGTGGGGGGGGGGGGTCGGGAATTTCACAATTCCTTCTTTATGCATCTCGAATGGTTATCTAGAACAAAGCATATATAGATGATCAGATAAAATAAGTCAAAAGGAAATATAAATCATACAAACGGCATTACCAAATTGTATGTTAATATTAAATACACCTTACTACTATCACAAAGAAATCAACTAAAGGGCAATTTCAATACCTTGTATTGTCTACAGAAATCATGTAATAATTATGTCATTGTAATGTTTGCACATTTCAAAAGGTAATGGACCCAGCTACTAAAATTGCCTAAGGATGATATCTCCAGTCTTTGCGATCATGTTCCTTCTTAAACGCATATTCCAGTTCTTCGCGTAGCTCTCTTTTAACTTTAGCAATGGACTTTCATCCTTTGATGCCACTTTTTCTGTTTTTCTTTTTAAATCCAATTATACGAATCTTGTATACAGGAATATAACTTCCTTTTCCACACACATTTGGATATATTTTGACACACCTGTCTTTCCTGTATTCCCATCTACCTCAATCTCTCAATCTCTCTCTCTCTCTCTCTCTCTCTCTCTCTCCCTTTTAGCGCATTATTAGGATCCATGAGCGCATAATATTATAATCAGATGCTGTGATTTTTATGCAAATGATTTTTAGTATTTTTGCAAATGGCTGTCGAAACATTTCTTGTATAATCCTTAACCTCTCTCTTGCTCTCTCTCTCTCTATCTCCCACTCTTTCCATTCCCTTGTACCCCCTCTCCCATTCTCTCTCTCTCTCTCTCTCTCTCTCTCTCTTCGTTTTCAGTTAAACTGTAACTAATGGAACAACCTTACAAAGACTCATTAATTTCTTAGATTTCTGAAAGCGATACAAACACTGAAATCGTACTTATAAGTTTATGAATGTTTTCATGATTATACATGTTCAATGGGTGACATAGATAGCAAGAGCAAACGTTTGAAAATATAATAAATGTTAACTAACACAACTAAGACGACGTTATACATCATACAAGGTTTGATTATACATGTAGGGCAGTCAAATGAATAACGATCGCAATATCTAAAAACATGGAATGAAATATAATACAAAAGATGTATGACAAAGCTTATTCATGAGAGATAAATATATTTGATTAAAACCCATCACTTTGTGACTTTACATATCTATACGCTTATACAAAAGTAGTAATTTACTATTTTTCGCAATACTTGTACTTTCAAATCAGGGCCCCGTTGCATAAAACTTACCATTAACGGTAACTTTGCCATCAATGGTAACTCCCATGGAAACCTTGATTTTGATTGGCTGTTGAGTGATGTTACCATGGTAGTTACCATTGATAGCAGAGTTACCATTAACGGTAAGTTTTATGCAACGGGGCCCAGGGATGCTTTTTTATTGTAAAAAGGATACGAGATTTTTCATTCCATTCTTATTCATTTCTTTCTTTTTTTCTTGGTCAATCGACGTCTTGATTGAATTGGTTCTTTGGATGTCAGATAAACCTCCGGTAAGCTTTTGGGGTCATCCCGAGCTACCTTTCTTAAGAAAGTTTTCATCAAAAACTCAAAACCCTTCCGAAAGTGACGTATTAAACATAGGCTTCAATCGATTCTCGAGTAGTCTTATTAGCATTACCCTTAATGACATGCGTCAAGAGTCATCAGATTATGACAAACTGAGATTGAGAATGAGAGAGAGAAAAAAAGATGATGTTGGTTTTAAGACTTACCCTATCATCAGCTATTAATTCCAGGATGAGATTGGACCACGACATATGCTCCTCATCACCACCGCTACCACTAGTCAGTCCCTTATGCATGAATCACTTCGAGAGAGAGGATGGATGGATGGGCGCAAAGGAAATCAAAGCGGGCAGCGAGATTCCGATATTATAGTCCGCGCGGAGATAGAGAGAAAGAGAGAGCTGGATTCCAATATCGCTGAGTCCACCGCTCGTGTCTAGTGAAAGTGGAAGATGACGACGATGACGAAGTAGATTCCACCTGACGAGGACAGACGAAGAGGGGGTCATAACATTATTTATGCTTAATCAGATGATTAATGACATCATGGATATCATACTCCTCATTGTATTATGCGAGCTGACGTTATGCGTCTTGCGTTAACCCGCCCGATACCAGACACGCGTGTTGTTGCATAAAAGTCTTACAAATTGAATTAATATCCAAAAGTGATGAATAAACCATAACTTTGATATGGACAAGCTCTCACTGATTTATTCACTGAGAGTTCATTTTATAGATGAAATTCAAACTCAGTTCAACAAATTGTCCTAAACCTGGGTTTCTCTCCCTTAAATAAATCATGAAGTTGACTGTAATTCATCTTTGATTTGTTCAGACTATGCTATTCACTTTCCCATTGTATTGTATCTCATATAGTACTAGCTGTTATTCGAAACACCGAAAAGTCTTAGAAATGAAGTGCCGATGAAAAGGTAGCATCACTCAGAATGATGATGTACCTTGAAAAGAAAGCGCCTTTAATCCACCTCTTGGTATTGTGTCTAATTTTGTCATGCACAGAATATTCCATTAACAAATTATGTTCCCGTTATCCATGCATTGCCAAAGGACACTCGAAATTCATTTCTTACATCGATTAGCTTAAAAAATCTGTAGTTATCCTTTCAAATGTTACTGGTGATATCTTACGATATAATATCGAACTCCGAATATCCTGTTAAAATTTCAAATTATTTTGGTCTGATGTATCTATAGATAATTCGACGAATCACTGCATGCATAAAGAGTATCAAAAGCGAGTCAATCACCCTCACATCTGCGCTTCAACCAATGTATCCATCAAATCTTAAAACTTGTCAACCATCCAATATCGTCCAGGACTCACTCGCCCTCTTCCCAAGACGCCAAGTAAACCAAAACGATCTGAGCCAACAAAGTTTTGTTCCCCGAGTAACATCCAAAATTTCTCGGTCATGTATATTCCTCAGTCGCCCACTAGAATTATTTTATTGGAATGCAATCCGTCACAGATGTGAGACAAAAATACGAATAAGCTTGGAAACGGTCAATCCGTGTCATGATCGCAAGAAAAACGAGGTAAACGTGAAAGACCGACTACCAAAATCGAGTCTCATCCATTGCTCTCATCTACCAAACGAGTGTGAGTCAGTGTCATCATGAGCAACACCAGTTGGTGAGATTTTATCAGTCTCTCCCCGTCTTCTCCGTCCGCCACTCTCGATGGTCTCTCTCTCTCTCTCTCTCCCTCCCTCTCTCTCTCTCCCCCCCCCCTCTCTCTCTCTCTCTCATTTGCTATTTTTCACTTTTTTCCTCATTCTCTGTTTCTCCTTCAGTTTTGATTTCTCTCTCTCTTTTACTGCTCCCCTCTTTCAAATATATTTTTTCGTAACTCTTTTGTCATTAGCTATTTAATATTTCTTTTTTTAGTATCCTTATTCTAATATCATGCTACAGCCCGTCTCTCTCTTTGCCACCCCCCCCCCACTTTTAAAATGTTTATTTCTTCCATATATATATATATATATATATATATATATATATATATATATATATATATAATATATATATATATATATATATCCTTATATCTGTATATATATATATATATATATATATATATATATATATATCCCCTTAAGTCTATCCTCCGTATCCTTTTTTATCCTATTAACAACTTACGTCTACATACCCCTCTCATCTATAACCTCCCTCCCCTTTCTCTATATCTCTCCTTTATTTAGTTATTTTTTCGTCATTGTTTCAACATCCCGTCCTAATCTCTGCCCATCTCTATTTCTTTTCTCCTCTCCCAATCCTCCTCTCGGCCTCCCTCTCAGATGTATTTTCTTTTTTCTTTTCAAATTTCTTCTCTGCATCCGTCTCTATAGCTCCTCATCTCCCCCTCCCTCTCTCTCTCTCTATCTTTCTCTTTCTCTCTCATCCTCTCCCTTTCCCACCCCTTGCCCAATGCTTTCTCTCTCTCTCTCTCTCTCTCTCTCTCTCTCTTTCAGGACGGCCTCTCGGATTTTCTCAACAGTGCCTGCGTATGCTTGGCGGCACCAAATGTATAGCTTCATCGGTGTTCATGCCCAAACTTATTAATGAACGCGTCCGCTTCGCCGAGGTCTACAAGGTAAAGATGAGAGAAAGTGGGTGAAAACGAACGGATGTTGGTGGACAGACCGAAGGCGTATAATGATTTTAGATTTATTTCAAGAAAATCATCAGTGTATTAAAACAATGTGGCTTAACAATCTGCTGGCGCCCAGTTAAAATCATTTCGTTCATTCATGGCACAGTGCTGACGAAAATATAAATGACATTTCTTTAATGGCGTGGTACAATTTACATGATGGAGCTTGTAATAAGTCAAACTGAAAAAAATAATATGGGTTTTACAAAAAAACATTGAGAGGGATATACATGTTCGAAGGGTCATTCCCGAGATTCTAGATAAACTCGTATTATCATTACACTCATCATTAATATAACTAAATATTGTATTCTATTATTTCCATGTCGGTAAACGACATTATTTTAAAAGATTATCTTCTGCAAGTTAACCTCTCTTTTTCCTATCTGTACTGTCATGTATCCCTTTTATTTGTCTAAAATTCATCAATTTTCTGTCTATCCATCCATCCCGTTTATCTGTCCATCTTTCTATCTAATTCACTTTCTATCTATATAATACATCTACCGACCTACCTATATACCTATTCTATTATTTTATGTACAAGTCTTTGTCTAGACAACTATTTATCTGTTCAGCTACCTATCAACATTATATCAAACTTCCCCTTTGTCTCTCTCTCTCTCTCTCTCCCTCCATCTCCCTCTACCTAGTTATCCATCTCTCTGTCTATCTCTCTTTCTATTTATCTCCCGTCGTTATCCATGGTGTGTCTAGTTCTCCACTGTTGAACATACACAAGTTGGTCCAAGCATGAGAATGGGAAATGAGACTTCCACCTCTCTGGTCTAAGAATAGTGGAAAAAGAGCATAATATACACACACACACGATGGATCATCAAACCTTCTCTGTTCATGCCACTAAGGAGCGAGCTTTGAATGTTTGCCACCAAGGGTCCGGTAGCACACAGGTATACCATCCCATGAGACAGACGACCTACTTTAAATGAGAGAGAAAAGGATGAAGAAGGAGGAAGGATGGGGAGAGGAAGAGAGGTGGAAAGGAACAAAGAGATATGAGAATGGAGAAAGGGAGAAAATAAGAAGAGAGCGAGAGAGAGGGGGAGGCGTACGAAAGAGAGAAAGAGGAAAAAGGGCCAACAAGCAGGCAGCTAGAGAGAGAGAGAAATAGAACAGGACGGAGAGGGACAGAACAAAAAGAACGAGAAAGATAGAAAAACAGAGATGGATAGACAGTGAAATAGAGAGAGAGAGAGATGGGAGCGAAACCATTAGATACCGTACAGCTTCTTATTCCGAATTTCTCGAAGTTTTGGGCAATAGGGAGAGGGGGCGCATGAGCGGTGCGCCATTTCATAATATTGGATACGCCAAATTTATAATTATGAGGGTTCACTGTATTATGAGCAATGTTAGACGTTAAGAATAAAGGACATTCGCAAATAACGAGCAGTAAACTGACACTTGCATGCACCTCACGCAAACAAACTGAAACTTGTTATCCATCACCTAGCATAGTCATGAAGAAGAGGCCCCTCACCCCAATCAATGAGAACATTTATAATACCCAGAAGGGAACTAACTCTATATAAGATCTAATCATAACGTCTTTATGCCCCTAAAACCATTTATGGTTTGTCGTTAGTATGCATGAGACCTCCATGATCTAATCCAGTTAGTTTTGTCCTCGTACAGTTTACACCTGTACAAGCCTACCTTTATCCCTTTATCCACAAGGGAACACAGTCATTATACCAGGTGATTAAGAAACTTACAACACCTATTTCTTGCTCTTTAAGAACTTCATCTCTTTCTTTAAAGACTCGCATTGTTCCTTATAAATTCTAATCACACCGGAATTGACTCTAATTAAAAGTGGACGTGGTTGAACGACTTCGGTATAACAACAGAATACTATAAAGGCCAGAAAACATCGCTTTCTTTCATTCTTTAGATTATATTCATGTTGTTGATTATTTTCCCAATATAAATTTGACTGCCGCCGTTAGTATTCAATAATATTGTAAGAGAAGTTAGAATTATTGGACAGAAAATGTGATGATAATCACTCGTGCTTTATGCCGTTTAGAAAGGACTGTAATATAATCTGCCTCAGCTCAAGAAAAGAGAATCACAAAGCAAAGAAGGAATACAAGAAACAAGAAAGAGGGAATGTAAAGAAAGAGACAAATAAAGGAAAGATTAGGGAACAGATAATATAACAAACAAGAAGTGAGATACGGATTGGGAAAGAGAAAAAAACAGAACAGAGGAATTCAAATAAATACGCGAAAGTGAAGGAGAAATGGAATAAGAAAACACAGGACGAGAAGATGAAGAAAAAGAAGAAGACGACGACGAAGAAAAAGAAGAAACATACAGAAAATGCAATATTCCTTGTAGGTTTTGATGGAAGACTTTCATAATTTCTTGTCGTTAGTTTCGTTTTTAATAGCAGGCGTCATTCAAATTTGATTATGTCCGCTAGTATTTCGGTAACATGCAGTGGTAGCCTTTGTAAGAAATTTTTAAAAAGCATTTTAATTCATTCCTTTATCAAAAGGAAACTGCTCTTCGGGCTTTCCGAATAATAATGAAATCATATTCATGAATTTAAAAAAAGAAGAAGAAAAAGTGATAGAAAAAGAAAGAGATCCTCAAAGAAGTAGTAGATAAAGAATCTTCCACTTCGGGAGCCTAAAGAGTTTCCCCTCACCTTTAATTCACAGCCCCGCGATTGTATTCAGATCATGCACCATGCCAGGGGGTATGGGTACATGTAAACCCCTCATCCACACCCTAACCATACCCGATCTTCTGGCGGTATTATATCACATCGTATGGTGGCTCATTTTTCCAACTTCGATTTTCTCGTCGTGTGGCTGGAAGCACTTTTCCTCTCTAGCACGTTTCCCTCAAGGAGATTACGGACATGATCTAACAGGGTTCATCGTGATTAATACAAAAAATCATATTCCATATGAAATTTCAGCCTTGTGGACGAGATCTTATTTAGGTGAGTAAAATAAGAAGTCGAGAAATATAGATTTTATAACGAAAGTTATACGTTAAGGAATACTCTACGACTTTAACTTAGTGATCACTAAATATTGTATATAGGGTTGAAATAATTATTTTAGATCTGGAATGTTCATGAATAATATGATATTCTATTCTATTCTAACATTGCAAAGTAACCATCGCTTGGGAGAAGCTATTATTTATAATGGGGTGACCATATTTCGCGCACGTTTTATTTTTTTGTTGAAATGTGACCTTCGATCAATGATATCTCATATTATACAATAATTTATTTAGATAGATTTATACCAAACGGAAAGTAAATTTCTGGATTAAAAGTGATTCCAACAGGAAAATTAATCGACAAATAATTTTGGAGATATCGCGATCTCAAAATTCGGTGTCGGATCGCAATGCGCTGGAACTGAAAAAAGGGCATAAAAACCACGGGACCTAAGTTCGCGCAGGTGATTTTCCATCTCAATTATCCAACGTAGCGATCCATCAAAGGGGAGATAATTGCATCATTTGCAAGATAAAATATAAAATCATTTGGTATCATGTTTTATTTATAAGTTTGATGACATCTTCTCTCAAAATGAGGATTTCTAAACCCTAACTTCATGTTTTTCGGAAACTGAAGCAAAAAGGAGGAAAATTTTCTGATCTTTTGTCAATATCTTCAAAAAAAAAATATTGTCTCTAGGTAATTTTAGCTTCTTCTATCTAATGGTGCTATCAAATTTTCAAAAATTTTCGTACTGTTTTTTTAGATATTGCCCTGTGCGCGAACTTAAGTCACGCGGGAAATATGGTCACAGCACCATAATTCTGCTTGATTTAAAGAAAAGATAATTTCAAAAAAATTACAAGGAACCACTAGAGGGCGGATTTAATCCGAGTCTGACAAAAATCATGGATTATTGAATTCAATCAGTGGCGGACAGAAGGAAGAAAGTGAAACAGAAATTGCACAATTTACAGAAATCGTTATCAAATTTCATGGTTATAAGTAAGTGTTATCATTCGCGATAAAACTTGAAGAAGACGAATCTACCTAATAAGGCATTTCTAAATTGAAGAAAAGGCCACACAAGCAAAAAAATTTCATAATTACATTGTCATGAAGAAAACAGTAACTTAATGCCACTTCATTCTAAAGAAAATAGATCCTCAAAAGTATCAGAATTAGTCACTACGGGGCAGCTTCAATCCGAGCAAAAATTGTTATGAAGAAAATATGTCTCTCCAATTCATTCCGTATACTACAATATTATAAGAAACTTGGCTCTTGCAACAACAAGAGAGTACATTGTGAAGGGAACGGGGGTTGTCAGACCTAATAAGCCAGTTCGTAATTACAATGTGCGCATGTGCAGATAAAGGTCATTTGTACCGAATACAATTGACCTTTATACGCTGTCATTTACGCACCACGATGCGCGCACCAGTATGATTTCACATGTTAACAAGTAGCGCGTCCACCAAAACAAATACGCGTGCGCGTACAGATTTGGGTCATTTCAGGGTTATTTGTACCATGAACTAATTACGAACTGGCTGAAAAATACATACTTTATAAAGCAAACAAACAAAATAGGCCCCAAATTCTGAAATATGCCGACAAGGGGTTAGAAAGAAAAACCTACAATTAAAAATATGCAAAGCAAAAAGAATGGGGGAAAAGGGAAAATGTATTGCCGACACCACCCCAAGCAAAGCCTGCTGAGCTCATTGATGAGATAAGAGAGAGTTTTCTTCTTTGAAAAACACCATTTTCGGTCAACAACCCCGATCACTGGAGCTCTCTAAAACGGCAGTCTGCTCAAAGGCGCAGTTCTGTGAGATAAAAATCTCGGCCTAAATAGAATACTACCGATATTTCTTTTTATTCTCTACATGAGGATTAGCAAAGCTGGTCAGTGGATAAGTAACCCTGGGGAAGTTTCTTTAATTAATTGGGGTATTGCAGCTCCAGCTTTAATTTTCATGCATGGGCATAATGTCCATTTTCAATTTGTTGTCTTTCTAAAGAAAACAATATTCAGTCTTCTTTTCATATGCTATAAATAGTCAAAGTGACCTAACAGATTTATTCTTTGCATGACAATATAACTAATAAATCAGTTATCATTGTCTTCGGTATACTGAAGTTCTAAAATAAACTACAAACCTGAAATGATACTGTTTCAAAACCGAACAAAATAATATAGATTTCCTTTTATAATGATACATTGCACATAATTTTGAACTCATATTTGAATTATCAGCAAAAAAAAAAATGTTTGAATCCATCTTGAATTCGCATTTCGTCATTTTTTTAAAATCATAGTCTTAGTAATCGTTATCAATCATCGGTGATTCGATATTTGCTTCGACGATATTTGCTCCAGGCTTGATTTCATCAAAGATATATAGAGGGTTAGGGTTAGTGAGTTAGGTCTATAGGCTAGGAATTCGAAAAGCCTAAGAAACTGAGCACGGGGAAAGTGTTGCTGGAGGAAGTGACTAACAATAAAATCATCAATAAAAAAAAAAAATAATAATAAAAAAAAAAATAAATATATATATATATATATATATATACACACCGTATAAGGATACATAAAGTATTTAATTCGACATACGTTTCTCAACACATTCGAATGTTATGGTTGTGTTTGATAATCTCTTGCTATTGTGTTTGAGTTTATTTTCATTTGACGTTGATCAATTATTATTGCTCTCCAAAGCGATTTGAGTTTTGGAAGCAGGGATGAAGACTTGTTTCTTTTCTTTCAGAAATAATCTTGATTTGTATATTATGATTCATCGGTGAGGCCATCTGTCATCCAATTGTGCACTAAAATAACAGAACTCGTGGAGAATTAACCTCCCAATATTATATCTGATTGCTTCGAATTTCGATCTCCACACCCCAACCCGACTTTTCAAACATGTTTCTAGGATTACAACAAAAGGACGAATTCCTTGATCACAAACAAAGAAAGTGGCACAAGACTGTCATAGCGTTTTCACGCTACCTGATACGCGTCCGTTTGCTTTTAACACGTTCGCGAGCGTGCGCTGACACTGTGCCACTTCTAACAATACACCGATCCAACGCCGCGGTTTTGAGCAAAGGGGTCTCCCAATACATCTTCTCTTCCAAATTGCCCAAAATTTCGGGTCTTTACCCAAATCCAATTACGCTCTGTTAGCAAGATGCTGAATTAGATTTTGCTCGATGGTGTAATCAAAGTCCAGATGTCAACGGTGGCTTGTTCTGTCCCTCGTCTGTTTCCCCGTCGCTTGATTAAATAGACTAACGGAACGATAAAGTCATTTCTTGCAGGTCGTTCCTACGGGAATTTTGCGCATATCGGTAGCGCCGCTGTTCGTGGGACAATGCGCGTACGTTTGAACTCGCATCACCCTGCTCCGCTCCGACCATTGTTGTTTCAGTCTGCAATGTGGTGAAAGTGCAGAAGAACCCGGTTCGCGCTGTTTGTTTGATTCCTTATCTCTGTAATGGCATTAATTTTGCCCGTTTGATGCCAGAGTTATTAAATTTCATTCACTGCGAGCAAAAATGGAACATAACATTGTCCTGTACACTAGAAACCTAGATTACACTAGCACTGTTTACCTCATGTATAGCATGGATATTGCAATGGGCCAATATCTTTAAAAAAATACCCCAAATGATGTTAGGGAAAAGGTCAACATTAACAACGGGGAAATGTTTAAAACCAATATATTTACTTTTCGTTTGCTCGCAGGCTCAATAAAAGATCAAAGCCCTAGAGGCAATATAATTAATCATTTTTCTTAACATGTTAGTATTATAAAGGAAATAGTACATGGAAACTGGACCAAAGGAAAATAGTATTTTTTGTTTACAAGTGAGATATTTCAATAAGTTTTATTAAATTTTCTGTAATATTTACACAATTTCTTCATTTTATTTCCATTAAAATAAGAGTGCACTGAGGAAGGACATAATTGAACACAATTCACACTATTGCATTCAAAACTACTCTGAACAAATGAACTGATGGGAACTAGAAGTGCAATAAGAAACCACATACTACGAGTTTTAAAACATGTACTGAATATTTGAAACTTGATGATATTAGATAACATCAAGAAGGGGAAAAATTAGGATAAGGGAATAAGGTTAATGTAAAAGAATCATTAATGGTCACGTTTGACTCATTATCCCACATGCAAATTACTATAAAGTGTTTATGTGAAGGCAAAATGCATGATGAATTTCAAAAACAATTTATTTTATTCAGAACAGAATTCTCATCATCTTTTTTTTTTTTTTTAATGCTTCATCATAACTTGTGACAGCAGGGCAATGCCAATGAGCTCTAACCCTATCTGAAAGAAAAAAAGCTGATAAAGAATCCTTAATGATCACGTCGTAATCTTGATCCGAAACCAATTATGTTTCGTTACGTGAAACCCCAAATGTGTGATGGATTTCCAAACGGGTTTACTCTACTGAGCCCAGAATCATCACGATTTCCCCCTTCCATTCCATCACGTGGTTTTCCTCTTGAAACAGGGCAATGCTCGCGAAGTTAAATCCCATCTAAAGCAAATGGAGAAACTCAAATTGGATTTCTGCTCTATTAAGCGGCATCTTTTCCAGTGACCAGTCATAACTTGGGATGACGTGATGCATCATGGGACGGGGTCATCAACGCCTTCCCGTTTTATTTCCAGCGCAGACGATATGAATTAGGTCAATTTGCGGAGCGGAAAAATATTGTGCAAGATAATAATTGCTGCCGTTTTTAGCTCCAACATGATCTAGATAATAGTTGTATTTAAACACAATGATGATGCCTCGGCCTAAAAGACACTGTAAATTGTTGATGGAGGCTTATTATAGGCATGATGATTAGATGGTACAGTGTCTGTCTTGTGTTTGGACGCAAGAATTAGGTCAATGTGGGGACCGTGGAAAATATTGTGCAAGCTAATGTTTGCCGCTGTTTTGGCTCCAACACCATCTAGTTAACAATGCACCCTCACGCGATAAGCGAACAAAATGAGGTTTTCTCATTGTGGACAGTGCGATTCTAATGAGAACATGACTTGTAGTTAAGTGATGGGTACTTTTTGGCGTGAAGGTTTTTAGATGACGCGTCTGATGTCTTTGGGTTTCGAAGGCTAAGAAAATAACAGAGAATGGCTTGAGTAAAAATAAATCTATGGACGGTCGATTAATATTCATTGTGTATATGTCTTCAAGAAGCGATTATTCAATAGGGTGAAAGACGATAAATGATTTATCAATTAGAGTCAGTGACCCTGACTAGTGATAAATAATATGTAGTATATACTTGAAAGGAGGGATTCGATTCACCCTGTTTTGGGAGTGCGCGTTGCGTCTGTTAGTGTGTGGGTGTGTGTAGAAGTGCGTGAATGTGTGAATGTGTGCGGGTATGTTAGCGTCATAGTACCACCTATGATTATATGAAGAAAAAGAAATGATAATCATGATAACGAATCGAGAATAAAGGCTCTTTAGCTCTTCTGGAATGTACAGTCCATCAGCAGTGTCATCATGATTCTTGATAATGATTACAGAGGAGCGATTTATAATTCAAATATATTTGTTTAACATGTAAAACGCTGCATTTTGGAAGTTTTTAATTGTATGTGCTAGTTTTTTTAACGAATAGAAGGTAAATTTTTAATTGGAAGCATACATATGTGGTATTTTGATTAAGATTAAATTCCATTTAACTAAGATTAAATTAAATTTAATTGCGATTTAATCAAAATATGACGTCCCTTCTGCGCAAAGTATTTATTAAAGTTACGTTGTTTCCAAAGTCTTTAAGAAGATAAAACAAACATGGCATCAAATAAACTTTTCAATGTTGTTTTTTTTTCTACACAAATGCAGTACAGGTTTGTGTGTTGAAACAAAACAACATTTCCATATGAACCTGACTGAACCCTTGAAATAGAGACATTTTTTATTAAATATATAATGTATTTCTGTTTCTAATATGTTACAGCGGAAAGCACATGATTCACACAAAACGATGCAGTAATACGTAATACGAAACTTGTTCGCGAGAAAGGGTTTATATCATTATTGGAGTTATCATTTGAAATAAAATCTTAGAATGAATGAAAAGTCTTTCCTATGAATAAATTGTGGGCGAACAACTCATTGTGTTTCCCAACATGTTCACGGTAAGTGTACAAATTCTCTTTGATGTAATTCGGTTAGCTCCAAGCCATTCTACACTAATTCCGGTGCCCCGATGAAAATTACATTCACAGCCAAACTCTCTGAACTCGAAGAATTATCTCAGGTTCTTGCGAACTCCACTCATAGTTTCATCCCCTTAAACAAGCCAAAGGTTTGCGCCCGAGAGTAAGGCTTGTTAAACTCACGAAGTAATGACAGAACCCTTATCCTGCTCTTGATGCGTTAAAACGGCACCTTACTTGCCGTCGGCCTAGTGTGACTAATGGCATATTAGCATCGCCACTCTACGTCTAGGAGTGTGTCCCCGGGCGGTAATGCACTTGCTTCGCGCCCGCTCATTGGACAACGCAGGGTCAGCTGACCCCAAACCACAGAGATATAAAAAAAAACTAGAGAAGGGGAATCCTCAGCAACGACCTAATTGATTTTTAACGGGATTGTTGAACTTTGAGAGTGCTAATGCCACTGGAGATTATTATGTATTTTCTTTACCTTTTTAACGATGCCCATTTTGGCCAACCACAGTGATTTTTTTTTTTCTATTCAGTATAGTCGAAGCTAAAATAAACCCTTTTTACATTGCATTACGTCACCACAGCGTTGAATTGAATTGCTTTTTAAAGAAAAAAAAAAAAGAATATTAATAATAATAAAAGTAATAAACCGTTCTTGTATACCTCACATCACGTTATGAAATAACGTCTCTATAACGTCCGAAGGGTTTGGATATTATTACCCCGGCTTTAAAGCGATGATAACATGCCTAGTAATGTGATGATGAAAAGTAAAGTCTAATCGTCAATACGTTTTCTCGATGCTATTGATGTAGATTTTACCTAAATGCAAAATAAGGCAAACACCTAGGGGACCTACGGCTTTAAATCCAGAGGATTTGACCATTACCTACTACCAATAACCACACCGACTTGATTTCGAAAACGGGACCTTTAACCACCGACCCTTCACGCATCAGGATATAACGTACTGGGGAAAAGATGGCCACTTTTTCATTCATGGCAGGTTTTTGAAGTTGGGGTGAAGTTATCTCGACTTTCACTGACGGGGTATCTTGAGATAGTATCGAGTCCCTGGGTAGAGTGATTTGATTTGGGCCGAGTATTTTGGTAGGACGGCTACTTCAAGCGATGCAGTCCCATTCACTGAACGGTGAAGAAGGGAGAGGTAAAAAGGTTGGTAGTCTTGAAGAAAGCAGACCCTTTAGTTATGTTAGCTTCGTGCACTAGCTTGATTTGCACAGATTTCGGACAATGTGCTTTTCCGCTTCATTACACGTTTTGATAAAATTTTTGTGCTATTTGTAATGAGGCACTTTGTGCACTTACGAATAATTATCTGGGCCTGTTATTTACGATAATGAATTCGCAAAAGTTCTGCATACTATAATGTCTAGAACATAGACATATTCCTTTCATACAATGCACACAAGTACATTATACTCCGTGGTCAATTTCTAAGGGCATTCTAACTTCAACGCTTGACTTAAAACTAAACCTTGCCAAATTAAACCTAGCTTAAAACATATTAATCGCCACAAACTTCATTGAAAGACCATAGCATCGCAGGCAATAATGATAAGGAAGCTGTTATAAGAAAAACAAAACAAAACAAAACAAAACAAAACAAAACAAAAATGGAGTTTGCGCTTGTTTATTCACCATTAATCTAGGTTTTAAATGTTATCAAAATAGACCATAAACATTATCAAAACGAGACATCAAAAAGTCTGCAAACCTTAGAATACCACCGATCAGAGATCAAGCCTGGCTGGATGTGAGAGATAGGGGGTCACACAGCTAAAGAGTGATCGAGTTTCGAGTGCTCGCTATTCGATACTCTGATTGATTCGATTACATAAATTATTTATTCCCCGCTGATCGTCGATGGAGGAGGGGGGGGGGCAGATCTTCATGTATTGGTTAAAGTGAGACCAAACATGTACCGAATACTTTCTACACTTAAGAGTTCTAAGCCTTTTAAACATCCTTCTTCCTACTTTTCCTTTCACTTTTTGTTTATTTTTGCATTATCTTCGGCATCAAATATTCATACTTTTTAATTTTTTTCTCTCTTTGTTTTTTACATTCCTCAGAACATTCTCAACCTATTCCTACTCGGCCGTCTTTATGCTCAAGTTATGATTTCTTTAAAAATCCCTATCTTTCTTTTCTACCACAAACTGTATTAAACATCGATTTCCTCCAGGTATTTCAATATCATCGCGTATTTAACATCACTGCAAATCAAAAAATGGGACAAGACAATGCGATAAATTTTGTGTAAAAAAAATGATGGAAAAATGGGAAATGATGAAGTTTACATAATGTAAAAACAAAAGCTCTGATGAGATGGGCAGCTTTGTCAAATATCATCGGTCCCTATGGAACAGAAGTTATCCCGAATGGCTAAGTTGGAGAAAAAATACAAAACAAACAAGCAAGCAAAGATTGAAAAACAAAACTGACACGTTTCCGCTCAGTGAATATATTGATGATGATATGGAAGCAAGTTCCCATCGCGTCAAACATGATCCACCCTTTTCTCTATCTATTACGATAAAAATACACCCCTCTACAGGCAACCAACTTAAGCATTAAATTGTCCATATTTGGCAATCGTTCACTACTCAAACTCAGCACGCCACGATTTAAAACATGTCGTCATATTGCTCGAAGGGGAATAGAGAGAAGAAAATAGTATGAGAAGACATGGCGAGAGAGAGAGAAAGAAAGAGTCAGACGGGAAGATGAAAAGACTAAAATATGAGACATGATTGGAGGAAAGAGGAGAGTAAGGGGAAATTCATTGTGAGAAAGAGAAAGAGAGGGGGAGAGGAGTTTTATGAGAACAGACTTTTAAAGAGTTTGAGACAAATAAAAATAGAAAAAGAGAGATGAAAATGGTTGAGAGAGAGGGAGAGACAGAGACAGAGAATATATCATGTATATATTTATATTATGAATATATATAAATAACTATATATATATAAATAACTATATATATATATATATATATATATATATATATATATATATATATATATATATATAATCTTTCTAGAGAGAGAGAGAAGGGGGGGGGGCTACCCTGAGAAGACAGTCGGAGGAGAGTGAGAGGGAGATGGATGAGACTGAAAATAATATTTTGAGAAAACAGGGGAAGACGGTAAATTTAGGGTAAGAGAAAAAGTAGAAAAATAGAGAGATAGAGAAAGAAAGAGAGAAAGAAAAAAGAGAAAGTTGTTATAATGGAGAGAGAGGGGGGAGGGGAGAAGGGAAGGAAAACAGGTTATGCTGTAGAAAGTTTAAGCAGAGAAGCGAGTGAGACGTTAGCAAATTGCGAAGAGTGAAAATAGACAAATATAAAAATGAGAAGAGAAGAGAGTTGGAGAAGATGAGATAAATTAAATTCCTCCCAAATAATCATCGAGGCGCCAAAATGGTTCCCAAATTCACCCACTCAGAAAAAAAATGAATATAAATATATTTGGAGGAAATGGGTTTACCCAGGTTTTAAGGCTAGAAGTCTAATCGCATTGAATTCATCCAATTACGACGATGCTTAGTATCCCCAAAGATTGTCTACTTAGCTCAAAAGGGGTGCGCAAGGGGGTCATGGGGGCACCGCTCCGTGGATCTTAAACAAATAAACTAGATCACGGATAGGGTAGGGCTATTACGCGATCCTCGTTTTAAAACGCTGTCCATATCTTCTTAGTTCACCTGTGTATTCTTATGACAAAAAGTCCCCCTTAATAAGTATTCAGATTATTTGTACTCCCTTTAGTGAATAGATTCTGGTAATGCCTATACGAAGACGACTTGTCAGACTTCATTTTCCACGCTCCTCTTTGAGACAAACAAGACGTGGTTTACAGCCTTTTAAAACAAAGCAGTCACACTTAAGCTTTTGTGATGATACTGCATGCATGATAAGCTAAACAATCCTAAAACAGGATAAAAATAATGACACAGGGGAAGCAGATTTATATTTGAAGAGGAAACCCTGTTGATGCAGAAACAAAATTTGACAAATCATGTCTGTCTATATGCTTTCGTCAGAAGATGTTGCCGAAAGGCAGATTTATGTTTTCTTACTGATCCATATTTGGAAAGAAAAAAAAAAAGACCGAGCAAGAGCAAATCACTAGGAAAAAGAACTGGAATTGTTCTAAAACGAAAAAAAATAGGTGTTTGAAGATATAATGCTACTGATGCTGAGTGGAATTACTAGCTTAGACTAACTTTATTATCTTCATAAGATATTGATATACTAGGAAACAAACTACAAAAAAATGACCGATGATGTTTTAAAAATGGAAATTGTATAAGTACAGAAAAAATGCTATTCATCATGATCAACAACAACAACAACAGATAATCACTGAATCTTGTGTCTTCAAGAAATATTGACTCACTATGTTAAAGAAAGAAAAGAGGTGATTACAGATAGTGATAAAAATATATCAGAGATTGAAACTTTATCCTAATAAAACTTTGATGACGACTGACATTTAAATCTTCATAAGAAGTCGATCCACGGCAATGGGGGAAAAAACTGATTAAAATTGAATGATGAGAGGATAAAGATTGAATGGTAAGAGAGAGATTGTCTCGAAAGAGTAAATTGTGTTCGAAGAGAAATCCTAACCTAGATTTACGCTACTATATCTTATAAGATGTTGCATACTGTAATGGTACAAAAGTAAGGTAAACAAGGGATTAATAAACAGTAATATGAAAAGGAAAACTGTATCAGTATTTAAAAAAGGTATAATTCATCAGCAAGAATAACAAGAATATGACTGACTACGCATCTTTATAGGATGTTGACTTAGTACACCATAGAAAATGCAAGGTCAATTATAGATGACAAAGAATGTTTCCGAGTTTTAAACTATACATCCCGATGGAAAACTGATGACGACTGACATTATAATGTTTATAATTACATGTACATGTGTATGTCGCTAACAGGGGAAAACCCAAATTTGCAACGAATCATGATATAGGTCGTTTCAAAAGAGGAACTTTTGCCTGAAGAGAAAAATCATTCTGATTTCAATGTGACAGCACTAAGGCCACTATCTTCATAAGATGTAAATATACAACGACGGGGGTAAAAAAAAAAGTAAAGTAAAAACAAGGAATTATAAACAATTATTTGAAATTAAAAGTTTCATAAAGCCAGAAGACTTGACTAACCATTATCAAATTAAAAGGAAAATGTTGACTAACTAAACTATCTTCAGAAGATATTGAGTTAGTACGCAACAGAAAAAGAAACAGGATTAATGAAGATCATAGTAGAGAATAATTTAAAAAGACGAAACAATTATTTCCAGAGAAATCACAACACAATAACTGAATTCATGCATATTCATTGTACACTTACCAATGACTAAATTAAGTAAATTTTAATGATTTTTTAACTTTTATGTTATCTGTCCTGCATGGACCTTTAATCTGGCCAAGATCTTGGTGTTTTTTTCTTGATGTTTTTCTTTTCTTTTTTTCTCTGTATTCTTTGCTGCCATAGTCATAATGTGAGGGTTCTCTGACCTATCACTTCTAGATAATCAATAATGTGATGTATCATCAAACTGATACTGCTATCTTCATAAGATGTTGATGTAGTCATATGCCATCAAAGGAGGAATTAATGTAAATTTTCAACGAAGCACTTTCCGGAATGCAAATTTTGAAGATGAATCATTTCAATGTGAAATTGTCTCTCAATGCTGATATTGAAACTTGATATTCATAACGTTAGATAATACTTTTATCCTCTTTTTTTTAAAGGTGTATTCCAATAAATACATTTCCATAATACTGACTACAATGATGTAATTTTCAAATCTAGGATTTTTTGTTTGTTTGTTTGTTTTGTTTTGTTTTGTTTTTTTTTTTTTGTTAAAAACGGTGAGTTGAAGATATGACTCGGAATAAGATTTATTGATGGCTCTTACAAGTGGCCTTCACTGTTTAAAATTATCATAACTGACTTTGATAAGACTTCATCTATAAATATAAACAAATGTACAAAAACAGTCAAATATGCTAAAAATATTAATATGTCATCATAATTTTTTGTAAATACAGATCTTAGCATCAATAACCATTGTGTTCCAAAATGAAATCATGGCCATTTCAACCATAAAAAGGAACATTTCGAACATTTGGTGAGTCGAATGTACTAATTGATTAAAAAGTATGGCTGATGGTTTACAGAGCCGAATAAGTTGTGGAGATTTGATGGCTTGGATGTTATTATTTTTCATGCATGAGTGTTAGGCAGAGTAATCGGGTGCGAGTGTTTAAACAAACACTTGGCTCTCTTGACGCCGCAGAGTAATAAAGAGCGAGGAGAGAGGTGTTAATAGATTATGAGAGAGGGAAGGAAAGGGAGAAGGAAAGAGAGAGGGGGAGAAGTTGGGCCGTATATTCCGAATGCGAATGTTATGGGTTTGTTTTTAGCCTCGAATACCAGACTCACCCTTGTACATGCATGTATCATAAAATTGGTAATTTTGTCTATTGAATACTGAATGAAAATTTAAAATATATTATTTCACTATGTTTATACTACTACTACTACTACTACTACTACTACTACTACTACTACTACTACTACTACTACTACTACTACTACTACTACGACACCTGATGAATGATGTTATTCATTTCTTGTGTCTCTTTTTTTTTTTAATGCATTTCATTTTAGTGCACTCTAGATGTGGTTCTTACCTATTTTGTATATCCAGCAATTAAAGCAATCCGACCTGTATTTCGATTTTCTAGGAAATACTTAAATATACAAGCAAATGATATGATCATGATTAAGGTCCCCTACAATATTTAGCAAATGAATGATACAGTATGAGAAATATGTAATGGCCATTAATAATGAATCACTAACAATGTTACATGATCATCCGTTGAAATATTTTGTCTCCCTACAGAAAAATTGCGAATTTTCATTTGCACTTTCTCATAATTAATTTATTAATTCTGCTCATCACTTAACGTTAAAAAAGGGTCTGCGAGGTGCGACTACAAGTGCTCATCTTCGAATGCCCCTTAATGAGGCGCCAGTGCGGCACCACAGTTACTCCATGCCCGACCGGATTCGCGTCGATAGCACTCCCCGTAAAGCCGGCGGACCGTGTACCTACCCTCCGGCTACAAAGCCCCAGAAAAAAAAAGAAGAAGAAAAGAAAGAAGAGTAGGAGAAGGTAGATGGGAACTACCCCTCCAGGGAAGCTTATTAATTTTTTACTCTGAATCATGTCTCAATGGAAATGATATATAAAAACTTTCCTGCGGCCACTTTCCCCTCTTTTTAACCCTCAGATCGTCATCATTACCACTACCTCATAACACGCATTGGTAAATCAGTAGAAAACAAGCGGTATGCTGGAGAATGGATTGCCGGGCTAGCGGGCTGGTAGAGGAGTTAAACCATTTTCTACCTTCAAGCTACCTTCCCTAATTTCCCATATGCGATAGCACATATTCGCTATGCTCACACATCAGGGCATTAACCCCTTCAAGATCCATCGGTATGTAACAGGGGTTTGTGCGAGAAGTAAGGTGCCAGCAATGGGGTAATGTGTCGTTAGGGGGTTGCGTTTCCCCCTGCTATATAGATATCGGTAATTAATGAAGATGTGGGCGAGGGGGTAAGGTGTGTGAGGGGTTAAGATGTGTGCTAGGGGTGCGTCCCCTACCCCTCCTACATCTGCCGATATGTAATGAAATCCCCCCCCCCCCCCCCTCCATAGATCCATTGGCATACAGAGTGATGTACAAAGGGAAAGTTTTTTAGGGTTTTTTTAAGAGTTAGTTTATTGGTAAGAACGATTTTATTAAACAGCCTTAGTATAAGCAAAGGTTCCAGCCATGAAGTTAACTTTTGAGTGATTCGTCTTATCCTTACTGAATTCTATTAAAGCTCACAAGCTATAGATTAAACATGCTTTGTATTTTATCCCTAACATTCAAGATATGCTTCTTTCCATGAAGGTCTGAAATATACCAGTGAAATATGTTATATCCCAATGAATCCGAGTGAAGGAGAAACAGACATTAACAAAATATTTCAAATATTCAAAATAGGGAAGAGAAACCAAGAAACAAAACTTTAAGCTGATGGAGAAGATAATCTAGACAAATCAACTTACATATATTTTTCCCCATTTTATTTAATTCTCAGTTTACCTTAATCAAATGCTCTTATGCCCATGTGTTTTGATTATTGTTTTCTTTATATATACATGAATATATAAAATTGAACTGTTTGTAATCGTGTTGGATGTACATATTTGTATGTTGTTGTTTTTTAATGGAAATGAATAAATAAAACTTGAAACTTGATATATTTAAAAGAGAGAAGATTCACGAAATATTGAACGTTCATAAAGTAAAGTCCGGTAAGCCCTAATGTCATCCTCCTTAACCTCCTCTCCAGATACAGGGCCCACCGCGCCCCTCCCAGCTGGGTGGTATCGGTAAAAGGGGGGCACAAAGTACCACCCGCGCATAAATAATGGATTGTTTTCACGATTAAAGCTTCATCATCATGGCGCTTCCGTTCTACATAAGACCAGAGGCGAAAAGTGATGGACGTGATCCTGAGGAGGAGACAATGTGGGGATGAAGGGAGCGAGGGAGGGAGAGTGTGTGCATAGGAGATGGGTATTGACTATTTTGGATAGAATAATGTGAATCGAAATGTTTATTGATGATGATAATGATGATGATGGTGACGATGATGATAATGATGGGATTCAAAATCTCGTTAATACAGAAAACTTCTGTTAAAAACCATATCTACATAAATATTCTTTTGGCTTATTCAGAGAGGACAATATACACCAAATTTTAAAAGAGAATTTTTTTTTCTTCGAGAGAGTAAGAAAGGGAACGAATCATTATGAATATTATAATTGTTTATCAATTGCTTTCCACATTGTGCTATATCTCCATAATCTGTACAAGATGGACTTTGAATAAACAACTTTTTTGAGAATTCTAAATATCTGAAAGAACAAGATGTTTAAGTCATATTTTCATATTTCTTTGAAAAACAGCTACTAATTTATACGAAAATACAAATTAAAGCACAAACCGCCAAACCAAAACACCCTATATTCTCGGTCTTTAGCAAGCCGCAGCCTTGCCCAACTAAGCCTCCCCCCCCCCCCCCCCCCTCACATTAATTTACCTGATGATACCTCTAGATCGTGGCGTCAATCATTGGACTTCAAAATGTAGGACAATCTGCCCCCTGGGGGTTTCCGTTTCGTCACCTCCTCCTCCATTCCAATACCCTAAGTCATTCGGACAACATTCATGTTTTAAATGCGACAAAGTAGACTCCTAAGTTAAACCATCACTGTGATCAGGGGCCCGTTGCACAAAACTTGCGTTTCATCGCAACTTCTAAAAATCAAACGCAAGTCCTAAATGCGCACTTCTGATTGGCTGAAAATAAAGTTGCGTTTGATTTTCCTGAGTTGCGTTCAAACGCAAGTTTTGTGCAACAGGCCCCAGGACTGATATACACCCCTCCCCTTGAAATGAAGAGAGAAAATCCTTTTTTTTTTTTTAAATACTCGTTGTCATCGAAATCTAAAAATATTCGTAATGCATTCATATCGTAAAATTTTAAGTCAAATCAATGGTTACATAATTATATACATGTAATCGTTTTAACAATTATTGCTCCCAAAGTATCAGCTAATTGCATGTGCTTTTTTTTCAGGTACTGTCAAAAACATAGGCGGTAGAACGGGGGCAGAAAATTAATGTGCCTGGTTACATTTTTAATGCAGATAAACTAAATTACAAAGGAATTGGAATTTGAGGAGTGATATGTTAGAGATAATAGGATGGATTATATGAATTGGTAGACTGTAGATTTTTTAGAAAACTACCCTGCAAAGACTGGATGATAGATTCGACATGTACTGAGAGTGGGGGAATGGGCATATCTCGATGCAAAGACTGGAAAAGTGATCTAGAAGCGTGAAATACAATACTACATGTATGCATTAAGAATAAAAGATACCAAAACAAGAGGAAAGAAGAAGAAAGAGGTTGGGGGTTTTTCGGGGGGGGGGGGGTTAAGGAAAACACAGTATAAGAAGCAGAAGAAGATGAGGAAGAAAAGAAAAAGAAAAAGAAAAGGAAGAAGGGGAAAAAAGATGGAAAATGAAGAGGCAGACGGATGAGGAGGAGAGAAACATATAAATCAAAATGGAAAGAGGAGATAGTTTAAAAATGAGGATGAACACTATTCACTTAAGAGTGAGGAGAGAAACCCTTGCCCTCCGACCGCATTAACGGACCTACGGGGAAATAACAGATCGAGAATGGAGGGTAAATTGAATTGGGTTGATGCGAGTTAAAAGGGTTGCTGGTGTAACTGGTTTAAGAGATGGACGAAAAGAGAGAAAGAAAAAGAGAGAGAGAGAGAGGGGGAAGGCAATGAGATGATAGGATATGGGGTTTTGAGACAAGGTGTAATAAAGAAACGTATTTTGATGGGATTATCTGGCCACTGACCTGTATGGAAGAGAGGAGGGGGAGGAGGAAGAGGATGACGTCATCAACTTAAAAAGGTGACGGGGGTTCACCCTTAGATTAACTATCGTTATGTCCTCCTTCTCTTACTGGCAGAAGGGCGAAAGTGCGTTGCGCCGTTCTGCTATATGCGGGCGCACATTATTGTGTTAAGCAGAAGATCGTTAGCACTAATATACCCATAACTTAAAGAAAAATATGTGATACGAAACTACTTAAATTGGGTAATGACCATCCATTTTCACTTTTTATTAGTTGATGAGGAGAAAAACCCCTGTCATGTTTCAAAAATGGTTTAACATGTAAAGAGCAATGAAAATCTTAGAAGCGGAAATTTGCTTTACGGCATACGCGCGTGCTATAACGCCCTTATGCTGTGGTTCGTTTTGGACTTTTTTGCCGTTTGCTCTTTAAGTTGATGTTATGGTTGGCAAGATTAAGCTTTCAAAAATGAATCATGTCCTTAATTTCGTTGGGGTGTCTTTTCTCTTAACTTGCTGATATGGCTAAGAATGTTAATAGAATTAGGAGCATTTATTAAAGGAATATGAACAGCGAGTTAAACCCTACATGAGGTAACAAGACACTTTAAAGATCATGAGAATTTGCAAATATGAATAAAAATAGAACAATAAAATATATATAGTTTGATGCATGATCAGTGAGGTAAGTGAGAAATCTAAAATGGACCATTGTTCATTTCATTATGCAAGGGAATGTTTGAAAGACATTATTGCTATCATTTGAAATAAATGGACTGAGGAAAGAAGATGAAAAGAAACATGTCCTGATTGTATTTTATATTTCCTTGTGTCATGCTTGATTCGTTATCCAGATCCCCTTTTATTTATTCATGTCCAATAATGGTATCTCGCTAAGATTAAGCTTAGTAATCTACATTCCGAAACGAGTCCCATTAAGATACTCATAGAAAAAGCTAATGGCTCTATATTGCCGGATTACAAGCCAGGGAATTGAGCTATTTGGAAGAACATTATGTTATCTCTCTTCCCTCTAAAGTTCATCGATTTGGTATGGTAATACGGGGAACTGCTCGCTCCGAAAAATATCATTTTGAATGGCGGAAGGGACATTTGGTTTGGCTGTACGACAGCCGAGGGAGAGATTTAGATTGGAGAGACTTCATGAAATTGGAAATATAGCATTCATCATTTTTCCATTGATATTACTATTCAGGGATTGTTGGACGGTCTGCTTTCGGCATGTATTGAATAACTCAGGATAATAAAGGAAAGGTAGAGATGCAGAGAAGAAAGTGAGAGAGAGAGACATAGAGAGAGAGAGAGAGAGAGAGAGAGAGAGAGAGAGAGAGAGAGAGCGAGAGAGAGGGGCGGGAGAGAGAAAGAGAGAGGGGGGGAGAGAGAGAGAGAGAGAGAGAGAGAGAGAGAGAGCATGGAAGTGAATAAGGACTAAGTATGGATTGTGTGATAAAGAGAGAGGGAGAGGAGACATTAATTAAAAGTGATAAATAAGCTGCATTGAGAAGCTTTGGAAATTATAAATAGAGTTCAAGTGGTGATGATGGTGGTAGTAGTATAGTAGGAGTAGTGGTAGTTATGACGACGACAACGATGATGATGATGATGATGATGATGATGATGATGATGATGATGATGATGATGATGATGATGATGATGATGATGATGAAGGTAGTTGTGTGTGGAAGTGGTAGTGGACGTGGCATTGGTGGTGGTAGCACATTGATGATAGTGGCAACCCATCGGTGGTTGTGTTCGCGGCAACGGTAAGAGATGGTGATGGTGGTGGTGGAGGGTCATGATGTACCACATGTACCACGTTAATGTATATTTTGTCATATTTTTGTTAAAAATACATGTACATTATTTTGTTTTTTAATATATTTATCATTTATTACTCTGTACATTTATATTGAAAAGTCGGAAATAAAAGTCATTAAATTAAAATTGAATTGAATTGAATTGATTAAAATGTTGATGGCAGTGCTAGTTGGGCTACTGGAATGGTATAATATACCGTACCAACAAAGGGGAGAAAACGGAGAAGATACACAAATTTACAAAATAGTAGAACCCATAAACTAATTCTTAAAAAATAAGGCAAATAAAAATGCTGCAAAGTGCAACAAATACGATGACGACGATGATGGTGACAATGATGCATTCTTTTCCGGAAAAGATGAAAATGCGTGCCAATTACAAGGAGAAAATATATCACAATAATAGCATCTTCAATATCATGAATGAGAAACAAGAGGTTTACAATGATTACAGATATTCTTTCAATATTCTTATGAAAGTGGAAGACTAAACATACATTTCAGATTTCATAAGACAGAGAAAGTGATAAAGGGGGAGATAGAGAGGGGGGAAGAAAACAACATCATCAGAGTTATGAATCTCCTTTTTGAAGATCTATGCACGAAACGGCAACATCAGATACTATTTATAATTTCCGGGCCCTCGTCTTTTACGAGATCGTGATCGGATTTCCATACGGCCTAGTCTTGGTGGCTCGACGTTAATGTTTCCCTTGACGAAATGGATGATGATTGGTGGAGGGCTGAGGCAGGTGAAGGATGAAGAATGGGAGCGCGAAGAAAGAAAATCATATATGAGAGTAAAATGGAATATGAGAAGATAACAATAAAATGGAAAAGAGAGTAAAAATAGAGATATAGGGGATAAGTGCGAGGAGGAGGAGGAGGAGGAGGAGAGGGTCACAGAGTAAGGGAGTGAGAGAGAGAGAAAAAAAAAACTAGAGAAAGAGGGGAGAGGGGAGGGGGAGGGGTGGAAGGGAGAGAGAGAGGGGGAGAGGGGATAGTCTGGGGTTGGAGAAAAAGAGGAAAAAATGAAAAGAAGAAAGTAAGAAGAATGATGAATGTTAAAATTCAGGGGCGATAGTGGAGAAAGTCAAAGAGAAGACTGTGTGTGTAACAGAGAGCGAGAGAGAGAAAGAAAGAAAGAGAGAGAGAGAAGAGGGGACGGGTGGAAGGGAGAGAGAGAGAGAGAGAGAGAGAGAGATAGAGGGGAAGAGAGGGGGAAAGGCTGGGGTTGGAGAAAAGGAGGTAAAAATGAAAAGAAGAAAGTGAGAATGATGAATGTTAAAATTCAGGGGCGCTAGTGAAGAAAGTCAAAGAGAAGACTGTGTGTGTAACAGAGAGAGAGAGAGAGAGAGAGAGAAAGAAAAAGAAAGAGAGAGAGGGGGTGAGATGGGTAGAAAGAGAGAACAAGAGAGGGGAAGGTGACTGCATAATTATGAGTGGAGGTGTGTGTATGAAACGGGAGAGGCAGACATAAGTAGACGGAATGAGAGCACAATAGGAAGAGAAAAAGAGATCAAAATGCATTGGTGGTCATTACGAAAGATAAATGAATAGCTAGTAGTTTAGAAAAACAATTTAGCAATGACTAATGCGACATAGCTCTCTATACAAATATGGACAGATTCTTTAAAAAAACTAGATAAATTTCACTTTTTCCCCCTTTTGTTTTTCTGATAAAGAGATCATCACTTCCAACATGTCCAGTATCCAATCTATTAGCAAAGGATTCAGTATATTTACTACCAACAGTTGGAAAGGATTGAAGTGAAAAAAAGATTGTACGCAAAGTGTCTTGAATGTGAACGTGCATTTCAGGAAGCATTGGTGGATGGATTAGGGGAATGTGTATATCTACTTCCATATTTCTTTGGCACAGTTTGTCTATGACAATGATCATGTTACCACAAGAGCTAGTCATTTTGTCTCGTCGCTTAATTTCACCCATGGCGCAGTTCCTGAATATTTATACAGTCAGCCATGACTAACTAGCGTTCCTTTAACATTCTCCATACGCTTCTCTTAAACGTTTAGATGTATATTCTTCAGTTCAATAATAGTTTATCGAAATCAATGTAACAGCCATAACGCTGCATTGCAGATACATCAATATGTAAAATGCAAAATCTTGAGAAAATTACACCGATGTAATTCTAAACGGAAAGAAATACAGAATGAGGTAATCAGTATATAAAACTGCTAAGAAAGTAGTACAATTAACATGTAAATTAACGAAACTATGATATAATAAAGTGCTTTAACAGTTTGATGGTCCAATCACTTAATTACGATGCATGGAAACATGTTATTGCATGATGAAAGATTCAGACAGCTCTCTCGAAAAATAGGGAAATTTGTTACCAGAATAAAGATGACCGATTTCTAGTATCATAATTCCGTATCATTTTTTGTACCATCAAATTGATCCTTCTTCATCGTCATATACTAATGGTTTTAACCCATTTTGCAATAATCAAAGCAAGCTTGCATCTTCACTATACTGTGAGAATTCATGACAGACAGATCAAGAGGTTTACCCACCCTACATCAAGAAAATTTGATTAGCATGCCTTTATTTTATAATATTTTCTTCTCTCGGGGGAGATTTATTAAGAGGATGTTGCTTGAGGTTCGTCTACATAGATAGCAATGAGGTGGGGCCCGTAAGAAGGGTTTGGAAGGCGATGACAGAACTAGTGCAAAGAGAAAAAAAAGGGACTGTGCCATCTTCTTCTCTATTTCTATCTCAACTCAATTTTCCATCTCCCTTACTTACATTTTATGTCGCTATCTTTCTCCGTTCTATGCACGCGGTAACACTCTCTCCATTTTTTTTTTTCAAACTCTCACTCTTTCTCTCTTTTTCTCCATCTACTCTTTCTCTGATTGCAATGTCTCATCTTCTCTCTTCTCTTCTCTCTTTTTCGTCTCACGCCTCATTTTTTGTTGTTGCTACTTTTCTCTCTCCAACCCCCCCCCCCCCCATCTCTCTCACCTTCATCCTTATATAACTCTCTCTTTCTCTCCCTCTTGTCATCTATCTCAAACACGTACTCTTTATTTTGCTATATTACCCTCAATATGTTCTCTCTCTCTCTCTCTCTTTCCATCGCTCTATCTCCACTCACATTCCCCCTCTTTTACCAAACACCACTCTGAGTTAGTTATTTCCATGTTCATTAACTCTCTTCATCTTTTTCCCCTCAAACTTTTTCCTCTGACATTCGCTTCTCTATTTCAATTTGGAGAAGAGGCGAAGCTACGAAGTGGTGGTAATCTGATAGCTAAGACCTGTAGGCAAGGAACCAGTCGGAGATACGAGTAAAATGTTAGCAAGCTCATGAGCGAGTGACACAAGTTGAGCGGGGAGAAAGGGGGTTCCTTAAGTCTCGTCTTTTCTTTTTTCTCGTCGAAAGGCACTTAGATCTGGGTAATTTATTCTGCTTTCTTCATATCTTAAGGGCACAGTGATTTATTATGACCTTGAATTACGTGAATGAATATAGGTTGTGAAATGATACCGCTGCGAAAATGGTTTTCAAACATTTCTGTTAAAATTTAGGCCTAATCGTGAGAGAATATCATATTTTGCGATATATTTTTTTTCTATGTGTCTGTCTCTTTCTTTCTGTCTCCATCTCTCTCTCTCTCTCTCTCTCTCTCTCTCTCTCTCTCAGATTAAACCATTTCTTTTTGTTTAAATTTTGCATCTTTTTATAATCAAGGAGTTAGTAGACTTATTTTTTAAATTTCAAACACATGTATTTACAATGGGTTAGTGTAAAACTTTCCTTTTGAAAGCTATGCCAGAAATGATAAAGTAATATAATTTCAAATATAATTTGAATGAAATGATAAAGGAGGGCAGAAACAGACTGAGACAGATAAACAAACACTAAATAAATATACATGACATGAGAACGTCGCAGAAAGGCTTAAATGTTTTTTTTATTAAATGAAACAAACACTGCACTTTCAAGCCTTTGAATGTAGCTAAAGACAACTAACGAAGAAGCAAAATACTTTGTATAGAATAGAGCAGTTAGTTTAAACTAGGATAATGACCCATTTTGCAACTCCTATTATCTCAAGGGCTGCAGACGGCACCCAGCTAAATGACAGTGAGGTTCATCAATGATTTCATGACGTCGACGAGACATAGAGGAGGGGGTACGGGATCGAAGAAAACGAGATGGATACAGAACAAATCTATGACTGCATTGGAATAAGTTAATACAAGGCGTTGCTAGAGGGGTGTTGGGTATATCCCCTTCAAAATTTATGTCGGCATATACATTTTTGTTGTGGGCAAATGTTTTGGTTGTTTTTTTTATACCCATGTCGGCAAATTAAGGAAATTATTGATGAATTGCTTGTTCGAAATATTCGGCTAACTTGGCAGAAATTATATATCAGGATTCCCCCCTCCCCCTTACACAACTCATTCAAAATGGTCTAGCAACGTCTCTTACTTTAGAAATGAAGAGGGACGCAAGACAAGGGACGGAGAACGACCTGTTAGGAAGAAAATAGGGATGATGTGAAAGTCGTATTTCTGGTTTCTATTGGCGACAGTTTTATGGGGATATTGATCACTAATGAATATCATTAGAAATATGAAGATCGTTAAGATGATCATCGAGGAAATTGGGGAGGAGGGGCTGAAATGATATCACAAAACAGGAGGCCATGCAGGGAAAATGGTTTTTAAAAATCAAGTGAAGGATGTAAAAGGGAGAAAAGAGGAATTGGAAGTCTAAACAAGAAAATTTAGAAATCGCGTCATAATGTTGACGAGAGGCGAAGAATGGGTACTGATAAAGAAATAAAAAAGAGAGAAGTAAATTTAAACCAACTGAAAACAGCATAACCTAAAACATGCAATATATAAAGTAATGTTATTAGATATAGTATAGAATAGTGACATTTTCTTTTATTCTGTTTTTGATTTATGATTCTTGCGGGTCGCTACATGCCCGAACAAAACTTTGTTCATTTGCAGCACTTTTCTTAATTCCATTATGAGTAAAAGTGTTGCAAATATCTTTGTAGAATTGAAATAAATCACTTTCAGTTTGAATCTAACTATGAGTAATTGGGTTTAGTTGATGAAAAAAGAGAGAAAGATAATAAGCTAAGATATGAAACCACATAGGAGGTGGAGTGAAATGTCACACCGTATGGACAACAAACCCTGTTCGAATACGTGTAGCCGAACCAGGAGAAAGTAATGAAAGAATAGTGTGGATGCAGCCATTGATGGATAACTGGTTACATGTCGTTTTCCGAAGGTTCATAATTCCGATATGTTCGATATTCCAAAGGTTCATAATTTCGATTACGAAAGGTGCGATATTCCCAAGGTTCACAATTCCGATAGTAAAGTAGGGTTCATGATTCAGAAGGTTCATAATTCCGAAAATGCAACAGAACTTTTTCGAAGTAACGAACCTTCCGAGCAAGAACCCTATAGGCCAGGAGCCTGTCCCGAAATAGTCACCCCATTTTACCCATAAGATTTGACCCCGTAAAGTTACTTAGACCATCTGAGTCATTGACAAAAAGGTTGTCAGCCTGACCGTAGCCGCCGGGTTAAGCCCCCAGGGCCCCCAAAAGGGACCCCAAAGTCGGGTCGATTTCACCCCATCTCACCCATGCACCAAACTTTGTCAGTAGGAAGTAGTATGACTGGACATTACAAAACACAAAAAACTGACAAAAATTTCCGTCGGGATGGGGTGTCAGACAGCCCCTAAAAATTGGGGTAAATTTTTCCCCTTAAAGCCCAGAGACCAAATTTTGTCAGAAGGAAGAGCTATGGATGTACATTCCAAAAATATAAAAACTGACAAAATTGTCCATCGGGAAGGGGGTGTCAGACCCCCTGAAATGAAAACCCCAAAGTGCCCTTTGACAACGCTTTGCCCCCCAAAATGCTCTGTATGGAAAGAAAAACCATTTTCTTACATTCTGACTATGATAATTCAAAAGCATTTCATTCAATTCACTTTAAATTTTCATAACATAATTTTGAGTATAATAATCTTCTTGAGGTGCAATTTGGTGTTAATTGGTATTTTGGTTAATAAGTTATTAAATTGTGAAAAAAGTATTGCTTTCTCAAAAGTAGCCAAAAAATATTGTCAGGATTATGTAAACACACCCATTATCTTCACCTGTTTTACAAGGCATAATAGAAGAGCTTTTCAGGTATCTGTGGTATGTGACTGCCAGGCTGAAATGTACTATTCATGTGTTAATTGCACAGATACCAAGCAAGCTTCTCTATTATGCCTTGTCAGATGGTCAATGGATGTGTTTACATAATCCTGACAATATTTTTTGGCTACTTTTGAGAAAGCAATACTTTTTTCACAATGTAATAACTTATTAACCAAAATACCAATTAACACCAAACTGCACCTCAAGAAGATTATTATACTCAAAATTATGTTATGAAAATTTAAAGTGAATTGAATGAAACGCTTTTGAATTATCATAGTCAGAAGGTAAGAAAATGGTTTTTCTTTCCATACCGAGCATTTTGGGGGGCAAAGCATTGTCAAAGGGCACTTTGGGGTTTTCATTTCAGGGGGTCTGACACCCCCTTCCCGATGGACAATTTTGTCAGTTTTTATATTTTTGGAATGTACATCCATAGCTCTTCCTTCTGACAAAATTTGGTCTCTGGGCTTTAAGGGGAAAAATTTACCCCAATTTTTAGGGGCTGTCTGACACCCCATCCCGACGGAAATTTTTGTCAGTTTTTTGTGTTTTGTAATGTCCAGTCATACTACTTCCTACTGACAAAGTTTGGTGCATGGGTGAGATGGGGTGAAATCGACCCGACTTTGGGGTCCCTTTTGGGGGCCCTGGGGGCTTAACCCGGCGGCTACGGTCAGGCTGACAACCTTTTTGTCAACGACTCAGATGGTTTAAGTAACTTTACGGGGTCAAATCTTATGGGTAAAATGGGGTGACTATTTTGGGACAGGCTCCCAGACTACTATGCCATTTCCGGAATTAAGAACAATCGGATAAACCAACCTTCGGAACAGCGTACTTTCGAGGTAATGCTACAAATGTTTGGAATTATGAACCCTATTTTATTTATGGAAATATGAACGACCTGATATGGAAAATTTGTGTGTCGGAATGATAAACCTTCGGGAAAACGAGTACCCCCGAATGACTGGTCTAATAACAGAAAATTATACGTAATCTATATATTAACGTATATTCCTATTAGGCTAATCGGCTGATATTTCCTGTTATGACTGTGTATATCTAGTGACTAACGTTGGCCAAAGTTCGCGAATGAGAGCATTCAAAGCGCAATGTATGTTAAGTACGTGGAAGTTTGATGAGTAAGAAGAAAGGTGATTTTTTTTTTTAAACAAAGCGAATTTGAAATTTGGGGAGATGGTACAAGGCTCAGCGATCATTCTTGAAAACGGATTAACCCGGGTCCGACACCAAGTAGGTGCCCCAGGGCATTTTGGTAAAGTAATTCCCCAATATCACCGATTTACTTGGATAGGACGTAGAGCCGTAGGTCCCCTAAAGGATACCCAGGACACTTGCTTACTTAGCAGTCAGGTAGAATAAACAATAAATTAAATTATCACTGTGAGTATGAACACTACAATAATATACTAATGATTGCAAACATAATTTGACCATTTATAAATTGCTATCAACCATAAATGGACACTTTGAAAAACGACAAAAAGTCGAAGAACGAAACGTTCTTTCAACAACAACAATAACGACGGGATATCAATACTGATGAATAAGAAATCTGCTTCTGAGTAAGAGGGAGAAATAGAAAGGATATCACACAGGAAACACTGCTTTATTTAATTTAGGATAGATGGAGAATACGATGAAGACAATACGAAGGATCAAGTGAGAACAAATATGAAACAAAAAATGAGTCAATATGAAATAGCAAAAGAGAGCAGAAGGAAGATAGATAGCCTAGATTATGATGAAGAAATTAATTATATATTGATGTATATGAAATTAGGTCAAGAAATCTGGGTAAATATATGGCACAATGCGGAATCTTATTGACCGAGCTAGGGGTATATTGGCGTCATGGTAAAGTACATCTCACTCGTCACCCAATCTGGTCGAAGATGATAGCCGCGTCCACGTAATCGTCCATTATTATTAGTCCTTCGTCGAGAGACGATGATGAAGATGATGTCAGAATGGCGGTCACACCAAAGATCACCCAAGGTTGCGTCTTATTACGCATGATTGCTTCGTTAAACACGTGAACGATTTGAAGGAAGGCGTGAACATACCCGACCTTGCTAAGCGAACCAAAACCATCTTCCAGCTAAAGATGAAAAGAGATGATCTTAGCCTCTCACAAGACCCTGAAGCATTGTCTTCTTTGTTCATATATTCACCCCTTTGTCATCAAATTATTGCGCGTAAGACTGTGAGTCAGATTTATGTACTTGTTTCATGGTATGATTTAATGTCTTTGGTAAAAAAAAAAATTGAAAATAAGCATCCGGGTTTACCATCTCTACCTTTGGCATCATCATCATCATTATCCCTCCCCATCATCATCATCCCTCCCCATCATCATCATCATCATCATCATCATCATCATCATCATCATCATCATCACAGGCTTTTGTAAAAGTACTAATATAATCATAACCATTCATTCCTTTTTCTTTTCCTCTTCTTTTACTTATTTGTCTTCATTCACTGTTTTCTTTTTATCTCTTTCTTCTTTCGCGTCAGTGTATCAAGTCCTTCCACTGTTCATCTTCCACTGCTCTTCAACAAAATGCAATTTTGATTCTTTATCAAATAGCGTTCGCAAGGCCTTAAAAGGTAGTTTTACATGTTTCATCCTTATTCATTCTTTATTTTCTTAACTACTGCTCCCTCCCCCCCCCCCAAAAAAAAAAAATATATATATATAGGACTTACGAAGCAAAATCTTGCAACGTCTTAAACACGGCTCGCAAAATCGGTACCACAAAGAAGCGCTCAAACTGCATTATACACAATCACGGTTGTCTGTGAGTGCGCATCGCTACAGACGACACTTGCAGTCGCACTTAATCCACTGCTTCTCAAAATACATGAAGATACATCTTATCAGTCTGTATCTTTGGGACCTTGGGTTGGAAGGGTTAATGACTGTCGGACATGACGAGACGGGGTCAGGCGTCAACTTTCTTCAACTCGTAATACCGTTTTGGAGATGGTGAACACGTTTATGATTTGCTTGTTCCGATCTCTGTACTGTGGAAAGTGTGAATTCGAAGAAACTGTACGTGCCCTTGATCCTCGACAGTTCAAATCGTCTGTTCAAGGGTTTATTTTGAATGGAAAAAATACAGAAAAGGATATCATTAAAGGTTCCATGTATTACATTCGCATTAAAATATAAAATCCAAAGTAAATAAAACGATGTAGAAAAAAGCTTCGCTTTGTACTAACTTACCAATTTTCTTTCTTTTTTTTTTTCTTTCTTTTTTATTTTTGGTGAAGTGCGCTGCACTTCGGTCACCATACTAGATTTCTTTCATGGATGCATCCCATCTCTCTCTCTTTCTCTCACCTCTCTTTCTCTCTCTCTATCTATCTATCTATCTATCTATCTATCACTCTTTATCGCAATATGTCAGGTATTGTGAAGATAAATAGAGAGTCCTTTATTTTTCTTTCCTGAAAAGTATCTACCTGAGTGTGTTAACGGTTCTACCTGAGTTTGCTTCTGCTCCAAGCCGTTGACTATCTAAACTTCCCAGTGATGTGTTGAGTGACTGATAGGCTATGTGCGCTTGAATGTTATTGGGCTTGGTGGGTGGGACCAGGGGTGTATTGCGAGTCCAACCATAGAGGGGCTATTGACAGTAGGAGGGAGGGGAGATATCGTTTTCATGAGGTGGATGTAACACGAATTAACAAGACTGTCCATTAGAGGAGAAGGGTGTGTGTGAAAGAGCCCTGTTATTCCCCTTTCACATTCCCGCTTTCCCTTCATTTTTGCTTCTTTTTCGCCATTCAAATGGGGGGGGGGGTAGGCACGAGTCACATGTGCCCCCATAGCTACGCCACTGGATGGGAAATAAAAGTATTTGGGGATTGATCTATACCAAAGCGAATGATAATGGATCTCATCTGCATTCTAAAACAAATTGAATATTATCATGAACTTCAAACTGAGTTTCTGTTTATGAATATTTTTTTCTATCCGTACAGTACTTTATGATTTCGCAAGGACGTCGGTTCGGGGGGGGGGGGGGGGGGGGGGGGGAGGTCGGGGTGCCCATATTTTACTCTAATCATCCGTATATTTTTCTGATGGTATTCAATCCCATAAATGTGTTTTTCACCCAATCCTAAAGATAGATCACCGTATCTGGATTACCGCACATCACTCCAGCATCGGTAGTATAATGCACTACTTTACAATCTGCGTTAGATGAGGCCGGTATTCCCCCCCCCCCCTTTCACCAGTAGGTGGCGCGATACCACACAAATGACAACTCAGTAAGCATGGTAAGGTCCGTCTGTGCACATTTATGCTTTATTCCAGTTGTCATTACAATTCAGAGTAGATAATCAAGGAGTGACATAAAGTCTTTGAAAAAAGATATATATTGATTTGATTAAATCAATAAATTCGTTTGGAAAATTGTTTTGGCTTAATCATAATATGCGTATAAGATATCAGGCTACATGGAGATTATCTATTTATGACACTCGATAAACATAAAATATGGTGAAGAAGTATAATGTAACAACTATTGAAGATGATTTCATTTTTTGAGGATAACCGCTGATAACCCAGTAACAAAGCAAAACTGACTCCAAACAGACCGGGGGTAATCGGGGGTAATCGGGTAATTTTTGTGCGATCTGTTATCGGTTTAGTGTCGGTATCGATGTTGTGACAGGGTATGGGCCAATACGAGTGGCATCCTCCTATGGGGGTGTTCAGGGAAGTTTTCTGGTAAAAAAAACCCGGTGGTTTCAAGGTTTCATTATTTTCCACATGATGAATTTCGGTGTTTAACATAATATATACAAAGAAACACCAATGTATACAAGTTGATATAACGTTATATGGAACAAAATAACGATAAGAAATGTTTTACACAGATGGAAAAACTATAAAATAAATATGAAGTACAGTAATTAAATTATAATGAACAGTTATGCTATCATAATTCAGTAAAATTAGGCATATTAGAGAAACGTAAGTGGAGGAGTCTACTGAAAAACATAGCTTCTATTTTATAGACCCCTTTGTGAGAAAAAAATAGTTACAAATGCTCTAATTACAGTGTGTATATGCAAATAATCCCCCCCCCCTCTCTCTCTCTCTCTCTCTCTCTCTCTCTCTCTCTATATATATATATATATATATATATACACACACACACACACTTTAGATTATCCTACACATACCCCTTGCTCTATACAAAACAAATAGCAGTGCCACTGGCATATGTACATAATGATGAAAAGTGATGATTTGAGCAGAGGAAAGAGAGAGAGAGAGAGAGAGAAGGAGAGAGATGAAAGATGCAGGATGGTATGAGAAGGAGGGAACATCTTCTTATTTAACCCCCTTCCCATCCACCAAACATTTAATAAGCATTTAATGGTTGGGCAGGCTAGTGTTAAACAATGTCCGCTATCATTACCGCCACCAGGCATGAGTGATTACACTATAGTTTCTAAGTATAATACTGAAGGCTAAATGATGGTCGGGGAAAGAAAGCGGTTGGAGATGCCCTTTCGTGTTTATTTACCCTAAATTGTGAGTTAGTAACTATAATAGCGAAGGAGGCTACAACAACGCAACGCGGAAGAAGAAGAAGGATATAGATCAATATTCTCGTGATAAGGTTTATATCAACAGATGACCTAACCACGGGTGTCTCTATTACATTTTGCTAATACGTGGAAGGGGGGGGGGGGGTGTAGAACCATCTTTGCCGACAACTTTCCCTGGTTCCCATTTCAACCCCCCCCCCTCTCTCTCTCTCTATTTGAATGCCATTTATCTTCTCTCAAATTCCTTTCCCAAAACAAAAACAAAAAAATTATTATCCATGGGCGTCGGTAAAGGGGAGGGATAAGAAGGGCTATCTCCATTGTAATATTTTAACCCCTCCCCCATTGATTTTTTTTTTTTTTTCGGGACGGAACGGTCAGTCTGGAAAAAATAAATGTGGGGACTAATTGTTATCCTCGTCGGCAAAGTCAAAAAATGTGTGTGTACTTATATTTTGTTTCTCTCATTGGGAGAATGTTGGTTACTTGTCGGCAAATTTTGCCCAACACACCTCTTATTCAAAGTGATGCAACGACACCTTTATAATGTCTTTCTTCTTTCTTGTAGCCTCTTCCCCACCTATTTGCACCCACTCACAAATATATAATTGTTGAATTTTTACCGACCTCCACATCTGTATTATGACATATGTCCATTTAAAAAAGGGTATTTTAGTGTCTGTGGTTCTCAACTCTTATTGATTTCCCGATGGCCGATTCGTCAATGTGGGGGAAATTTCCTGGACGCTATTGATTGAAAACTAATATTGATCGATTGACAGATTACTGTCTGGCAGCTGGTTTTTATCAATATGATTGTTATAATTTTATTATCGTGAGTGGCTGATGGATGCATCGATCATATTATATTGGATGAGATAAATCGCCAATATTGGATAAGGAAGTGGACAGTAAAGTTCATTCACTTTCACAGGACAGTAAACCCAAACTTTGGTTCCTTATTCAGCATTATTGACATTAGGATGAACATCATGTACAACGAATAAAACTACATAATGAAGGATACCAAAGGACCAATAATTGTACGTTTTTCATACAAACTTTCTCTCTTTCAGTCCCCCTTTCCCCTTCTCCCCCTTCCCCCTCACTCCCCCCTCTCTCTCTCTCTTTCCCCCTCTTTTTTTCCTCTCCCCTTCCTCTCTCTCAGTCCCCTTCCTCTCTCTCTCTCTCTCTCTCTCTCTTTCTCAGTCTCCTTTTCTCTGTCTCTCTCTCTCTCTCTCTTCCCCTCTCTGTCCCCTTTCTTATTCTCTCTCTCACTCAGGCCCCCTTTCTCATTCTCTCTCTGTATTTTTCTTTTTCTTCCTCTCTCTATCTCCCTCTTGATTGATTAGCACCTTAAGGAATTACTAACATTTTGAATATTTGATGAATTGCCTTATGAAATTGATTCATTAACAGCAGAAAGTTATAATATTGATGACTTAATTAATTCTTTCATCCAGGAGGTGGTTACATCGTTGGTTCTATAGTGCGTCCCAGAAAAAAAAAAGTTAACAGTCAGAAAAAGTCTCCCTAAATAGATATTTCAGCATATTTGAAGCAGAATTTCATACCTCTGGATAGCTTAGAGTCTCTTCTATGAAATGACACCAAAGATCTTATCTGGCGATATTTTATGCTTGAGTGAGTCAAGGCCACTTTTGTGAAAAGGTGCAAAATCCAGACTTGACAAGAAGTTGTATTTGTACTGGCTGGTATTAGCAAAGTTGAGAGTCATGAAAAGGTTTAGAAATGTTCATATTTTGATCAATAATATACAATTTATGAAAGAAGTTTTTTTTTCTCTGTACGTATCTCATCAACTTCTTTGCTTCAGTAAGCAATAACTACTCTGTTGAGTTTTCTTAAATTTTGGAGTTTTTTAAATTCAAGCTGGCTTTCTCAGTCAACCATGACGTTTTGACGGGGTATGTCAGGACATGCAGAAAACAAGGCATATTCTTTTATAAATTTCCTTTTAATAATTAGAATATGACAATTTTTAAGTCTCTTCAAGACTCTCATCTTTGCTTATACCAGCCTGGGGAGCGTTTCATCAAGCATTTTGTCAGTGATTTTTATCCGACAACTGTTATAAGCTACTGAAATCCTTGCATCTGATTGGCTGAGAGGAAATTTGTCAGTAAAAATCACTGACAAAACGCTTGATGAAACGCTCCCCTGAATTGATAGATCACTAAAGCTGGAGGAATTCAGAACCAGGAATGCCGCTTTGGAATTGCATATGAAGCGCTCGAAAAAATCAAGCTGCAATTTTATTCAATCTATGAATATAAAATAGAAATAAAGGGATCATAAATACATGTACAAAGTTTGCACGAATAAATGATGACTCTGATTTCATATCCAAATATTGAACTGTTACTTTCATCTTTAGAAGAATGAACAATATAAAATAAAATCTCTCACCCTCATAAGAATGATTAATATAGAAATGAAGCCTTGTTTTCCATAGAAAAGTCTTTAGGCAAGACTATATAGATTTTGCACATTTCACAACAATTGATTTTCCTCACCCAAGCGTAAAATATCGTCCAGTGTTTTGGTGTCATTTGATAGGAGAGACTCTGTCTAAGCTATCCATAGGTATGAAAATTTCATGAACATATTTTGAATTTAGGGGGACTTTTTCCAAATGTCAAATTTTAACGGTTCTCAAATTTGTTAATATCAGCCACAAAAATACCAATTCTTGTCAAATCTGGATTTTGCACCCTTTCACATAAGCGGCCTTTGCTCACTCGAGCGTAAAATGTAGCCAGATTGTTTTGTGTCAGTTGATAGAAGAGACCCTAAGCTATCAACAGGTATAAAAAAAAATTCCCACTAATATTTTGAAATATTTATTTGGGGAGACTTTTTCTGCATGACTGTTAACTTTTTGGAGGACGCACTGTACAGACAAATTTATTAGCTGAAAGGCCGACGATTTAAATTGATAAAAATATGATTAATTTCCGAACGTTCTGATATACTCTGCAGCTTCCATCAACATTCATATAAAATTGTTCCCTGGCAACACTCGTAGATTTTAAAAGTATGACAAATCAGCTGTCAGGCCTGAGGATATAAAGTTCTTTTTTTTTCTGTAAACTGTAACTCACGATATCATTTAGAAAACCTTTTTGAACTTTCTTCTCACCCGTCCCATTCAATATTCCCCTAGCAATTATCTTGATTAGTTAAAGTTAAAAAATGACATTTCAATATTTAATGTCCATTGAATACCCGATAGTCCATATTGTATGACAATGTGTTTCACAAATTCGCGTGATCGCCATTAGCATGATCCTCCGCCTTCAAAGTGTGAAAAATATGTAGGGAAATAATAAAGAATTTGACGATGAGGAAGTCATAAAATGCGGGAAGCCTTTCAATTTTTGATCAAAATTTTATACCAGCAATTCGTCATGTTGAATCTGATACGAGTTGGTTTGGGATTCCGCACTCACCGCTTGTTTCCCCGCGCCCGACGCGTGTTCCATTCAACGTCCGTGCCGCCAGTGCTTTACGCACATAAATCACTAGAGCTGCGCTAGAGAGACGCCTGCGCTTTGGCTAAAGGCGGCAAAATAAAGCCACCAGACTGCCAGGCGACTTTTCGATGCAACGATTCAACATGAAAACACAGCCTGGGTCAGAGAAAATTTGAGAAAATACTGGGATATTGATATTGCCGCTATCCCTGTAGGAAGGATAAATAATAAATGATAGCTGGGGATTTGTGTGTTTTCTATATTTCGCGAAGTTATTTACGGTGGTGTTGGTTTTTTATCGCCGGTTCATGGTCATGACGGATGTATCGGTATTATCGTTACAATAGAAGCAGATTATTGATATCAATACGATGAATTTCGTCAAGATTATCGTAATCATGCTAGATTGATTGAGAGTAGCTACTGAAAAGGGGGAATTATCTTATCTGCAAGGTATTTAAGGGCCTACCACTAAAACTCATTTATATTTTATATCATTAGAAATTAAAATAGAGATAAATTATTATTAATAATCTTGTGTTCACTGAACGCACAAATATATGACATCATATAACACTTCCACAACAATAAGATGGTGATACAGATATAAATTATGTAATGAATTGTATAATGAATTTTAATGTAATGAATTCGATTCACCATAATGTGAGCAAAAGCTTTTATGTATTATGTACTTTATCGATTTCCAGAGTGGTTTCTTGAAACAAGGTGATGAATTCTTCATTCGAGTAATTTTCTGGGCATCAACTTATCTGAAATAGTCACACTTTCAACCAAAGTGAAAGATTTGGAAGTCGACCTTGTTCATGAAAGAGAGCTCAGGGGGCGTTTCATCAAATGTCTTGTCAGTGATTTTTACCGACAAATTTGCTCTCAAGCAAATCAGATGCAAGGATTACAGTAGCTTATTAACAGTTGTTGCTACTTGTCATTGATGACAAGTTTTATGAAACAGGGCCCTGATGTTCAAATCTATAAAACTATGTGAGAATATAAATACATTACTGATAAATCATACAAGTATACTAAAATGACCATGAAAATCTTTTACCAGTGATTGTGACGTTTAAATTCGAAACTCAATTAATTTCACATGCATGAATGTAATTGCCGTTAACAAAGTCTTACATTTTTTTTTAAACAACTCGTCCAAGAGAATAAGATATTACGGTCATAAATATATATAGTGCATTCGATAGACCTATACTCAAATAAAACAGAATATATCAGGGTTGTCGATGGGGGAAAGGGGCGGGGGGGGGGGGTGACTCCTCCATCCCAGATGATTATACGTGCATGCAGCGTTAGCTTCCGATTGATACATCCTCCAGTCTTGACGATAGATCGACGCTTATGCATGCTATTCCCCTTAAATTCGGGGCCCTGTTTCATAAAACTTGTTATCAATAACAAGTTGCAATAACTGTTATATGCTGCTGAAATCCTTGCATCTGATTGGCTGAGAGCAAATTTTGTCGTAGAAATGTGGCAGTTATACTGATAAGATTTTTTTTATGACACGGGACCCAGATCTCTCCCAACCATTATTCAACATGATCTCTGCATATCTTACAAGAAAACGCCCGTTCAACATCTACGCTAGATAGCACTTTATGGGAAACGATTATGAGATCCATGGTCGACTCCACAATTACAATAAAAATTTTGATAAAATTACGTTTACATTTCTCTCATTGTATTTTCAAATGTTTCTGTATTCCACAACGAAAGGGGGATTAACATGATTAAGTATCTTTAAACAAAATATTAAGCGACCACTTTACATCTATGTTAGACAACAATTCCAAACGACATTGGTTGTCATACTCCCCATCAGCATGATCCGATGTATACAGAATATACTGGATATCACTGCACTAATCACAGAAGGGATGCATTCCCCTATACCCCGTACCCATTAATCCCCGAATTTACCCCCCCCCCCCCCCCCCCCCCCCCCCCCATTGAGTGAGGGGCCATGGGGATTTATTGATTCCTGCTACCCCTAGATCCCATGGTGGGTCAAATGCATCGCGTATGCCTGCGCGATAATTCATACCTTGTGCTAAGCAGACATGTATAATGATCATCACCACAGACCTATCATAGTAAAATGGATGACAAACAAGCTTTGCTTGGGGTAGAAATACAGAGTATAGGATGTTGTAAACTATAAATCACAATTTATAGCGTTGCTATTCATATGTGAAGTATATTTATATATTTTTAAAATTTATTTATTCCTTTTCTCTTTCTGTGCTGAGAAAGAGAGAATTCGACGTCTTTTCGCCTCATTTTAACATTAGTGTCTTTGTTCAAGCCACTTTTTTTCCAAACAAGGATAAAAATGGGGATAAAACCGAGGAAACTTCATGGCAGAGGCATAGTTTTATACAATCATGACTCACATTTTGGACACATTTGTGTTTAATAGCTTTAGAAGAATCTTGATGATAAACTGTATGCAGAGTACACGAGATAATCGGAGAAAATAATTGCTATCATGGCTATAGGACTATTGCAATTCAAGATTTTTCGTCAAAACATACATTGTTATAGAATGGGTGGTGGTCCATTTCAAATCGAATTCCAAAAAGCATGCTTCCCACGTATCATATTGCCAAAATTACATTCGGACCAAAATGTCTGCAGCGCATGCGATCTGTGCTTCCTGCATGTCCATGTTTTAGCAGAGGTCCATGGTTGTTGGTCAATCAAGCGCCTCCTTTCACACGCAGACGATAATTCTCGCCTCGCGCGATACTCTCTCCGTCTGATAGTTCCCGCGCTTAATTAATCGTCTGCTATACACGGTATGTATGTTACCCGAGGGGGTGGGGAGATGTATGACATGTGGAAGGGTAATGGAAGGCCGAGGAAACAATTACACGTTTAGCAGAATTCCCATCTCCAGTGGAAGCAATGTCGAGCTGGTAACACAGCGAAGTAGATCATAGTCAGTGGGGATTTGGATGCATGATTAATGGAAGGATTTTCGATGACGGATGATAATAATGATATAATAGCATAAATTGGGGCGGGTTGTTAAATCAGATTTTCACTTTAAATATCGATAATATTATAATCTAATTGTAATTAGGCCTACATACAAGAGTGAGACACAAAAGGTCTTAACTGGATTACAGGCATAATTATTATAAGCGATAATCTATTAGAGGATTCTAAAAGCATGAACACAATTAGAGAGAAGTGACTGTTTCCAAGAGAATGAACACAAAACTTTCACAAACATCAAAAACCCGATTTATTTCAAATATGATAATGATTTCGGGAGAAAAAATGGGAATCACCCCAAAATCTACTAGTAATTCCTTAAAAGAAAAAGAATGAATTATAGCATCATGTTGAATAATATTGATATTTCTGAAAAGATAACATGATTTACAAACATTTATCTTGATCGTATAACTGTAATCTGTGTAGCCAACGTATACTGTGGAATGAATACAAAATGGAATAAATCCTATTCATAATCATGTAATATACGAAATTTTCCAAAACAGTGCCCTTGTTCTTGAACTACAACCTGCATAATATCCAATTCAGAACCTAGAATGGCCTTCCTGGCCCTTGAGGGCGTGCTACACTTCCCGCAATGATTATCGATACTCTGGTTTGAATGGGTGTATCGTTTCCATTTGGAGAGGTCCTTACCGCAAGCGATCGTTTACCACAAGTTTCCGTTTAATATCTAATTATTCAGAATGCGAGGAAAAGGTAGAGGAGTCGTGTATAGTTGTGTCTCTATTTAATGAAAAGTCTCAGCCTCATCAGGTCCACGGAGTTGAGGGAGGAGTGACCATGGTTTTAAAATTAGGTGATCTTGCAAAATGAGCACTATATTCATGTTAAAAGTACGTTGAGCGAATGTGCAGTGAGTGCACTGAGATGTAGTGAGGTTTATTATGCACAGATAAAATCCCGATAAAATCATATATCTAAGGGATTTTCCGTTACCGATCATTCGTTATTAACTGAAATTGAACTTATCTAGATTATCAAATAATTCTGTAAATGACTGCAAAAATTATATCCTTTTCCTTCACGCCTTCACCCCATAGAGGCCATCATGGCCATTATTCTTCTGTCGAAAATGTACATGGCGCTGGGGTGATGCCCCTCCCATTTTGATAAAAAGTGCTTTACAGCCCCCACCCCCGGTCTGTGCCTATGAAATGAGGTTTACTTTCAGATCTATATACATGTACATGCATCGTAAACTTAGCTGTTTAGCTTTCACTGAAGCCAATGGTTAGATATACAACGTTGTATTTTTAAAAGCCTACACAATAAAGGTTGGAATTTCTAACTGCATACGGAGCTTTGAGAATATTGAACATTCAGACTGGTTTTATTTTGCGATCATTTTTGTTTAATTGATATTCTCTGTAAAATAATCCCTTATTGATGAACCATAACTTGAGTCAAGTATCTTTAGCTATTTCTTCCTTTTTTTTACGTTGAGTATTCTCAAATTAAATCACGTAAAATACACTGGCACCGCGTAGTGTAAACGTTTTCTTTTGGCGGCCTCCCATCTTGAGTTTTAATGTGTTCGTCCCTCGTGGATTCTACCTCGAAGGGACGATAAATACAGACAATCAAAGCCGCGATCAGATTCTTAAAGATACCATACATCGCCATCAGTCAACGCGCATGGAGCTCCCTTTATCCCGCGACTTCAGTTTCCAAACCCGCGCAATCCGCTGCAAAGTCACACGTGTACACGTGTAAAGTGACATAGAGCAGTAAACATTTACCCGTGTTAAGACAATGCCATGAGAGAAGAATGCAGACAGACGCATCGAACATAGCTAGGAGACTTCCGAGGTTTTAGGAGCAATACCTTCCAATGATCTGGGACATGATTTCAATTCATTCAGGAAGCTGCCAAACAGTTTAAGAACTGGGTGCTCAAGGAGTGAAAAGTAGGCAATTGTGTTGGGCACATGGGCATCTCCCTTTTGGTTACAGAAAGCTGGAATCCTGACCCCCCCCCCCAACCCTCATCCCTACTGTAACTACATTTCCTGCCATGTCAGGAGGAAGAGACTTCTATAAAGAACTGTCAATAAAAGTTGGCTAAACTTAGATGATGCATTTAAAGGAATAAATTCGATTTTGTGTCCTCATCATTCTCAACATTTTAAGAAGAAATTTAATTTCATCAGAAAATTAATCATAACCGAACAGATCCGAACGACGACCCCCTGTCTGTCAATATCTGCTATATTCTCTCAAAATGGGAGGGGGAAAAAGTTCAGAAATGCGCATAGATAACTCTCTGAGACCAGATTCAATAGAATGCCTTTTATATGGGTGGAATTATGCCTTTAAGTCAAATCTATGAATCTATTCGAAATAATTTGCATGCACTGGCTGATGACTACAGCAGCTTTATCTTTAATAATGAAGATCGATAAGGAATGTCGCACATTGTGACGGGAGACGATACATCAAAAGATTTCTTGAAAACAAATTCGGTTGCGACATGATGATGATGTATAGCCCTAATACATGTCCATAATCATGGAGCGAGATTAGTATTATTTTGATTCTTTTTTTTCCTTTTCTTTCCTTTTTTTTTTCTTTTGTTAGTAATAATGACAATTATAATACGACTACGACGGAAATAAACAAGAAACGTGAAAGGATTCCTAAATGTCGTTGACACACTACAACTTGATTGGAGAAGAGACGGTGTCACTACACGAAATATAAGAAAATGGAAGAAAACAGAAAAAAAAGAAGTTTTGAAGAACAGACAAAGAGAGGAGGAGGGGTTTAGGGATGGATACATGTTGATTTTTGCAAGCAGATATGAGGACGGAGAACTTCTCCCAGTGTGTTCGGCTACACATTTTAAACACTCGTAATACCTAGGCTTTCATCGGGCCACGATTTGGCTTTCAACACGCCAAGCTTTGCTGGGTACTATAGAGGTATTATTGGCTATCTTTTGGCGCCAAATACCAGTGACTTGTTTTTGTCTTGCATAGGAATGCCTGTGTTATCGGATACTAAACGTGGCGGTACATCACGCCATTGATATAGTGTGTATATAAACCTGCCTTTATAATAGGCTTTGTGCGATGTTATGAAAATTATGAAAATCTAAAATGAAAGTAGCCATCTGAATAAGGATTACAAAAAAGCAGACTAAACTGATTATTAAATTGGTGTAAAGGGGCGACATACATTCTGGCGTATCTAAGATATTCTAGACGTTTGCTTTTTGAAAATAAACATTACTTGTATCATAATTCCAATTGCTTTGTCCAGAATTCAAGCATCATCGTATGAACACGTGACACAAAGTTAATGCAAAAATGAGTCAAAAAATCACAAGGATCGAGGGACTGAAAACAAGTTGTAATTAGAAACATATAAGGGAGAGGGAGGAAGAGAGAGAGATAGAGAGAGAGCGACAGAGAGCGACAGAGACAGAGACATACAGAGACAGAAAGAGTTCATTAAGGTTATACTTGTTCTTAGTATAAATACCACATTTCTTGTCTGCAAATTTTTCTTGTCAAATTTACTAAATCATTTGTTCCATCACAAAGTTGTAAGTTTAAGAGAAATGATGAAAGTATTTTAATGTTACCTCATAATGTATAGAAAAACTGCCAACGGATCATAATTTACAAGATCTAGATTGATCTAGAAAATATGAACATTACAATTCATAACTATTAAGCGAACGAAAACTGAATAATGATAAAATATTAATTGGTAAGGCGATCAATCACTACAGTCATGTCCCCGTATAAAGATTACATTTCCCTGGTCTAAACAAGTAGTTCCAGTAATTATAACATCATCAAAACCTTACATCTCCTTTTTCACTACTTATATGCATTATAATTCTTTAAATTCCTGTAAAAAAAAAAAAAAAAAAAAAAAAAAAAAAAAGAGGAAGATACATTTCTTGCTGGAAGGATGAATTCTCATTCGATTAGAAAAGTGAAATATCACACCTTAATTGCAAACGACAATGCTCGCGCCGTCAAATTTTTACTGGCAAAGTAAAAAACATACTTTCGTTGAACCCCACTTGAAACAAATACCCCTAAAATGAATATCTACCAGAAAGGATAAAAAGAACGGAAATGGATTTTACACATAAGATCCCTTATAACTGTCATTTTGACAATGGTCATACGTCAAAATCTATGAGCCGTTACAGCCTAAAAACGTGTCCATACCGAATTTTTTTTTTAAAAAGACAAGAGTGAGAGAAGAGACATAAAAAATAGAAGTCAATAAAGATAGAGAGAGAGAGAGAGAGTGATGAGGATAGATATACATGTGCGTGTGTATATATATATATATATATATATATATATATATATATATATATAGTAAGAAACAACATAATTAATATTATTTTAATTATATTGATTAGTACTTAACCATTGTAAGAAATTGAAATGTTTATTCCGATGTAAATGTCAGCCATCATTTTGTGTTTTTATACAGTCCTGATGAAGATCATTGATCGAAAGCTTGACAAATAAAGGAGGACAATAAAAGCTACGACCGTCTCATAGTGACATTTCTTTCATTATATATATATATATATGTGTGTGTGTGTGTGTGTGTGTGTGTGTGTGTATAAATATATACATGTATATGAGAGAGAATAATTATAAATTTTCGTCGGACACGGTCCAAGAAGAGACTCAGGCAAGACGAATTTTTAAGACACAGACATTTCTCGATTATCTTTGAAGATGGAAAATGATATGATTTTTTCTATATTTATATACTTTATTGAACCAATAGAAAACAATCAAATAATAACAAGAGATGATATGAATTTTTGATTTCTGCAAGTTTAATCTGATGCTCATGACAAGAGAGACAGTGATGACTGTAGATAGACGTGAGTGTGTGTGTGTGTGTGTGAGAGAGAGAGAGAGAGAGGGAACAACATAAAATGTCAGTATAGACACGGTCCTAGAAGAGACTGAGGCAAGACGGATTTTTTCTAAGACGTAATAAATTTCTCGATTATCTTTGGAGATGGAAGGAGAAGATATGAATTTGTGATTTCTTCAAGTTCAATTCCATGCTCATGACAAGCTCTACTAAGCAGACATGATGGGACGAGAGCGAATGTGGCTATTTTGGTGGACGAGTTTGTCCTTGGGTGTCCATGACAGATCTCAAATTCAATTCTGCGAGAGATGATTGCAAAAGGACATACAAGTGAATTATCTTGGTGTGATGCAATCAAGGTTATGACGACAGCAAGATATGGTACAAAGTGGCACGAGGAAAATAATGAAAGAAAGAAAATGTGATTATGATTTCTAGAAAAAAGGGGGAATAACGCAATAATCATAATCACCAACTGATTTATAAGCACGCTCTGCAATAAAAATCAGTGAATAAGTCAGTGGTGATGTCATATACTCACTGAGGTGTGCCTATATAGCGAATTATAATGCTAGGTGTGGACTTTAAAGTCGGTAGTGGGGTATACAATCCAAATGTTAGAAATTAGCAGTGGTGGATAGATTTCAGTGCAGAGTCTTGATAGGGCAAACAATTAAATATTTCTTTCTATGTAAAAACAAACAAGCAAACAAACTTCTACATCATTTTCCATTCAGTGTGTTCTTTTTGATTTTCCTTTATATTTTTCAAGACTTTATTACAATTACTTTCATTAACTCCCTTTTCATTTTTCGGATTTGATATATTTTCTTAAATAAACCTGTAACTCTAGAAAGTTTACTTTTCAACAGTTTAAATTCATGCATTTATGTCTTGCAGTATAATATACTGATAGGGAGACTAAATAGAAACAGACATGAATGAAGAGAAGGGGAAAGGGGGGGGGGGGAGGGTGCTAACTGAGCTCATTACCCCGTGTGCGATCGTGAGGCGGTCACCGTTGCCAATCGGAGTAAGTCCACGGTGTACGCCTAGTATTACTGCAACCAAGCCAAAATAAATGAACACGGCTTGTTAAGACGAAAGCGCATCAGGTTTCCCCCATTTACCTCCGATCGATTGGACGATAACGCTTCCCCAAAAGTGCAGCCGACGTGCATACATGCTGGGTGCCGTGGAAAATGCAAAAACATGCCAAGATTTTTTGGTCATATTTCTAGGACCATGCAGAGGGTATTGCGAGCCATATTATCCCTCATAATGTCTGTCACAGGTGAGAGAGAGAGAGAGAGAGAGAGAGAGAGAGAGAGAGAGAGAGAGAGAGAGAGAGAGAGAGAGAGAGAGAGAGATGAGGAGATGCATAAACCAGACAGATGACAGTGTATAGCATTGAAATAGATACTTAGCGTGATAGGATGCATAAGATTATTCCAATCGATATGAATAAGATCATGAAGGTCATAGCACTTGTGGAGTTTATTGTAGTGCCAGAGATGATGATGACGATGAAGTTAATAATAATAATGGTATTTTAAGTCATATTTTCATCATTTAGCCGAAGAAAACGAGTTCAGCTAGTGCTAAATCATTATGATAATTGCCATTATATTTCATTTTTTCATCCTGATATTTCATGACCTTAGTCATATTGGTCATGTCGCAAAAATAGTATTCAATATCGTTCTCCATTCTATTTTCTGTTCTTGAAGATACGATTAACATTATGTCAACCACAAATCGCATGACATTTCAAAACTATTGTATGCCACACACAATACCAAACTTCTCCGTGGAAAAATCCTAGATAACTATGACGCCAGCACGAATAAACCACCAACCGGGCTTAAAGCTTAACCAAACATCAATGTCAGAAACATAAATACCATAAAATGAACAAGCTCGAAGATGTATCATTATCTGCCAGTGGGCCTCTTATGTCCAGACTACTTAATAACAAAATAACGCCCTCCGACGGGTTTTATTGTAGGCGTAGAGTGTGCTTCGTTTCGGACGTAATCGGGAGGGATATTGAAAGTGACTTTCATAATTGCCCCTAGCACAAGCATTCAAATTACGAGGCACTCACTTAATACTCGCGCGGTCAGGTTTAAATGGAAAACCAGGGTGATGCGTTGGTGGGCCAGGCTAGACATGGGGTATGAGAGAGGGTGATGTGGGGTCATGATATCAATATTGTAACAAAGGACTTGCATTTTAGAGGTTCCAGTGGTTCCAGGGGATGAAACCTACCAGAGCAGATGGATGTACTAGCAGTTTAACCCCCCCCCCCCCTTTTGGAAGGAGGGGGGTTCTTTTCCAGCGATCTAAAGATGGGAACCTTTATTGGAAAGCATACATTATCAGTTTTATTGATTTGAGAGGATGCTGTAAAGGGCGGGTATACGCCGGTTCCGCCTTAAGCTGGAGACGCCAAAACTTACTTTTTTGCCAACCCTTTTTGCTAACCATCTGTTGGGACAGGATGCGACGTTGCTCTGTGGATTGGGCGACATAGAAGGAGAGGTATATCATAATACTGCAAGCATGAGATTAAAGCAGATTTTCAAGCAAAAGAAAGAGATAGGAAAATAAAGAAAAAAGGAGAAGAAGAGAGAGGAGAGAGACAGGAAAGAGAGGCATCTTCATTGAAAAGCATACATCATCCGTTTTATTGATTTGGGAGGGGGCTGCAAAGGGCGGGTATACGCCGGTTCCGCCCTAAGCTGGATACGCCGCAACATTCTTTTTGCCAACCTTCTTTTGGGACAGGATGCGACGTTGCTCTGTGGATTGAGCGACAGTGTTTGAAACGAAAAGTCCCAGGTTTAGGACAACAGTCTTACACGAGGAAATATCCGAGCCAATGGTGATCCAGAAAAAAATACATGTAGCTGTTTAAAAATTGATTACCCTTTCTACAAACTTGCAGAATTACAGATCAGTGTCCTGGCGTATTATTGTAATTCCATCATTCATGTTGTTCTACGTTATGTACGATATGGGGTAGAACCTTATATTACAGGCATGCTTTTGCAATCAACCTCTTGCCGTCGTGACGTGACCTCTATAGAGTCCCGACAGACCATACAACTGCAAGAATCTTAAGGCAATCCGTTTCTTGGTAATTGTGGCGATTGTTAATAGAAACTAAAAATAAGTACAGAGAGAGAAAGAGAGAGAGATGGGTGAAGAGTAACCTCCTCACATTTTATTGAGAAGACAGTATACTTGATGTCAAAGGATATGATTAAACTTTACATAAAGTGGACTTAATTAAGACAGAGTCCAAGTTCATTGAACTCTGGACGTATACTACTAGTATCTAAATTAAAAATACATTAAAGTGCAAATGAAGCTCTTTCTTTAAAAAAAAACCAAAAAAAACCTTGTAAGTTTTTTTCAGAGGGAATCTATGTGATATTATGGGTTCATCGATGTAATACTCATCATGGCTTAACGGACTATTAGAAAATATTGACTCATATTCCGGTTGGAACATAGAGTAGTTCTCCAGGATAGCAATTACCTTTTAAGCATCTCCCTTCCCACAGCTCGTTAGGTCTTCCTTTGTGAGTTTCTTCCCAGTCTCATCATCTTGGTCGTTAGGGAGGCAGGCATCCCTGGTGCGGCCTTGGAGACGAGATGCTATTTGCGGATCAATCAAGATCGAATTCAGCTTAGAAAGGGGCATAACCTGTCGGTTTGTGATGAAGGTGAATACCATGTATTTATGGATGCAAAAATGTTGTCTTTCTTTACCCAGAAATAGTAAATCTCGAATTGTATAGGCGTACCACGGTAAATCATTTATGACGTATTGTAACATGGTCCAAGGGAAAGTTGCCAACCCAATACATTACTGATTTTGCCATTGAATATCACATTTCCTCGTTTTCTTGCTAATTGCTTTCTGAAATGATAAAATACCGATTGATCAATCTCATTAGTAATTGAAAGAGGATTCTTGCACGTGATTGCAGGTAAGTATTTAGGGGACGTTGACGAGGTGATTGAGGATGAATGCCTCACCCAAAGACATCTGCACGCTGATGTTGTCTTGAACACGGGACCTCCAAGTTCCAAGACACTGCACGAACCACTGAGCCATCATGACTACTCGAGGTAGCATTTAAATGTGCATAACAATGTTTTTTCAGCGTTGTTTCAAAGGTCTGCACAGTGTCATAAATTATTATCTGATAATGGGGAGATGAGCAATGATAATTCGATAAATTGTCACACAAAGAGAAAACCAAGCACATATATAATTCTTCATGCACCCTCTGCATACATGTACAAAAGCCTAAACGATAACGCTCTCATTTATATGAACTTACACTACTCTATTATGAACAGATAGCAAGCTATTAGTAGGAATCAATATATCTCATGATGCTGGGACCTAGAAGAAGGGGGGGGGGGGTCGTTACCTACAATGTATTACCCAGTGAAAACGCCGAACTAAGCTTCTGTTCTTCTCATCACATAAAAAGTTTCAGCGTAAATTGAACAATGTATTCCCGCATGTATCCGCCATGTCTTATCCAACACTGTCGGGAGGAGAGAACTTTAAAGGAAAGATTCGTCTTTTTAATAATCATCATCAGGGGTTCCAATAAGCTTTAGTCAGAGAAAGAGTCCATAATTTGTTTTAACAGGCATTCCCTTATTCCCTTATAAATAACCACACATATTCCCAAATAATAATTATCCTCATGATGATGATTATATTGGCTTCCTGTTTAACTTCCACATTTCCGGGCATGCATGGCACTCACGACTCTCATTAAATGGGCTTTAGCTCTGCTATATACCCAATGCTTTGCTCACTATCGTCAATATAAATTTATAAAATGTATATCCATTTTATATATCTGGTGGAAAAATGTAGATTAATATATTGTCGAAAGATATTAGTGTCGTGCATATATAGAGATTCATACAAACATGGCAAGTCATACAGATTTGTCCAACGGTCAAAGTGAATTTAGTAACCAAATTAATTTAGTAACCAAATTAGTTGAAAGCATAATGTTATAGGAAACTTCATGGTGACGTTATAGTTTTTAACAATGTATACAATATCTCGCTGAAAAATTATATTGCCCTTTCGAATTTTCCGTCTATACCTTTGGTCATTTATGATTCTCTTTTTGTATTTCTTTTGCAGGTAAATGAAAAAAGAATATTGGCTAAATACCTGAAGTTGTACTGCATTTAATCTCCCTTCGAGAAAGAAAAATATTTTTAGACCTGTTTCTGATAATCTATCGCCCGTATGTAATCCCATAAAGAGAGGGGGGAAAGATTGTTCGAAACATTAATGTACCTTTAATAGAGTCCATGAGTGTCTGCGCATATATTTCCCAAATGAGTAATAAAACGTGAAAAAGCTCATTGTGTCGATAGTTTTTGGTGATTGGGTCTAACAAGACATGACAACTCCAGCCAGCAAGCCACAAACGTTAGAATGAAACGACAAACGCCGAAAACGTGTCATTGAAATAGTCTTTAAAATGTGCATTTCAAGTCCACATTCGTTAAATAAGCGTTAAATAAGTAGAAGCTCGTTAATCTCACGTAGACTATGACGTTTTGAGTAAAAACAAAAATGGTTTAAGTGCATATAATCTATCTTAAACTGTCTTTTAAAGAAAATTGGAAAGTTTAGAGCAAGATGGTGAATACTATGTACGTCGAAAAAGAAATTTGCTGAATATGCGTTCGTTGTTGAATAACGTTACGTATTAACGTAGGTGAAAATGATGCCTGGAAATTCTTATTTTCCGCAAAAATTTACATAATGATTGTTTTTTTTTTACTGATTATCTTCTTGACCCAAACATAACTGCACTGATATTCCATGGTAGCCCCAAAATTAAAAATAGCACTTTATAGGGAGGGCCTTATTATGGAACATTAAACTGAAAGCGCCTTTTCTAAAAAATCCAATCAAATCAGAAACATGAGTGCCTTAATAGACGGAATGTATCTTTAACACTCAGGAAACCGAGAATCGGAGGAGGATAAAACGGTGATGGTAATGAAAATGGAACAGAGAACTGACGGGAGAATTAATTTGGTAAGAGTGAAATAGCGGCTGGCGTAAGTGGTACAATCATGGCATCTAATGACTTTAACATCGATCATTACCATGATTATACTAAGGTTATGACATTGTCCAAGGACGCTTAAAAACAACTGAGAGACATTGGCTCGAATTCACAAGGGAGGTTTAAACCATGGGTAAGATTTAAACCTCCGTAAGCGTACTAAAATAAGCGTAAGTAAGCGAACATTACCCATGCGCGTGCTTAAAGAGAATATAATTATGATTGGATCGGATTCAGTGTGCACGTACGCTTAAAAACGCCAGGAGGGGGTTTAAACCATGGTTTACAATGGTTTAAACTAAACCTCCTTTGTGAACTCGGGCCATTACGTTTTAGAAAAACTTTAATTTAGTATTATATAATAGACATGAATACCATTTCATTCATAAATAAAGAGAAGTAAAGAAAATCACAGCTTGAATTTTTACCACGTTGTCCACTTGTTTGATTAAAAACGGAAAAGTTAATGAGAAAAACTTATTCGGGTGAAGACAAATAAGGAGAGGTATAATACTGCAAGCATGAGATGAAAGGAGATTTTCAAGCAAAAGAAAAAAGATAAGGAAGTAAAGAAAAAGGAGAAGAAGAGAGAGGAGAGAGACAGAAAAGAGAGAGTGAGAGAGAGAGAGAGAGAAAGAGTGAGAGAGAGAGAAAGAGAGAAAGAGTGAGAGAGAGAGAGAGAGAGAGAGAGAAAGTGGGGATGAGATAGGAGGTGAGATAGAAGGAGAGAAAAATGGGGACATAGACTGAGAGATGGAGGAGCCAGTGGAAGGGAGGTAAGGAAAGAATTGTGGAAGTCTAAGAGCGGGCAATAAGAAAGATGAAAATAGAGAAGAAGAGAGGGGGAAGGGGGTAGAGATGAATAGAGGGAAAATGAGAGAAAGGGAAAGAGAAAAATAACAAGAGAGAGAGAGAGAGAGGGAGGGGAAAGACAGAGAGAAGAGGGGAGGTATGGGGGTCGGGTGTGCAGACAAAAGATCAACAAAAATGTTCGATAAAGACCTTCTCTCCATGCATGCCCTACACTCACATTGTGACATGGTAATACCGGCCACAGTCACGATCAAAATACCCCTTCCTCCTCTTCATTCTATTTTTATATATCAGCAAATGCTAAATCTATATGGCTCGCACATAATACTCATAATTTAACACGTTCAGGAGTGCTAGCCGGTGTAGATAGTGTATTGTATACGGGTATTGCACTATACAGGATCTACGGTAGATGTTAACATGGTATATGTATTTTTTTCCCATTCTCTCGTGCCATTACAATATTGTTACCATCTCTCTCTCGATCCCTTTCTCGTTTTCATTCATAACGATGTTTCTCTTGGAATTTCTCCCTCTGTCTGTCTGTCTGTCCGTCTGTTTCTCTCTCTCTCTCTCTCTCTCTCTCTCTCTCTCTCTCTCTCTCTCTCCAAGGTATGTGTTTTCACTTCTCTGTTTTCTTACTTTTGGTATATGTATGCGAAAAATATTTGCATACACATTTTTCATTCCATCAAATCTATTCACCCTGTTCCTTTCTCTCTTTTATTCCAGAAACCCTCTCTATGTTTATCCCTTTATATCTCACTATGTCTTTATTTCTCTATTATAGTCAGTACTGTGATAGGCAGCTATCATAATCATAATCTTGACTCATGAGTCTTCAAATAACGAAAGGTTGTAGATACAAAAACCAAAACAAATGAACAATCAAATGATCAGTCACATGAAGAATTTACAAAATCGTCTTCATTTTCGAAGAATAAAACATACAAGTCCCATCTTATAGCTCACAATGCTATCATTAACATATGAAAAGGGGTATATTTTCATGGAAATTTCACAAATTCTACAGGGGCCCTATAATATTAATCTGCAAAGAGGATTTGGCAATGAAACGTGTACATTTTATCATTCAGCTTCGTAACCATTTTGACAATAGCATACTAAAGAACGAAACACTAATGAACGGCCGTTGTCCCAATTGTGTGAGGGGGTAGGGGGTCTCTTTTTCAAATTGCCTAAGTGATTGATATTATTGTCGGCGGACGGGTTAAATGAATGTCCGACGTGTACAAAGTAGAACGCATAAAATAAATTGGCGGTTGTAAGACTGGTGTTTATTTTGCGCCTTAGCTGTTGGGAAGGGGGCTCGTGTTACTGCTGACATTTTGTTTTGAAAACTGATACCTGTCTTGACACATGGCTCACACGGCGCTGTAACTTGTGTACACTCGGTGCGATTTCTTAACCAGGGCATCCTTTAATGTTTAACAACAAATACACGATTTGATGTCAGTTTCGATCAGAATATATACCTTTTACGACTTTTACGACTAATATCACTCTAACACTAAATAAACAATTGGGGTTGTTGTATAGAACAATTAACTGTTAATTAGGCCTATGAGGTATAGTCAAGTGTCATAGGCCTATAGAGGCTGGTCCGTGAGGGGACACTGGTCTCCTGTGCAGAGGGGGGGGGGGGGAGGCATCAATCTTATTTGTTTGATGAAATGGGAGATATCAAGACCATCGAGAGACCGAGGAGGGGGCGGGGTGGTGTATGGGAGGGAGTCGTTTGTATTATCCTATGTTCAAGTTGACTTTCCCCAATATTTTTCCTTTGTCGCCATGTGATAGGCAAGTGGGCACAATGCCCCTATATACCCATGCATGCACGTAGCTATATGCCACTGTAATGTATATCATAAATTGTTGCAGTGGTAGTATACGGTAGCAAAAATGGAAGTAATTCAAGTAACACTGAATACATATTTCCAAATAGTTACTCACATTAAGAAACGATTGAAGATAAACAGGTTTCATTGTTTCAAAAGAGAAGATCCTTTTGATGTGTTCTAACAGTTCATCCAGGTTCATCTTACGGGATTATAAATGTGAATAATAATCACACTTCTATTAAACTCCTTCACGCTTTTTCCTCGTTATCATGTTAATAATCATTATTGTACCCCCCCCCCCTTTTATCACTCAGTCACAATGGTATATCTCACCCATTTTCTGCTCCTTTCCGACTTCACCTATAATCTTACTCCCCCCCCCCCCCCCCCCCTTTTTCACCACACAGTTTCATGTTTAGGTTTTAATCATGTAATTGGCGCCTCCAATACGGCATCGCAACTTGAACAATAAATTTTCTAATCAACTCCATGTCACTTTCTTAATCATCAAATATATCTTACACAAACTCTGTGATTAGTCAGTGTAAAGAAATAACAGATAACGGTGAGACCTATATTTTTTTTTAAATGTTTATCGAACGCTTCATTTTTATTTGCCGCGGCGAGTAGCCCGCGTTTCAAGCGTGCGAGGGGTGAATGTACGCCAACTCTGCCACGCTTGTGATTGGTGTAAAACCACGTCTACACTGCCTCCTGATGTTACCATCAACATCAAAGCTATGGTATGCACAACCTTTTCTACAATGATCGACTCTCCGAAAAATATTGTACGCAAGAAAGGGGTTGCGCATCGTGATGTTGGAAAGAGGTCATGAAAGTACATTAGATCTATACATGTACTTTGTTTTTAGGACAGTCAATTCATAAATCGATTGGCATCACAGCGGGCAGTGGGAACGGATGAATCAATATAGAAGTGTGTTTGCGTAAGAACACAGCAGGGGTGATAATCTGTTTTTAGTATGGGCACTAATTTTATCAAATGACGGTGAATTGGCTAGCTATAATGACCTCTTTTATTTAGACCTCAACGTATTGATTTGAGAGCTGGATTGCGTAATGATGCTCGCGTGTATCGTTTGATTTCAATCAAGGCAGAAAATTTAATCACGTTATATACGTTGTGAGATTATCCAACACGCAAATTTTCATTGGTTCAAATTCAAATTGAAATTGATGCGATCTGACCAAGATTACTTCCTGATTTCGCTGACTACTTGACCAGCTTTTTACAAGATTTTCCTGATAAAAGGACGAATATGTTTTTCAAATATGTTTAGCTTTTTAGATCTGAATAAACTGATAAAAAAGTCAAGCGTATTATCGTAAAAAAAGAAAAAGATAATGAAGATAGATGTTAATCGAGCTTTACTTCGAAGGAAATCACGACACGCAAGACAAAAATGTTCAGATATAGAGAGAAAGAGAGAGAAATGGGGAGCTGAAAATAGTGATTTGAAAAAAGAGAGATTGCTACTGTAGCACATCATTCTTTTTGTGCAGACCACGTCGTTGGCTAACTGGTGAAGTAGTATTCTGTCTTTTCGATTAAAAACAAAGTCAATTCAAAGCATATATATATGAATTAATCAAAGAAAGTGAATATATATATATATATATATATATATATATATATATGTATGTATATTCACTTTCTTTGATTAATTTTTCACCTACACCAAATATTCAGAATTGAAGAAATATAAATTATGAGGTGTAACATGAGTACAATTTAAAGAGCATGGCAGTACAGGTTCAGGTGAATGTTCATGTTAAGGTTCGCTTTATATCTTATTCACGTTTCACATTTCATTTTCTAAAATACATTTTGTCAGTTTTGTTTACTAGAAATAACATCTCTATCTAAAAAAAAACAAGAAATGAATTTTCACTATGTTTTCACTCCCCGGGAGTCACGTCAGTGATCATTTATTTAGGAGTGAATATCGAGTGACTATCGAGTGGTCTCTAAAAGAAGAGTGAAGTTTCACTCTCTTTTCACTTTATTTTCATTCCCCCGGGGAGTTACGTCAGTGATCACTCGATTTTTTTTTTTGATTTTTTTTTTAGAGTAATGATTATGATAATACAGTGTTTTCAATAAACATAAGTGCATAAACATATATTACATCACTCTGGATAACTTGTCGTTACTTATAATGACTAACAAAATTGGAAATGAGGATAGGAAGGAGCCTAAGGTACAGAAATGAAAGCGTAGAATCCCATGAAAAAAAGCAAGGAGCTTGTGTCGGGTACGCTTGAGTATACACCATACAATATAGTACAAGAAGATGTTGAGAATAGGGGAGGAGTCTGAGACGATATGGCTTTAAAGCAATAAACAGAACTGCGCTGGCATATTTAAAATGTTTTAATATGGACATACACAGTTTATTCTTGAGATATTAACCGAGATACATAATACTTCGTTTTTTTATTCCAATACAAATTGAATCTTTCGGAGTGCATGTAAAATAATGCCAGTCGACCTGCACTCAAAATGGCGTTGATTAATAATCTCGTAGGCTTAAGTTCCTCACAAAACATTCTAAATGGGATTGTAGGCTGGATAAAATACCACTGACCATTATTCGGACGAGCCTCCTAGACCATCTATAAAGTTTTTGCAAACCTTCACTTCTTTCTCTAATTTATATTTTATTGAACGTAACCTTGATACAAATACGTAATACAAATTAAAAAGAAAACATGCATGTAAACCATCTTCATGTGAGTCCTAGATCTAAAAAGTTATGACTGCGTTTATATGATATCAAACGTTTGTAACAAGGATAATCATCCACAATTTGCAGTGACCCCCCCCCCCCCCCCCCCCCCCCCCACCACCACCACTCCACCTACCATCCTCTCCACATCTAGCTACCAATAATAAGAAAACCTCTGATGGCGGATTGTATTGCACCGACATTCAGCAAGCCAGCTCGAGAAAATTAGATTAATGAAAAATGAGCGCCAGGTCACGAACTTCAAATATGGGAACGCACAAACAAAACTCTTACCTTCACAGAAAGTCCTGTTCAGTATAGCTCCACAAAATCCATGAGGATGGAAAACTGAAAAACAGTGATAACTCCATTCTAAAGCGATAAATGTAACATGACAGCGGTTGATTATACACAGAACTTGTTAATGATTGGATTTCACGGTCCCACCGCTTGGATTTCGTGCTGGGTATATCGGGCGGTATTTCCCCTTGTCCACACACGATGCACACGTCCAGCAAAGCGGAGATAAGTAAAAATGCGCGCTCACGGTAGCGTGTCGTACAACTGTCTGTGATTGCGTGAGGAGAAGTGCGTTTTCTCACAGCTCGTCAATAAACGAGGCGTCTTGGTTTACTCCAACCCTGACATACTGGCGCACCGCTCTCGGCCATCTCTGGGGGCGATAACAACAGTGAAATGCTCAGCCACTGCTCTCTCTCCCTCTCTCTTTCTTGGTTTCTCCTATCCATCCCTCTCTCTGTATCACTCCCCTCCCCAGTCTCGCTTTCCATTTGTTCATTATTTTTTATCATAATGCCTAGGCCTGTATTGTAATTCATCATTTGATTTTATCATCATTCTCTAATTCCCCCTCTCTCTTTCTCTCTCTCTCTCTCGCTCTTTCACTCTTGCCGTACCCATCTCCCTATATATCCCTTCTGTTTCTCTCTTCCCTCCTCCTTTCTCTCTTTCTTTGTCTATACTTCTTAATATACGTCATTTTTTATTATTTATTACTCAGTATATCTCAGATTAATATTAGACTCTCTCTCTCTCTTTCTCTCTCTCTCTCTCTCTCTCTCTGCTTATCACTTTCTTTTCTCCTCTGCCCATTCTCTAACATTATTTTGTTTCCCTTTTCCATTTGGGGTTAATTATCCCAAAATTCCTCCCTCTCTCTCTCTCTCTCTCTCTCTCTCTGTTTCTCTCTCCTACATGCTTCCTACAGGATTTTTGAAAGAAGGAATTAATGGTAATGTTCCATGATCAAAATATCAGAGAATATTTTTCAAATATTGGAAAAAGAAAAAGACGAGAACCACCTATTAGATGTTACAGAATTATCTTTCAAATTGAAAACGATATTTTACTTTCTTCTAGTATGTTTTCTTTATTTTAAGAAGCAAACACATTATTTTGTAAAGGGTACCATGAGTATAGATAATGATATACGGGGGGAAAGGTGTAAAATCTTATGAAGCAAGACGCTTGTGTTGGGTATGCTGGGAGGAGGCACACCTTACTCAAGAACAGTATAGGAAAACAGAAAAGTCTGGAGAAATGTTGCAGCCAAGCTCCAATTTGAGGAACCTCTCGGGTAAACACGGTCAATGACACGATATACAGCCCATTTGCTCAAGTCTCTACATGACTATGGTCACGTGTTAATCTTTATTGATTTTCTGTTATATAGGCCAACATGTATTATGAAATAATGATGTTCATTAACGTAATTTACATGAAAATTGTGTCATTTCATCTCAACTCATTACTAAAATGTCCCAATTTTGTTTTAGTGTTACATGACAATGTATTTAATGTACACACGTAGATGATGCACGGGGAATTCTGTCACATTAACAAAGTGCATTGGACCCGTCCTGGTCACGTGACCAGGGAGAATGAAGTAAATGATGATGAAAGTGAAGCCGGAGACGACAATGACGACTGAGAACAGGAAGGAGACAGCCGACTAGTCTTCTTTCTTTTCTTTTTTTCCCCCCTTTTTTTTCCCCGGGCAAAGTCAAGCCGAAAGCGACAGCATGCATCCGGTAATGAATTGAATAGATTTCATGAAATGGGATAAACAACACGGGTCGCAAATTATTATGTATACAAAACAATGATTGGAATCTGTCAGTGATGTTAGATAAATAATGCAATCATGATCATTTTGATGAATTTGGTCTCAATAATATATTTTCGGTCGGTCAAAAACAGAAACACAAAGATCAAAGCGAATTTCTTAACTTTAAATAGATAGGCCTGTTGAACTTGTGGCAAATTAGATGTGTGCTAAACATGTTTAAAAACTACTATAGTACTGCTACTTCTTCTGGTTAAGCAATTCCTTCAACCAAAATCAAATTAAATACATGTTCGAAATTAATGAAAAACGATAACCTCATAAGTGAATGCATTTTGATCAATAAACATCGGTAGAATAAGCACAAGAACTTGAGATTCAGGTCAGATCAATATTTAGATCTTACGGAGATAATGTAAATGTGTATATTCATTCTGAGAGGAAAATGTATGATGTATAGCTTGCTCGAAATCAGTCCTATTTTCAAGAGTGAAAGCTTTAGCATAATCCATATTACTTGATGTAGCCAGGCAACGTGTCGTTGTAAAGTGCATCGGACCCGCGGGTCACGTGACCCGGCAATAGCCAGAAATGGGCGCCAATACTTCATCCCCTTTAATGCGCCAGCACGTATTGTTGTGGGCGCGAGATATTGAACGCCGTGTAAACCACAGGAAGAACGGGTATCCGTGTATACGGAACGGCGGAGCCAGGAGGGGGTGGGGTAATTTGAAAGAGAGGGACACCGTGCTGGGGGCTTATATGGAAGAACAAATAAGAGAGATGGAGAGAGGGGGAAGTGAGGGAACGAGAACGAGAGGAGAGAAAAGTCGAGAGAGAGAGAGAAAGAGGGGGTACGGTGATAGGGAAAACAGAGATAGAGAGATAAAGAGAGTGGTGGGGGGGGGGGGGGGGGAAAGAGAGAAACCGAACGAAAAAGAGGCAGAAAGAGGAGGAGGCAGAGATAGGCAGAGAAATTCAAATAGACATGCAGAGTCTATCGACAAACAGAAAGAGCGAGAGAGATAAAGACAGTAGCAGGCAGAAAGAAAGTAGAACAGAAATATTTTCTATTCACAACATTAATTTTGCGGAGTCTGAGCTGTCTTCATGATTAGCTCCAGTTTCACCATCAACTCATTGCCACATTTTCTAAATTACATCATACAGTCCGACCTCACTTATCCGAACTTCATTTATCCGGCCATCTCTATTAACCGGCCCTGTCTTCCGGCCAGTTCGTCATGCAATTCACCCAAAAGCCTTGGAAACAGGAACACCATGGGCAATTTTCTGTTTAATTTTATTTCATTTCATCTCTTACAAATAAAAAGATCATTTGCAATCATCAACTACACCAAGAAAACATAAATTTTACAGCCAATAGACTGCCCTACCCTATTCGTTTGCATAGAAAATGTACATTTCTCTCATATCCGGCCATTTCACTTATCCGGATGGGTGCCGGTCCCAATGCGGCCGGATAAACGAGGTCGGACCGTATTATAATCCGTTACTGCTTTCACGAAGTGACGGATGAGCGCGCAACTAAAAGAAAGTTAGTTTTGAATAAATCGCTTTCAAAGTTTTAAAGCATAATCTCTTTAATGTATATATAAAGGGTGGATAAATTTTATATCCTGGGATAGATCATATTTCAATGTTTAGTTCTATGTTTAATTACTTGCATATTTTGTTAATATTTTGGGGGAAAATGAGCTGTAAATATAACGGTCATTTCGTGAAAACACAAAATTCAAGGACGCGCTTTGATTTGCTTTCACAAAGTGACGGATCTCAGCCGCGCACGTGTAAAACATATGGGACTTGATCACCCCGCATTTAACCGTCATTTCGTGGAAACACAAATCAATTCCAGGACGCGCTCTTTTTAGTTTTCACGAAGTGACGATCTCAGCCGCGCACATAAAACATACGGGACGGCTGTAAGCCGTCACCTCGTGAAAACAGAAAATCATTTTACTAGGTATTTTCTTGTTGACGTTATCGCCATAGTTACATAATTAGACAATATTGTGGTCTGAAACTTTGTGAGGTTCAAGATGTTAGTGAATGATGTCCAAAAATGCAAAAAACTCAAAATTGAAAAAATATGCGATTTTACTCATTACCGTCACTTCGTGAAAACAGGAAGATAGGAAATGGAAGAAATTCACAGAAGCTATGAACACAGAACATAGTAATATATAATCCATTTTATATAGTAAGTCTGCTTGCACGCAAGCGACATAAACAATCTTGTGCCCCTTTTACGACACCAGCGCCCCCACAATAATTACTGGACCCACACGTCGCCACTGCATGAGTGAATGCATGATTTATACCTTTTATCTTTTAAACTACTAAAATTTGATAATTCAAGGGAGACTACGGGAAGCGAGGGTGAATTTTTGTCCGTGTATAGTATTTTTAAAAAAGATATCAATAGAAAAAATATCACATGACTTAACTTTTAATGGATAGGAAACGAATACAGACTTAATTCGTACATAATAATAATGAGCCTACGGGGGCCCTGCTTTCCTGCTTTCCTGGTAGGGCTGAGTATTCCGGGTTTCCATGACTACCAGAAAAATACTGTCTTGAATCATCTTCTATATAATGCATTTAAATCTTGTATTACACTCATTAAATGATTAAAACCAATATCGTATATGTCATGCTCTGTAAGCGTTCTCATTTTGTGTTTCAAACAATTTCTTGAGCTCGTTCTTTGTTTGGGTTTTTTTCATCACACTTGCTTCTACCAGGTATCTTGAAACAAACAAAAACAATGATTTCCTAGATTAGATGGAAGAATTAACAAAACAAAATACAAAGTGACATTTCCTGTTATGATTTATAATTCCTACAAAACTTCGAGAACATAATTTATGATAGTGACATCATACCCTCAACAGTGTCTCCAATTGCTCTGTAAGTGTCTAATCATAATGAAATGTAAACACATTTTGCAGTTGACAGTACCACTTTAAAAATCAGTGTAATATGAATTCTAATGCTTTTTCCTGTCGAGATGACGTATGCTCTTGTGTATAATATAAACATAATTTACGAGTAATACTTGCATGAATATGTTTCCTCCTCTTGGGGGGGGGGGGTGTTAAAACTGTTTCAAAAACCGAAAATTAGTCTTGATAATAATGTCTGAAAATATTAATTTCCAGATCAAAGAACAAAATTGTTCAAATTTGTTAATTGAAAGGCCGAAATGTTCATTGCCTTTTAGAGAAGAATCACTTGAAATAAAAAAGTTGAGAACCTTTTCTGATTAATGAGTATGATATCTATATTCGTATTTCACAGTGGTTAATGCAGACACTTGGAATATGCCACGATTTAATAAGAATAGAAGTAACACACAGGTACAATTATTTCTTGTCAAAAAAAAAAATACACTCTAATCAGGCCAACAAAAAAAAATTGTTTGGTTGTCCTCCAGTGACATTTTTTTAAAAGAGGGTCGGTCGGTCGGATTTTTGTTGTTGTTTTTTTTTTAACACTGAGAAAATAAAGGAGGCAAAGCAAGCTTCAATATTTAAGGTTTCACGAGGAGTCGTGTTGGTGATTTCAATATCCTGCTTGCTGCTCTCAACCAATCCAGAGTGCGTATTTTCTGTAGCTTGATATTTTAAAAGCGATGATTTTTTTCGATAAAACTATTCATGAAACGCTCCCAAAGCAAGGCGATGTGACGGCTGCTAGAACGTACCAGCTAGCTCCGCTGATTTCTACTTTGCTAGCAGCTTTGCCACGTTAAGTTTTGCCGTGGTTGCTGGGCTTTGTTCGCTTTTCCACGTAAGTTTTGCCGTGGTTGGGTTTTGAAAAAAAAAAAAAAAAAATGGGTCGGCCCCATTTCAGAGGGTCGGTCTGTCGAGGACAACCAAACAATTTTTTTTTTTTTTTTTTGGGGGGGGGGCCTCATGCTAACTCAGTAAAGAAAACTTCGATTTAAAATGAAATGTTTAAACAGTTAAAATAGAGAAAACTGTCTGAGCATTTGTGACAGCCAGTAGCTCGCAATCTAAGGATCTTGTCTTATCTCAAAATAGGAGAGAGGCTTATCGCTTACACCTACACTATCACGTGACGAATTTTACAGCGTGAGAAGATGGTGCGAAATTCTCCCAAACGCCACCAGTAAATGAGAGAGTTTCCAATCGTGTTAATGGTCACTGTGGTGAACCAAACTAGGATGAAACAAGACAAAGTAGATAAATCATCTCCCTTCAAAGCATACAGGACAAAAAGCGTGATATCTGGTACCACTGATAGAACTAACGTTGTCCCTAAAACGAGAGCATAGGTCCGCAAGACGCGCTTGTTTTCTTCTCTTCGTTGTCGCATTCGATAGTTATCACCACGTGGTGGTCGGGCAATGGCTCTGTATACCAGAAAATAAGCAAAGCAGGTGAAGACAACAAAAATGTTGCACACGTAAAACCGTTCATTTCTTGGGTAGGGGTGGAGCTCAATGCCTGCAGATACAGCTACCATGGTAAACCAGGTTAAGATGCAAATAATGATTCGACGGGTCTTGGTGAGGATGTTTTTGACACCAAAAGGATCGAGCTTGAAGACAATGAGCTGATCGACAGCTACAAGGAACACACTTCCGACTGATACAATTCGTGAGGTTGTAGAGGATATGTACAAAATACTTTCCCCATGATAGTCGAACTGTAATAAAAGAGAAGGATATATTTTCTGTTAAAATGGGTGTTTTTGTTCCCATTTTGGTTGATTTCAAGACGATCTATATTTTCAGATTTCATAGGAAAAATACAGGTAAAATAGAATAATACAGTATTCTGTCCATTTCAATTTTATGAGTAGTTCCTACAACCAAAGACTCAATATTTTGACAACATACAAAGATGCATTATTCCTAGAGAGTTCTTTCATATACACCAAATGATTTGTGTTCAGATATGTCGTTATGTCGAGTGGTTTAAACACTTGACTGGGGATGCTAAGATCATGGGTTCGAGCCTCGATATGGAACAAATCTCTTCTGGAATAACTCTACATCCCTGTGTCACTCTTTGAGACCGCATTAAGCAAAACATGGGTACCTGGAAGGTCCTATCAGTTCAAACGCGCTCTAAGCGATAATGTTTGCCGGAGTTATAGGCGGGATGATCTTTTCCAAACAACTTTTGAAGCGCTTAGAGACGATTATCATAATGTTATTTGCGCTAAACAAGAACAGATTATTAACATCATTCCAATTTCCTTCTTCTAACTATTATTATTGCTATTGTCATAATCATTATTTTTTTTCATGATTCATGATTCATGATTCTTAATACACATCTTGGGTCTTATATCTCTTATCGATTTTTATAACTATATATAGCTTTATGACAATGACAAATTCAACATACCTGCAAACCCCACCTTACCAACATCACAACATCAAGCACGCAGTCAGCGAGGACGATGTTAAAAGGGAAAATGAAGCGTTCCTTTCGAAGTCGACGATGACAGCCAATTGCGAGTAACGTGGTGACGGTAAACACAAAACCAATAGCTGATGTGATCCCCAGTTTATGTTTTAGTGGAAGATTCGTCTTCTCTTCACTTACATTGTAGTAATTTTCTATGCTAATATCGTTCGGGGGTTTCCTAATGGAGTTCAATCCGTTATCCATTTGTGAGTTTGATATTCGTAAACTAATCCTTAAAGGGGGTACCCAATGCTGAAACAATGTTAGTTCATTTAAAAGATCATGATTTTATTAGAAGAAAATCATCTGCCTTAAATTTTTTTTTAAATTCGTGTTGCCAGAAAATCCCCGAAATATGGTAAGATTTCAGGATATTTTGGCCCCTCAGCTGTGTCCCAATTTCAGCTAGGTAACCACAATGACGTCAAAGTGGTTACCTTGTCGCGCAATTATAGCAAAATGCGCGCAAGGTGTAATGCATTTTGTACAGTCTAGCGCGCAACACATCTGCAATATGCGAACCTGGGTAACCACTTTGACGTCATTGTGGTTACCTAGCTGAAATTGGGACACAGCTGAGGGGCCAAAATATCCTGAAGTCTTACCATATTTCGGGGATTTTTCTGGCAACACGAATTTTTAAAAAACTTAAGGCAGATGATTTTCTGCTAATAAAATCATGATCTTTTAAATGAACATATATTGTTTCAGCATTGGGTACCCCCTTTAACATACAGCGGTATAAGCCTCAGTATAATAAAAATTAAGCGAGACAAAAATTTATCACAAATTTATTCGTTCCAGTTGTTTCAAATATCCATAAAGAATGCAAATCAGATATAGTGTGGTCAGAAAGTATCCCGTTTTCTCCCTGTTCATTGGTATTTTCTGGGGAGCGTTTCATCAAGCGTTTTGTCAGTGATTTTTACTAACAAATTTTCTCTCAGCCAATCAGATGCGAGGATTTCAGTAGCTTATAACAGTTGTCGGTAAAAATCACTGACAAAACGCTTGATGAAACGCTCCCCTGATGAGAATACAATAAAATGCGGCGTCAATACTTCCGCTCACAAACGAGTGCGCATGCATGCCTGAAACTTTTCCGATGTCCATGATAGGATAAAGTCGTTCATAATTTCATTAAAACCCAACAATATAATAACACAACTAAGCCTTCCAATTATAGAATCTTTGCGAGATCAATACCCGCTTTTTATTTCTAAGATTGATCTAATATAATGATCACGTATCACGTATTTATCATAAACACTGTAAAAAAAAAAATAATGCCCAACTCGAGGGTAATATTGCGTCCGACCAACTTTTGGACAATTAAAATAATGCTTAACTTGGGTGATTTTTGCTTAATTTGTAGTAAAAAGTGATCGTGATTGGACAGAATATTACCTAAGGTGGGCATAAAATTGCAGCTAAGTTCAGTTCACATAAATAGCCTAATGTGGACATTTTTTTTGTTGTTTTTTTGTGTGCAGAATACAAAATAATTCTCCAAATTATTGAGAATTAATTAGTGCAGAATACAAAATAATTCTTCAAATGACTGAGAATCAATCGGTGCAGAATACAAAATAATTCTCCAAAAATTACTGAGAATCAATAATATTGACACCCTTTGGGTGGTTTATAGGTGTCTTTACAGGAAGAATGGGCCCACTTCCATCAATATTGACGATAAAATATAGAAATTGCCACTATTCCGACAGGTGCAGGTATAACACGATACGTTGAATACATGCCTCAGTGTGAGTCAATAAAAATGAAACCCATTATCAAACCCCGATATAACTAAGTGAAATCGTTGAAATGTAATATAATTGTATGGTGTTTGATAATGTCTTTTTTCAGTTGATACGCTGTTCGCCAAAATCCGATAATGAGTGACTGAGCACTGGCCAATGTTCAGAAGCATTTCAAATTCGTCTTTGCCCAAGTTTGGGCGGAGTGGTGTTCAGGAATTACTTTCATCATTTGTGAGTGCATTCAACTGGAATGGAATTTAACCAACCTTGGGTTGACCATCCCATTTCACTCAAAACTTGGGCAGAGGCAAATTTCACATGAAGCAGGGAAAATGTTACTGTTCAGCTGTCCATAGTCGGATTTTATTGATCAAGGTGTCAAATTAAAGGAAACATGATATTTTACAATGTGAATATCTTTGATTAAATATATATGTACTAATTTATTTAAATGATGTTTAAGGTTGAATCGGGGGGGGGGGTGTTTCATCAAGTGTCTTGTCGGTGATTTGTTCTCAGCCATTCAGATGCAAGGATTTCAGTAGCTTATAACAGTCATTGCAACTTGTCACTGATGAAAAGTTTTATGAAACAGGGCCCATGGTTTCCTTTTTAGTGACTCACACTGTATAATTATTTGCCCATCTATAAGCCTTTTAGGTGTCCAATAATCTTTTGTTCTCTCCTCCTATACTGTGAATATTGTGATTGATGCTATTTGAGGCATGGTTATGGATATTGATATAGACATGAAGAAAGGGATGATATATTTAGCCCCCGGGGGGGGGGGGCACTCAGGTATATTGGCGTACACATGCGTGTCCATGGATTTAAAAAATGCCCCCTAAACAAGTTTCATACTTTGGTGAAAAGACACCCCTTAACAAGGATTTCGCGTGCTCTTTTTTGTAAAAATTACCCCTTAACGAGGATTTCGCGTGTTTTTTCATAAAAATTACCCCCTAAACAGGTTTGATTGAAATATTACCCCCTAAACAAGTTTGTCTTAAATATTACTCCCTAAACAAGATTAACTTAACCAACATAAAAAATACACCACTTGAATTCAAGATCACTTTTTGCAAACTGACATATTCTTCACCTTTGGTGGATAAATTCTTCACACAAGGCAAACATTGCCGCCGGAATGAAAATGACCCCCTAAACGCGTTTGGCCGCATTCCGTTCAGCACCCCCTTTTTGTTGAAAATCAGCGTTTTCGGACCCCTTAACACGTAACGCGTGTTACGCGTCCTGGATGAAAAAAAGACCCCTTTTTACGCGTTTTTTTGGACGCGCATATACCTGAGTGGCCCCCCCCCCCCCCGGATTTAGCCCATCACCCCCTCCCACACACACCCACAAACTCCAATATACACTTCAGAGAAGCATACTAAGATAGAGTAAAATGACAGAGCCGGGTAGCAGAGAAAGAAATAGAGAAAAAAAAGAAACAGTAGTGTGTGTGTGTGTGCGCGTGTGTGTGTGTGTGTGTGTGTGTGCAGTGGCGGATCCAGGGGGGGGCCCTACCCTGGGACCAAAACGGGGCCCAAAAAATGTTGAAGACCATTTTTTTATTATTTTTTTTTTTTGCTTGTCAGAGATTTTTTGAGTTAAAAAGGGGCCCAAAAATGCTGAGGATCTTTTTTTTTTTTTTTTTTTCTGCTTGTCAGAAAATTTTGTGAATATTGAGCCCCCTCCCTCAAGAAATCCTGGATCGTCAACTGTGTGTGTGTGTGTGTGTGTGTGGTAGGGGGTGCGCATGTGTGCGTGTGTGGCGGGTGTGCAAGGGTGAGCTGCTTAAGACCTCGTTGGAGAATGTTACCAACTTTGTTGGAAAATTCCCCAATGCTTAGTCATAGAAAGAAGCTTCATACATGGTATCACTGAAGAAGAATTGGAGGTGTCGTGGTATTGTGGTATAGTGGTTCATTCACTTGACTCTCAATCCAAGGGTTGAGGGTTCGAATCTCAGCCCGGCACTAACGTCTTTTGGCAAGACATTAATCCACATTTGCCACTCTCCACCCAGGTGTCAAATGGGTACCTGGCAGGATTTATCCTTGAAATGCACTGTGCGCTGATTACGGCTGCCGGAGCTAAAACCCAGGGTAATAATATCCAAACCCTTTGGAAGCGCATATAGGGACGTTATATCATAATGTGATATGCGCTTTACAAGAACAGTTTATTATTATTATTATTATTATTATTATTATTATTATTATTATTATTATTATTATTATTATTATTATTATTATTATTATTATTATTATTATTATTAACTGTATTGTAGTATTTTGATGAAAAGAACCCAACGCAAGTCACTCTCTCTCTCTCTGTCCTCATCTTGCCTGATATATCCCTTCCTATCTCCTCCAGAAATGCCCTGCACCTACTTTTGTTTTCAAAATTCATGCACAAAATGCACTTCTCTTGCTTTACTCTACTCTCTTGTCAAAACACATAACTTTCACTACCATTTTGTTTCTGTTGAAATATTGCACTTGAATTCAAACAATATTAAGTACTGTGAATCTCTGATAACAGCGGAGGAAAGAAAAAGAAGAAGAAGAAGAAGAAGAAGAAGAAGAAGAAGAAGAAGAAGAAGAAGAAGAAGAAGAAGAAGAAGAAGAAGAAGAAGAAGAAGAAGAAGAAGAAGAAGAAGAAGAAGAAGAAGAAGAAGAAGATACTGCAGCGAGCCTGCCTCGTCGCCGATAGAGGGCGACAAACATTTATTATAGAATTTTAGCTTTTCATATCAACTATTTTATTTTTATCTTTCTTTTGTCAAGGATGCCGATTTATAAAGACTCGCTACAAAAGTTATACTAAACTTGGATTCGTTATAATCAAAGTATATGATTGAAATTGGTGATTGGATGTAATAGATGTTAATGGAGCTACACAAAGAAAAACACAGGTTTTGGATAATGATTTAAGTTTGAACTCAAAAACAAAAACTCATCTTTTATTCAATATTTTACATCATTCACAAAAGTCGCCACTGTTACAACTTAAGTTCTTATCACTGTAATTACTATCTAACAATGTCTAGTATTAATTACAAGCGTTTTTAATGCTTTTTACCAATATATTTCCAAAGAGGATTATGTTTTTTAAGTTTCTAATAGATAGAATGGGTCTTATACTATATAGCAAACTTTGATTTATTTATAAGGCCATACCGAATAAGTTAATACACGAAGTTCATTTGGTCTATTATGCTAGTTCTTCTAATATACTATATACTGTATATTAGTTCACACCTCAATGCACTTGCATCATGTTCCAATGAACCGTCAGTATTTATAGATGTGTGTGGGTGTATGGTGGTTGATCCAGTGTCCGAACACTTTTCAGAAAATCAACGATAGCAAATAAAATATGAAACGAATATCTGTCAAACTATACATATTGAATGCTCAAAGTCCTACAAAAAAAGAAGTTGATGGAATTTTAAAAAGACAACGTAGATTTAATACGATATTCCCATCCGAGTGAACCCCTTCCCAACGACGCGGCGTTTTGGTCCCTTGAAAAAGGTACCGTAATTCCGAACGTGTGAAACCTATGGGAAAAAGACACAACCTTGGTATCAATAGTGTGGTTTTCATACGCGTAATCCCACGCGTATGAAAACCCATTTTAGGCGCTTAACTTTACACGTTCGGTAATACAATCTGTTCGGAGTTACAATACTTGACTATACTTGTGTGCTTGTGTGTTGGACTGTTTGTGTGTCGTGCCGGTGGTATGAAATAAAAGAAATAAAATATCATTGTCATTGGCATTGTCATTGTCATTGTCAGTCGGTGAGGGTATGTGTGTGTATCAATGGTGTGTATGACTGTCCTACTATATATACCATTGTACCGTACTACTGTATGCACTATACCGTACTGGGATTTTATATTTCTCCTTTTTTTTTTTCCTTTGGTTTTTTTTTCCTGTTCTTTCTTTTTATTTTCTTTATTTGTTTAACTTTTGCCTACATTTTTGTTAGTCTATTCACGGAATCCCCAAATATCCTGGAAAAATCCTGGAATTTTTTCAATTCCTGAAATTATCCTTGAAAACCTCAAAAACTCCTGGAAACTCCTGGATTCCAGGAGAAGTGGAAACGCTGGAGCCAGCCGAGCTCGTGAAATCTACTATATTTATGCTCTCTATGCGTACGTGGGGGAAAACCTATTGCGTACACGATCTCTGATTGGCCTATACGTAACTACAGCGCGACGCGCCTTTTTCTTGCACGTCGCGGAAACCTAACTTAACGATAAAATGTTAAGAAAGATGCTTATTTATTCTTCTTTGAATACATCATATAACAAATGAAATATCCTATACCAAATACAAATTTATATTACAATGCTTTATATAATTATCAGATTATAACTTATACCAATGAATTCATAATAAGACATTTAACTTGTAATTTATGCTTTTGTTGGATCGAAATGCATTACACGTAAACAACACGTCATACGCGAATGCGCGTACGACGGACTCGCTTTGAATCAAACTGGATCAAAACAACGCAACTATTTCTAATATTTATCGTCAAATATTACATGAAACATCCAGACATGCAGCTTACTGTTTGAATAATTTCCTAGTCTACGGAATTCCTCAGTTATTTGTGATAACTGATTTCATAAAAGCTATATTTGGATGTACATTTGGAACAAATCAAAGTGTCGGAATAAATCACTTCGCTAGTTTTACATAGTCCTACCTGGCAGAGCGAACTGTAGTGTATGATACACATATGGTGGTGTGACCATATTTCGCGCATGTCCGAAGTTCGCGCACAGGGTAATATCTCAAAAACTAGAAAGAATTTCGAAAATCTGATAGCACCAATCGATAGAGGAACCTAAAATTATCTAGGGACAAAATTTTCTTTCAAATTGGGTGAGAAGTTTTGAAGATATTGACGAAAAATCGGCAAAATTTGCTACTTTTTTACGTCCGTTTCCGAAAATATGAAGTACCGACAAGGGTCTAGAAATCGTCATTTTGAGAGAAGATGTCATCAAACTTGTAAGTAAAGCATGATACCAAATGATTGTATGATAAAATTGCCTTGCAAATGATGTAAATAGCTTACCTTTGATGGATTGTTATGTTGGATTAAGTAGATGCAAACTCGCGTGCGTGAAATAAGGTCTCGCTGTTTTCATGACCCATTTTCAGTTCCATGCGCGTAGCGATCCGACATCAAATTTTGCAATCGGGATATCTCCGAAATTCTTAGTCGATCAGCTTCCTTCTTGGACACATTTGCAGACTAATATTTAGCTTTCATTTTGGTATGAATCGTTTTGAATAAATTACTGTAGAATATGAGAAATTACAGATGGAATTTCACATTCCTAGAAATTTTTAAAATGTGCGCGAAATATGGTCACCCCATCATACAAGGTAAGCTATACGTTATAACACCATCGCGTATAATAAAAGTAAAAGAGACGGGGTCGGCTCGTTACAATACTTTGATTTACTTTGAGTGTGCAGTATATAGTAGTTTGGGCGGAGAAGGAAGGTGAGTTGTGCGTGTGAGTGTTGATGTGGGTGCGTAAGTACTATCATGTATATATGTATTATATTCCTTTATAATGAAAAGATGTAATGCAAAGATATAAATAATTGATTTTCTTAATTTATGAATACAGAATTATAAGTACATCGAGGGTAGCGACAAGCATCATACCCTCATTTTTATATACTGTTGCTGCATAAGTGGCTTTCACTATGAAATGTAACACTCAGGTTTGCGTCAGAAAAGCAAGTTCGACTAATAATTATGAACTTGAAATTATTGTATTTTCGAGCAAACCGCTTCCTATGAATTCTAAACACAATTATCGAGATAAATATACTTTCCTGAACAAATGTTAAATTTGGAACATGCATTTTCAAAAATTGTTTGATAATATCTATAGGGATTGCAACATGTATTAAGAGAAATGACACTGTTCAATATGTGATTTAAAAACCGACGTAGTTTACATATGTCATTTAAGAAGCCATATAAGATAGTTGTAGCAACAAAGAAAAATTCTGGCCTTCCAGCCAAGGGAATTGTGAAGCCATAAAATTTAACCAACTCATGTACTTCGAATTGTATAATATTTACATTTACTATGGGCAATAACTTACTCATAATAGATATATCTGTGAATGTTCTCAATCATTCACGTAGTATAACATTGAATAACAGTGAAACGTCGCAAGCTAAAACTAAGTAAGTCCAGTTGACTTGTTTATAATATTCAATGTTACTCATAATAGCTTACTCTCAATACAATCATAATTTGATCTCTCAACAAACAGAAATAGCATTCAGTCTGACACTACTGATTAAACATTTTATATCTTGAGAAGATAGCTCGAAATTCTCTCAAACGCCACCAGTAAATGAGAGCGTTTGCAGTGGTGTTTATGGTCAACATGATAACCCAAACTTCGTCGAAACATGGAGGTAAATCATATCCCGAAATGATATTTATCACTAAAAGGGTAACATCTGGAAACATGACGAGGACCATTGTTGTTCCAAGAACGAATGCGTAGGTACGAAGCACTCGCTTAACATTCTCTTTTCGTCGTTCTCCTAGCTGATGGTTACCACGAGGAAGTGTTCTAGCAATGACTCTGTACACCAGACAATAAGTGATGCAGGTGAGGAGTATTAAAGAAGTGCAAATGGAGAATCGTTCATATCTAAATTGAGAATCGAGATGCATGAAGGTAGATACCACTATCATGATCACCCAGGTTAGGATGCAAATGATGATTCGACGGGTCCTTGTGAGGATGTTCCGGACACCAAAGGAATCGAACTTGAAGACAATGAGTTGATCGACAGATACAAGGAACACACTTGAAACCGATACCATTTGTGAGGCTTTGAAAACTATGCCTAAGTGCAATATCACTGACGGATCAAAGTCTAACTGTAATAAAAGAGAAGTCATAGAATACATTTAATTTTATTTCTCATGTTTAAGTGAACGTTTTAAAAATAACACAACTTACAAAAAAAGAGGAGTATGATTATCAAATCGCTCGTTTAAATATGTCATTCCCATATTGATACACGAGACTAGGGACATTGCAGGGGATATCTCCATTGACTGACAACCCACAAGGCCGACAGCCCACGAGATTAGCGGCCAGGGAGACCGACATCGTCGTCTATTATCATCTCTCACATCCCTCATGGATGTATCCGTCTTTTATTAGTTGTCCACTGTCCAGATTTTTTCCCCCCTATGCAAGTGTTAAAGAATGAAATAAATGTATTGTGTCTTTCGAAAAATTTCCTTTCTGGTATAAAAACCTTCGTCACACGTGGCTTTCTTCCTGTTTTATCAAAAGCTCGGCTCATACAAGGCGTCATTTCAATTGCGTCATTACATGCCCTAATCGAGTGCCGATGTCACATTATGTGACAGATAGCATGGATAGACTTGTCATTTTCATTCACCAATTGCTCGACCACAGGAAAGGTATATATTGGTCAATGTATATCAAAATTTTGAGCATAAATCAAGAATTCTAAATATACGATTCTTATTATATTCTACCATAGAAATTTTCAGAGAAAAGTGCTGATTTGTAAAGAGATATCACCTTATTTCAACATTAAACAATAGTAAACAAATGAAAAACAAAAAAATAATGGACAAAAAATAAACTCAAATGTAACTTTCACTAATTCTTATGCATAAAGTTTGGTAAAGTAATAATATTCGGTATCATAAGAAATGGTACTAAATTTCCTATAAGTATTGTACACAATATTTTGTGAAATGACAGATGGTTAATGAAGTGCAGACATTTGAAAAGTAAGCATTGATCACATTTTGGTAAAATTTTGAAGAAAGCTAAACCCCGTGGCACGGTAAGCGTTAATCCATACATGCCATATGCCAGTTATTGAAATAATTGTTTGTACGGTTCATTTTGCAATCACTTTTTAAACGATATCACTCTTTCATGACGTGCAGAAGACCGTAGCAGACAATGATTCGGTCATTTTGATGAACTTATAGGACTGCGTCAGGGACTGGTACGGTCGAAATAACGCCTCGTGTGAGTGGAGCTTTATTCTACCGATATCTTAAAGATCCGTACTTTATACCATGGCAGCATTTTACATACCTGCATGTACCATCTTCTACAAAAAAAAAAAGACAACATCCAGCGAGGACGATGTTGAAGGGGAAAATGAAGCGTTTCTTTCGAAGTCGATGATTACAGGCGATTGTGAGTAATGTAGTGATGGTGAAAACGATACCAGAAAATGCGGTGATCCCCCATACATATATAAGTGCATTGCGTGTCTTCCCTTGACAGCCATGTATGAATTCAAAGTCATTCCTTAGGCATTAACGGTCGTGCCAGTTGTATCATTTCCGTAAAAGGTGTCATTAAACATGTTGAAGTCAATATCGGTGCTAAAAGTCAACATTATGAACAAATCCTTAACGCGTATGTTATGACATTAAGTGCGGTTGAATGGCATCTACTGTAAAATAGATGAATTGGTCAAACGTGTAGTTGTTTAAAATTTTGGCATTATCTATATAGAATTTTAGTCTGACATAGCATGGAAATGTGTCTTATAATCGAATTAAACAAAAACAGAGCAGCATCACTAGTTTAGCTCAAACTAAACAGTTTTATTTGTCAAGATCGGCAGCAAAGCTGTGCGTCTGTGCCAATTACAAAAATAGAATACGCCATCAAATCTCCTCCTACTACTTTTCTCTAAAGCTTTTCACATGATTATCACGTGATTCAAGTTGCATAGCATTCAACCAATGGGATAGACCATTTAGCAATAACGTCTTTTTCCAGTTCAGTTGTGCATTGTTAAATTTTTGTGTATTATAAAGCACCGCATTTCAGAATAAGTGAATATCTCGGGTTGTGTTTCAAGGGCAACTATCCAACTTCAGAATTAGGGGGGGGGGGGGAGGGGCAACGCATAACTCGTAACTTAACACTCCATAGGACACAACTGACTACTTCGAAACAGGGGGAGGGGATGGGTGTCACCCCCCCCCCCCCCTCCCCTCAAAATTGTTATCGGCAAATGCGCCACCTCTGTCGGCAAAAAGAAAGGAGGGGAAAAAGAGAGAGGGAAAAGGAAAGAGAAAAGGAAAAGGAGAAAAGAGAAAAGATAAGAAAAAAGGAAAAGAAAAAGTAAAAGGGAAAGGAAAGGAAAACAAAAACAGAAAGAAAAGAAGGAAAGGAAAAGGGAAGGAAAGAAAAAGAAGGAAAAACTGGCCATTTTTTTTTTTTTTTTTTTTTTTTTTGGTGTTGTTCGCTCACCAAATCACTGGAATGTTTATAATTTTCGGGCAAAATAAGTCCCCCTTCGGCAATGAGCTGCACCCCCCCCCCCCCCCGGGGAATTTCAAAGTTCCGATATTCATATTCGGGAAGCGAGGTGCTAGCATATCCACATATTTGGGAAGAAAGGTTCCCAGATAATTATGTAACTTATGTATGTAACTTCTATACCTTTTTATAAATAATAATTCTCGCTCGCAAAAATTTGGAAATTGAAAAGTTGATATTCGGGCAAAAGGCGTCAGCCCCTCCATGCGAAAATGGGCACGTATCATCAAGATCTCTATGTCTGCGATTTTCTTTTATTATTATTTGTAGGGGGAGAGAGATTAGGGTGCAGCATTTTTGTCTTCAAATTTGAGTATCACACTCCCCCCCCCCCCCCACCTCTCCATTCAAAATATTCTAGCGACGCCCCTGCTTCGAAATAACCAAGGGGAAGAGGCCCTCCTCACCCTAATCGACTCCCGAAGTCGTGTAGGTGACATAACCGGAAGAAAGGGTCAATTTCAATCAGTATCGACAAAAGAATCAAGAAAAATGCTGCTATACTCCTGAGAGGCACCAATTCTATGAGATGACTAGCATAGGACTATTTTCATTTTGTGAGGGATGCAGACCCGACCCGATGAAAATGGCAATTGTACCAGTAACCGAAGAATCCATAATTCTACCGGTGCTTCGAAAAAATGCAGGTACATCATTAAGTGATTTATATCCTTGCAGGGTATATTTGATTTATAAACTTCATCACAAAATTAAGGACTGAAAGCACCGGCGTACTTGTGTGTGTGGGGGGGGGGGGGGCTTGGGGGCTGCAGCCCCCCCAAAAGTTCCACGCCAAAAAAAGGGGGGAAATGAAAAAATAAAAACAATAATTTAAAAAAAAAAAAGAGAGAAAAATTTGAAATTACCTTCCGGATATAGGTCTCCCACAGTGACGAATGAGTCGGCGCTAGGGGTGATCGATATCTCGATATCGCTTTCTACCTGTGACGTCATTTTATAGTACAAAAAATTTGTCATGATTATATAAGTTTGCACATATGATTCTGGGATATGAATATACTTGTTTATGTTAACTCATTTTGATTATTGTGAAGATGTTATTTTGAAAATCGAAGTAAAAAAAGGCATGGGTGTCGATCTCGGAGGGGGGGGGGGGGGTGAGGGGTATATATCAACCAAAAAAATGAGGTGGGGGATGGCCTGTATTATCATCCCCCAATATTTTTGGATAAAATAAATAAGAATTATGATACTTTAATTTAAAACTAATAATTTTCCCAACTCATTATGTTTGATATTGAAATACCATCACATTCTTTAATGATTAGAAGTAAGGAAATAAGAAATGCTATAATTTCAATGCAAAAAACATCGAAGAAATTTCGTTCGCTCGCATTGTTATTCTCAATTAAGGGGTTCCGTCTATTGGCGTAGATCCGTGCATTCCTTCTTTTCATTAAAAACCATTTTGGGAAGCTCTAAAATGCAAGTTTTATAGACAGATTTTTGAAGAATTCCTTGGTGCGGAGGGGGATATCCCCTCCCACGCCCTCGCGGTCATCCCCCAATCATGAACACGGATCGACACCCCTGAAAAAAGGAATCTTAAAAAACAAAAAACAAAACAAACGGGGTATATCCTGGATATACTCCACTCCATTTTGTTGTTGTTGTTTTTTTGTTTTTGTTGTTGTTGTTGTCCATGCCGTTTCTGTTTTTCTTTTAAATTGTGATTTTCATAATTATCCAACAAGATCTGTGAGAGACATCCATATTCCTAGACATAGAACAGTTACGTTTCAACATAATATTATTTTTTGGAACCAAACTCTGGAACAATTTAAATGACTCTATTAAAACATGCTCTTCACTCCATACATTTACTCGTACTGTAAAAAAAAAAAAATATACTGGGTACAATACAGTCAGTAGCACATATTGCAGATGTCTTTTCATTTTTTCCTTTTCTTTTCTATTTTTTAAATTATTTTTTTAGAGTTTTTATATTTTATGATTTTTGTATTTCATATACGTAAATATGTATTGTAAAGGAGACCCTCCCACAAGCCCATAGGCGCCGGAAGTGGGGGGGGGGGGCAGGGGGCGGTCGCCCCCCCCCCCAACGAAAAAGTGGGGGGGGGGGGGCAAAATGCATTTTCGCCCCCCCCCCCCTTAAAAAAAAAAAAAAATCAGTAGTAAAGGAGTAAAAATCGTGTGCATATTAAAAGCTTGTTTTATTACGTAATTGTAAGCCTTTGTATTCATTTTTCGTATATTCATGGAGATCACTGAAGACAGATAAAGCATTTAAACTTTAAACTTTAACGTAGTGGAGGTTTTGTATTAGACGCAAGGTTGCCAGAGTTGGCAGAATTCTGCTTTCTGGCAGAATTTTGACCGCTTTAGCATAATTTGACAAAATTTAGCAGAATTTTAGCATAATTCTGGTGTTTTGTTTTTTTTTGCTTGTCAGAGAATTTTCAAGTAAAAATACACCCCAAAAATGCTTGTCAGAGAATTTTTGAGTAAAATTTTGATTTAGCAGTAGGATCTGTATTGTTGTGAGAGGGTGGGAAAGCGTGTGTGTTTTTTTAGGGGTAAGAAGACACGAGCCCTTGAAAGGTGAGCCCCCTTGAATGTTTGCCCCCCCCCCCCCAATCCCAAACTGCTTCCGGCGCGCCTGCACAAGCCATGTGCTTCCTGGGACCTTCGTCCCCTTTCACCATGTTTTTTTTTTGGTTTTTTTTTGTTGCTTTGTTTTGGCTTTTTTTTTTGTGAATGTACATTTCATTTTGTATTTACTTGATTATGAGAAGGAAATAAATGTATTTTGAATCTGAATCTGAATATGAAATCTAATGCCGATTGACATCACGCCGCATAGTTGAAGTATTTTAACCCTGGCCAATACTTGCACGATACTTTTTTTGTTTTGTTTTGTTTTGTTTTATTATCGTATTATATCGTTTACATTGATGAACAACAGTAATAAATAAATTTTATTCTCCTTGCAACAGAAATTAGTTTATGCCACGAAATATGTTTCTTAGTGGAATGATCGAACTCACAAACAGACAAAAACAAAACAAAACATCGTATTTTCTGTATTTAGGATTTATGATTCTGATAATATTAATAGTACATTTCGAATAGCGACATCACACCCTCACAGTATACTTTTACCGCAGAAGTGGCTATTTACAGTGAAATATAACACTCATGTTATTGTCAAAAAACATTTCGATGAAAATTTGAATTTTGATTTCCTTGCTCTTTTGAGCAAACCGGCCTATATGAATTCTAAACATATTTGTTGAGGTACACTCTCCTGTACAGATTTAAAATGTGAAATGATAATATTTTATATATTGTATTGATAATGATAGTTTGAAAGTTATTCTTTGTGCATATTAAGTTTTATACATTATGGTTAGTTAAAGGGAGATAAATTCAGTTCAATTCAATTCAAAGGAATTATTGCTCCGACAAATTGAGTTTGTCGGAGGCCGAAGTACTTTTTGTTAGCATTAAAAGAAAAGATCCCTCGCTCTCCCACCAACAAAATAATGAAACAACAGAAATTTGATCAAAATTATCCAAACTTATTTGTAAGTATGATCGTATGATCCTCTCAAAATTTGAACAATGGAGGCAGAAAACCAGCGGTACAGATTCTTGATTATTTTTTAGATAATGTGCACATTTTATATTCTACCAAATCAGATCTCAAGAATGCATTTTCGTAGAACCATCTCAAACGCGATCCAACAGTCTTAGATATAATGTCTAAGAAATATTTCCATTTTGCAATTTTTTTTCATTATTTGACTCCTATTTTTATAAAACATGAACAAAAGGCATCAACACGCTTCATAATACTACATTGCCTGTATACCATTTCTATATTCAAAATATAAGAAGGGCATATCGTATTTTATTCCACTTTTATTCAAATCCATGAATCTCTTACACTTCCAAACCTCGAATAATTGACCTTGATATAAATCTAGAATTCAAAACAAAAACAAATAAACATGGGTTTAAAAAAAAAAAAACTTAACTTACTTTATTTGGAATTTGCAAAACTCCATCATTAGCCTTAGCATACAACAGAATTGACCCCTCTCTACAAATAACAAGCGTTTACTATATAACGATAGGACATGGTGGCTTTTTTCTAAGATATGATAGTTTGAGCTTTCCTCTTTTCTTTTTTTTTTCTTCTGTTTTTGGTCCTTGCTTCCCTTTTTATTCTATTATGCAACAGGAAATGTAGCATAATGCTAATAGAACGATTAACTCCCCAATAAATCCAATTATTAAAATTCTTTCTAACACGATAAAAACTATTTTCGAAAAATCAACTGAAGGCAATTTCAATAGCCCTGTCTATCACCTTTAGAAATGTGCAAACATTACAATGGCATATTACGTAATCCGAACTTGATTTCTATGGGCAGTACAATAGGCCTTTGAAAATGCCCTTGAGTTTTTTTTTCGAAAGTAGTTTTTATCGAGTTAACTGTAATCTCAAGTTAAATGGCTAAGAAAATAATCTTACCGTGACAAGAAGACGACGGAATTTCACCAAGAAAAAGAGGACAGTGTCGGTTATAAATCATGGGCAACAGCTTGCCATCTTAGTATAATGTTATCTATCAAGTAACAGACATAATCATGATAACATTTGTTTCTACGATATCATCTGACCAATATTCCTACAGCTCAGGAAGATGGCCCGAAATTCTCTTGTACGCCAACAGTAAATGAGAGTGTTTGCAATCGTGTTAGCGATAATCATGATTACCATTACTATTTGCACACAATATTTAGGTATGAAATAAATGTCCCTAACCACAATTAGGATGCGAAGTGTAATATCTGGAAACGTATAGAGAAACAAAGTTGTTCCTAAAATGAGTGCGTAGGTCCGTAGCACTCGCTTGGCATTCTTCTTTCGTCGTTCTCCAAGCTGAAGGTTACCACGAAGGGGAGCTCTAGCAATGGCTCTGTACACCAGTATGTAAGTGATGCATGTGAGGAGAACTGAAAGGGTGCATATAAAGAATCGCACATATCTTTCTTCAGGATCGAGCTCCACGAATGTAGATATTACAAGCATAATCGCCCAGGTTAGGATGCAAATGATGATTCGACGGGTCTTGGTGAGGATATTCCGGACACCGAAGGGATCGAGCTTGAAGACGATGAGTTGATCGATAGCTACAAGGAAAACACTGCCAGCTGATACCATTTGTGAGGCTATGGAAAGTATGCCCAAGAAAAATTTTAGTGACGGATCCAAGACCAACTGTAACAAAAGAGAAGAATACAGTTAATTTTAGTACTCAGAATAACGTGACCGCTTGAAGAATAACACAACTTGCAATAAAAATAGATTATCCAATCACTTTTTATTCCGATGTTCACAATACATTATACTTTGCAGGGGATCTCTCCACTGACCAAGAGCCAAAGAGAAAATGCGGTCAGGGAGACCGAGAATATCGTCTTTCACTATCCGTACTTTATACTAGAGCAACATTTGACATACCTTCATGTACCATCTTGTACAATGAACCAAAAAGACAACATCCAGCACGCAGTCAGCGAGGACGATGTTGAAGGGGAAAATGAAGCGTTTCTTTCGAAGTCGATGATTACCAGCGATTGTGAGTAATGCAATGATGGTAAGAGCGAAACCAATTAATGTTGTGATCATCCATGCATTCATAAGTGCATTGTATGTGTTCAGTTTACAGCCAAATGAAATTTCAATGTATTTTTCCAGACTAATCCACGAACTAATACTTTCATAAAATGTGTCGTTCAAGTCACTTTCCATTCTAAAAGACGACATGATTAACAAATCCTTAACGCATATGTTACGACATCTACTGTAAAATAGATGAACTGTCTGGTCTAACGTTAAGTTGTTTCGAATTTCAGCATTATCCATAAAGAATTTTAATCCGATATGGCATGGAAATGTATCTTAATATGATCGAATTAAACAAAAACAGGACAGCGTCAATAGTTTTGCTCTCTTAAACCATGCTTAAACGGTTGTGCATGATTGTGGGGGTCATCGGCAGCAAACTAAGTCCACTGTGCCAATTACAAGAATAAAATGGGCGATCACATCTCTTACTACTATTTTTCTCGCAAGTTTTCGCATTATGATCACGTGATTCAAATTTTCCGAAAGCTCAACCAATGATTCATTTGACAGTAACGTCATTTTCCACTTCCGTTGTGCGTTTGCTATTTCGTGGATTACATCACATAAAACATCTTATTTCAGAATAATATTGCGCCTCTCATAGCAATTTTATTTCGTAAAAGTAGGCCCACATTAAACATTTGGTACAAGTTGATATTTTTTGAGGAGTAACATGTTTATAGTCCGAGCTATTGTTGACTGGTTTCATGGGCATCAATCTCCTTTGGGGGCCGGCAGCAAACGCATTAATCGTAATTAAACACTCCATAGGATACACCTCAATAAATGCGAAGTAACTAGGGGGAATAGCCCCTCCTCACCCTGATCGACTCCCGAAGTCGTGTAGGTGGATTAACCGAAAGAAAGGGTCAATTTCAATCAGTATCGACAACAGAATCAAGGAAAAATGCTACTATATTCCGATAGTTTCAGATAATGACTAATACGACAGTCACACTATTACAATACCGACGCCAGACCGACAACAGACCGAACAAAATATTACATTGCCGCCAATGGCCAAGAATCGGTCCGTTTGGAGTCTGTGTGGGGTCGGTTTGGCGGTGTGAACTGTGGTATTGATACGTTGAACTCATATTTGAACATTTGATCTTTGCCAAATCTTCGAATTCTGAAAAAGGTGTTTTAAGTGCCAATACTTTGCATTTTGGTGTTACACTATAATAATTATGCTTAGTATGAGCAGGGCGATGAGACCACCTTATTATTGAAGGTTCCAATAATTTTCGTTTTGTTTTGACCAGCACTGCGAACACTATCATTCTTTTGATGCTCTTCAGTGCATGTCTATGGAAATCAACAAATGTGAAATAAAACGATGAGGCAATAATAGCTAATCTTCCCCCACCTCTTCCTTCTTCACATATGCATACTATTGAGTAACACCATACAGAAGAGAGAGAGAGAGAGAGAGAGAGAGAGAGAGAGAGAGAGAGAGAGAGAAAGAGAGATGGATATGATTGTGTAGGTGTTTGTGTGTGTGCGTGCGGGGTGGGTGTTGTTCGTGTGTGTGTGAAAGAGAGAGATGAGTGTGCGTGGGGTGTGGGTGCGTGCGTGTGTGTGTGTGTGTGTGTGTGTGTGTGTGGGTGTGCGCGCGGGTGTGTGTGTGTGTGTGTGTGTGTGTGAGTCAGAGGGAGAGAGAGAGAGGGGGGGGGGGAGGGGGAGAAGAAGTCTGGGAGCCTGTCCCGAAATAGTCACCCCATTATACCCATATTTTGACCCCTTAAAGTTACTTAGACCAGCTAAGTCATTGACAAAAAGGTTGTCAGCCCCCAAAGTCACTAAAAGAGACCCCAAATTCGGGTCTATTTCACCTCATCTCCCCATGCACCAAACTTTCGAGACCGTCTCCTGGCCTAAAGGGGTAAGATTCGAGGGGGGGGGGGGGGGGAATAGATGTCTTGATGTAGTAAAGGGTTGGTCACACCTCACGATAACGATAATGATAACTATAACAAATCGTTCCCAATTCGCTTGTCGTTTATGTGAAAAATGAATAGGAAATTGCTATGTCAGACCTCACCGATTAATGCCAATAAGACTTGTTTTTCCTATAAGGTTCATTTTTCCGAAGGTTCGTAATTCCGAAACACAAATTTCCCATAGCAGGGGGTTCATAATTCCGAACATTTGATGCATTGCCATTACTCCTAAGGTTCCTAATTCCGAAAATGAAAAAGGGTCCATATTTCCGAAAGTTCGTATTTGCGAAAATGCAGCAGAGCCCTACATAACTTTTCGAACCTTTGGAAAAACGACAAGTAGCCATGAGTCTCGTTGGGATCGTTCAGCCACCATTTTTTTTTTTTTTTTTTTTTTTTTGGGGGGGGGGGGGAGGGGGAATCACCCCAACGATAAAATATGTGAACCAATAATTGCACTCCTTTGATGTGATCAGTGGCAGAGAAGTAATGGGGCAGTGTACATTGTGGTTGATTGACAGAACCAAGGATTTTATAGTTTCGAAAATCGTTGAGGTCTGACTACGTTTATCGTTATCGTCATATGCATATAGTTACCGGTGCGGTCTGACCAGCCCTTAACACGATCTAAAGAAATTTTTAAAAATCAATCCAATTCTATTTCAATGCCAGAATGTATTACCTAAAATAATCATCTTAAGATTACGTTATAGACATTTTAAAGTTCGCACATTTCAAAAGATGATGCACATTGCTATCGATGAAGGTTCATTTTTTGTAAGGCTTTGCGATCGAGTTGTGTGAGCATCAAGCAGGGTGGGGATGCGGGGTAACCTCGCTAGTCATAAGGACCGCTATTCATAAGGACCACTTATTCATAAGGACCGCTATCCATAACGCGTAACTAAATGAATAGCGGTTTTGTATGAATAGCGGTCCTTCTAAATAGCGAGCAAACCATAGACAAATAACCCCGCTATTCATAAGGACCTCCATTCATAAGGACCTCCATTCATAACGCGTGTTAAATGAATAGCGGTTTTCTATGAATAGCGGTCCTTATGAATAGAGAGCGGACCCCGGGGATGCGGGCGTGGGTGTGGGTATGTGTTAGTATATAACGTATATATCAATGAGTAATAAAAAACAAAAATAGTCAGTGAATTCTATTTTCCGTGGAAAGGAAATTGATTTATGCCATGAGAGTTTTTCCTTGACGGAAAGATCGAAATAACAGGGACACAAACAAACTTTTACAAAAATGACATGCACTTTATTATGTGATTTATAATTCCAACAAGTTACGAGTATATCTTGGATAGCGACATCATACCCTCACCGGTTTCTAATGTTGCTGTATAAGTGGCTATTCACAATGAAATTTAACACGCAATTTTATGTCAGAAAACATTTTGATGATAGTAATTTTGATTTAGCTGCTCTTTTGAGCAGGGGTGTCGATCCGTGTTCATGATTGGAGGATGACCGGCGAGGGAGGGTGTGGGAGGGGGTATCCCCTTTCCCACACCAGGGACTTTAAAAAAAAATCTGTCTATAAAACTTGCATTTTAGAGCATCCCAAAATGGTTTTCTGTGTGATTAAATGTTGTCCAAAGTCACGGCAAATACAACAAAATATTAATAATCATAAGATATTTAAATATGTGTGTTATAAATTATTTGTAATGATTCAGAAAAAAAAGGCAGATAGTCAGTTTGTTGTTCAGTGCTCGAAGAAGAAATTTTATTATACAATTTCTTCGATATTTTCCCATTGAAATTGTGGCATTTATTATTTCCTTACTTCTAATCATTAAATAATGTGATGGTATTTCAAGATCAAACATAATGAGTTCGGATAGTTATTAGTTTTAAGTTAATGTATCATAATTCTTATTTATTTTATCCAAAAATATTGTGGGGATGATAATACAGGCCATCCCTCCACCACAATTTTTTTTTTTTTTTTTTTTTTTTTGGGGGGGGGGGGGAGGGGATATATACCACCCATCCCCCGGGATCGACACCCATACTTTTGATCAATAAATTCTAAACATAATTGCAAGGTATACTGCCTTGTACACAAATCTAAAATGAATTTTTAAAAAACCATTTTGCTTAAAAATAGTTTGAAATTAGTGATTGCAAAATTTGAACTTTTAAACGACATTGTCTAATTTGTAAGTAAAAGGCCGAAGTAGTTTCAAAGTGTCTTTCTAAGAGACCATATGATGGCATTAAAAGAAATTATTTCTCAACCTCCCGTCAAGAAAATTGTGGAACAACATAATTATCAAATTATCTCGATTTATTTGTAAATATGATCTTTTCTTTAGCAGGATTACTAGAACTACTACAACACACGTCTCCAAATTTGACCATACTATGTTGGAATGGGGTAAGAAAAGCCAACAGAAAAGATTCGTCACTGTTATTGAGAGAATGTGCACATTTTATCAGCTACCTAGCCAAATCTCGAGGAAGCATGATTTGTTTGTAGAGTCTTCATATAGGACCAACTCAAACGTCATTGAACAGTATGATGCTTATTTCTCATCATTGATATCATTATGTCTTCTATTTTCAAAACGACTGATGGATATCAGAACAACTTAATTGTTTTCATGATGTCTCGGTATGTTGAGGAATATGTTCCACGGCCGTTTGATTAAGAATTGGACCACAAAATAGTACAATAATTATTGATATGTGATACTATTGGAGCATAACATAATTGATATATATATTGTGGAAAATGTTTTAATCGATAAAGAATTCCCACACCTTTTGCTGTATACGGTTACAAGCGAGACCAGTGTTCATGCCTGGTTAGTCTGTCACCAATGCTACACCTAAGAGTTTTGAAGATGAAACACACTAAAAAAAATTTTGGGTGCTAGATTTCGAATTTCCAAATTATGAATACGCTTGTTAGTTATAGAACTGAATATAATTGTGGTGTGCAAATAAGATAACTAAACTAAATATAGGAATAATGAAGACTGTGTTCCCTCATTATTTTATTTCATGTTCATCATTATGACTATATACTTTCATCGTAGTTGTCAAAATCAGGGGAGCGTTTCATCAAGCGTTTTGTCAGTGATTTTTACCGACAACTGTTATAAGCTACTGAAATCCTGGCATCTGATTGGCTGAGAGCAAATTTGTCAGTAAAAATCACTGACAAAACGCTTGATGAAACGCTCCCCTGTTATGCGTTACATAATCCTGTGTTGAGGCAACTTTCATTTTGATGACGAGCCGTGAAAAAACTTGCGTACATTTAGCTGTGACCTGTCAATAGCATTAGTATGCTATACAGTTTTGTACATAAAACCTGAACCTAATTATAAGCCAAAATTCGTTTGTGATATCCAGTTTGTTATCTATTGGCACCGTTAATCGCGAGTATTGTCTGCCATTGATTAGACCTATTAGCGTATTGTTTACAGCTCAGCATGTTAGTCGGGGAAAGGCATACGATTTTAATGAGGGGCGCTATAAGCGGTAATAGTTGTGTATTCCTTTAATTTTTCTCCATCGTCCATAGATTCCACGCTACTTTATCCAGTGATGATTTTGATTTCAATTATCCAGGGGCGGAGCTAAGCAGGATATTTACAACTGGGGGTGGGGGGGGGGGGCAAGGTGGGGCACATTTCAGAAAAAAAAAATTTCTGACGAGCAAATTAAAATATCAACTTTTGGTGATGCCCTTTTATCCAACGGTCTCGGAGAAGCAACAAAAAAGGGGGAGGAGGGGGGGGGGGAGAAGTCCTCACTTTTAAGGGGCACAATTGGGCGTTGTGTATGCTATTTATGTTTCAAAAGGGGGCACGAGCTGGTTGTGTATACAAAGTCCGCCAGTGAATAATCGACTACACTGCTAGACACATAGAACAGATAATATAATTCCTCTGAACTTGGTATTTAACTCAATTTTTAACCTGAAGAGTTATCCTGCCCTCTAGTGCTAATAAACAGCGCAACTTTCCTTTCGCCTCTAAAGTAAGAAACTGTTACATTAAACCAGACTTCCAGCCAGAAAGAAGCAGCGCCTCCTTGGCTGGGGGTGGGGGGAGCAGGGGCGTCACTAGAGGGGTGTGGGGGTGTCAGCGAAAAAAAAAAGGAGGGGGAAAACGAAGGAGGGGAGAGGAAAAAGAAAAGGAGAAAAGAGAAAGGAGAAGAAAAAAGAAAAGAAAAAAAAAAGAAAAGGGAAAGGAAAGGAAAAGAAAACAAAAACAGAAAGAAAAGAAGGAAATGAAAAGGGAAGGAAAGAAAAAGAAGGAAAAACTGACCAAATTTTTGGCTCGCAAAAACACTGAACAGTTAATATTCGGGCATTAGTCTGCAGCCACCACCACCCCCTCCCCCCACCCCCCGGGGGCCTGTATTATCAAGATCTCTACATCTGTGATTTTCTTTTATTTTTATTTGTGGGGGGGGGGGGGAGAGATTGTCGGCAGATTTGGGTGTCACCCCCCCCCCCATTCCAAATGTTCTAGCGACGCCTCTGGGGGAGGTGGGAGGGAGAGGGGGAGGGGAGGTTGACAAGGGGGCACAGTGACTCCCCCACTATTTTTCAAGCAGGCTTGATATGATCCTCAAAATGTTCTTAGCTTTGAAAGTTGTCCATAGACCCGGAATAGATGTTGGCGTGGAAAGAGTCCCCCCTTCCACTCGCACCCCGAGATAATGTTGAGATCTAAAATTCTGCGGTGTTTATGATGAACAAACCTTGTCAGTTTTGTAAGATAACTGGATGGAAGGCTGCAAATACATTTGGGGTGGCTGTAAGAGAAAGGGGCATCTCCCTCCCACCCCGAGAAAATGTTGAGCTCTAAAATCCCTCACTGTCAGGCGTTTTTAGGATGAACAAACATTCAAATTTGCTGGATGTGACACTGCATAATTATTGTACGACACATGCGACAATGGCTCCCGTCATTATCGTAGACTAACCAAAGTCTAAAATTCAACCCTGGACCAAACATGATACCTATACCTAAACCCTAACCTTAAACCTAACCCTAAACCTAAACCTAAACCTAAACCTAAACCTAACCTAAAACCCAACTGCAACCCTAATCCTAACCTATCTTGACGAAATGAATTGTGGCCGGAGGATAATTTTGTCGGAGGTGTTTGTCTGCTCCAAACCTCAGAATATTTTCAAGTCGATGAAATGTTACCAGAATGTTTAAAAATCCTCAGATTTACAAAATCGTCGACATGAAGTATAAGTTTGCCATCATGAATATTGAGTGGACCAACCCCCCTTAGGCTTACCTCATCAAAACGCCCGTGGCCGGACTCTTCCGTCGATTTAAGATTTCGCTAAATAATGTTACAGACAAAAAAGTTCAAACCTTGTTTTTTTTTTTTTTTTTTTTTCATTTAGTCTCTCCAAGTAGTAAGGACTTCTGTGGCGCGGGGCGGCCGTGGACGATGTTTCACTCGGAAATTTACGTCAGTGTGGCTAGTCCACTCTTTTCGATGCCAGTCATCCGAGTAGCCAGGATTTAATTTTAGGGGGAGATTGTGAGCACGCGAAGAGTTCGAGATTGGTGATGAGCGTGCTCCCAAGGAGGGTGGGTGCAGGGAGGGGGGGATTCCTCCCCCCTCCCGCGCGAAGCGCGAAAGCTCTGACGTTTGAGCAAATTTAAGAGAAAGATAACGGCTCGTAGCACCTTTTTTAGGCGGAAAGTTAATTCGATGCCCTAACTGCTTTTCAATAATTATACTGCACTGTATGTAACAGGGGTGGGTGCAGGGAGGAGGGAGTTGCCCCCCCCCCCTCCCTCGCGAAGCGCAAAAGCTCTGACGTTTGAGCAAATTTGAGAGAAAGATAACTGCTCGTATAGCGCCTTTTTTAGGTGGAAAGTTAGTTCGACGCCTTGACTGCTTTTCAATTATTTGGACGCAATACTGCACTGTCATGGTCACAGGGGTGGTTCCTGCCCGAAGCGCGAGAACTTCGAGTTTTAGTAAATTTTGAGAGAAAGATAACGGCTCGTAGCGCCTATTTTAGGTTTTTTCTCTCACTTCCTCCCCGCTTTTTCTCTCTCGCTTTTTTTGTTTTTGTTTTTGTTTTTGTTTTGTTTTTTGTTGTTTTGTTGTTGTTGTTTTTGTTTTGTTTTGTTTTGTTTTGTTTTTTCTTTTGGGGTGGTGGTGGGGCTGCCGTACTTGCATCAGGCGTGTAGCCATGCAGGGGGGGGGGGGGTAGGGGCGGCCGCTCCCATCCTCCCCCCCCCCCCCCCGGCTACGAGCCTGATGCAAATACGGGCACGATTTCGCCAGAGGTTTTCTGAACTCTCATTGCCCGAGTATCAGCTTTCCATTTTCAAGCAAAGCGCAAATCGAGCTAACAAAAATGTTGACGCTGAAATTCCGTGAAAATATCATTTGTCATTATAAAAATCGTTAAAGGCCAAGTCCTCACTAATATCAAGTTGATTTGAATAAACAGAGTAAAATTAAACAAGCATAACAGTGAAAATTTTATTGAAATCCGATGTAAAATAAGAAAGTTACGGCATTTTGAATTTTGCATTATTTCTTGAAAAAGTGATATGCATAACATGGGCTGTATGCAAATGAGTGAACTGATGATGTCACACAGTCACTTTTCCTTAATATGAAATTTCATATATTTCAATTTTTTTGCTTCAATAATGTAAACATGGTTTGACTCCTTATGGATCTTGCAAAATCATCATCATTGACAAATCAAATTATTTTGATACAAGGGAGACATTCTTTACTATCACATCCATAAAAATTGAAATATTCGAAATTTCATATAATAAAATCAGGGGCGGATCCAGGATTTCGTATAAGGGGGGGGGCACACAAATGCAGGATTGTCAACTTTGGGAAACTTCTTGGAGGGAGACCCATATTTTTTTGGTCTCTCGCCAGCCCTCCAAAAGTCGCTCAGTGGGGGGGGGGGGGGGGGGGGGGGGGGGGGGGGGGTGGCGACAAAAAAAAAAAATTTCGCCAGCCTTCCAAAAGTCGCTCAGTGGGGGGGGGGGGGGGGGGTTATGGGGTCCAGTTCCCCTCCATAATTCTCTGACAAGCAAAAAAAAACAAACAAACAAAACAAAACAAAACAAAACAAAACAAAAAAGGTTTTCTGCTCGAAAAGGGGGGGGGGCACAATCGCAAATAGAGGGGGCACAATGCATTGTTTTCCCTCAAAAAGGGGGGGGGGGCACGGGCCGGGATTGCCCCCCTCCTAAATCCGCCACTGATAAAATACATAAGGAAAAGTGAGTGTGTGACATCATCGGCCCATGCTATGCATAATTTATCACTGTTTCATGAAATAATGCAAAAATTCAAAATGCCGTAACTTTCTTATTTTACATCCGATTTCAGTGAAATTTTCACTGTTATACTTGTTTAATCTTATTCTGTTTATTAAAATCAACTTGATATTGGTGTGGACTTGGCCTTTAAATTTATATTTAAACTCGTTAAACTGCAAACATACCATTCTTCTTAAAAAGCGAGTTCTTTCATGCCTTCCTTTCCTCTGGATTGTCCCCTTCATTTTTTTTGTTTTTTGTTGTTTTTTTTCTCTCACATATATTCTATTTTTATTTGGCCGCCAATAGCGCGGGGGCATTCGCGCCTACCCCTGGATCCGTCTATGGATAAAGACAATTTATAAAAGATAAAAATATCTGAAAATTTTGCGGTAAGGTGCCCATAATAATTATACGGCTGAAAGGTACAGACTAATTCAATGAAGCCATATCCTTCCCATCATGCACCAGCTAATTGCATTAAAAACCCAACATGGCCGAAAAGCGCAGACAGGAAGAAGCCGACGAGAATGTGTTTTCTAAACGGCATTGTGTCGAAAATGCAGATGATGTTAAAGATTTGAATGGTGAGGATTCCAATCTATATTTTCATTTATTTGTTGTGCAATTCCTCCCCTGGAAAGTGGCATTGTAAGTGTGATATTCAAATCTTATCTTTTCTGTTTGAGAGCGATCCGGTCCAATCCCTTGTGCTGTGTGTTATAGACCTCTTGTCCTGTTCGTTCGTACGGTATGTATTGTGTGTGTGTCCTGTACTTTGCACTTGCGTGATTTTTGTCCGATCGTGCTGCGGGCGAGTGCGTGTAATCGACTGAGTCCGTGCTGGGCCCGCCAGGCGCTACGGGGACGTCGCGGGTTGCTGCAAGGCATGTGCATCCATTCAGCGGGGCTGGAGCGGAGTCGGGGTCCTAGGCCTTGGGCCTGGTCTGATAAAGGGCCTCCAGGCCGATGCTAGCCATACGGACTTGATGCTTTCTGAAATATGACTTTGAACATCAAGTTATACATGGGACTTGGGAGGCAATCTCCCCTATAATTATGGAGAGACAACAAGTAAACAAAAATCAGTGGACAAGATTCATCCATATTTCCACGTACGGTGACGAACCTTGCAAACTATCTTCGGAGTTAGTGAAAAATCTTCCTCTTTCAGCTCATCCGACTACTTCAACGATCGGATCATGAGAAATATTAAAAAATCAGTAGAGGCGCACGGCCGATATCGGAGACTCTCTCCCATTTGGGAGATTGTCTCTCTTATAAGAGACTTTCATAAATATTTTTCGTAGCCGATGTGGGAGATCGGAGACAGTCTCCCATTTGGGAGATCGATTTTCTTTGTTTACATTTATGACCAAAGGATTACCTTGGCGCAAAATGAAAATGTCATAAGCAGATTCCTCATGAAAAATTACCTCTTTTGACCGTCTACTTCAAAGATTCACCATCTACTTTTGTTTTCATAACATTTTTTGTTGTGACTTGTGACCCACACAAAAAACAAATGGGTTTCTAACCTCAGTCAGGCAAAAATTTGGCTGGGATAAACTGCCTTGTTGCTGGTGTTGTTTCTTTTATCCTTTTGTAAGCTAAGTCCCCAATATGAGAAACAGTCTCCCAAATGGGAGAGAGTCTCCTATATCGGCCGTGCGCCTCTACTGAAAATTACAATTTATGGCGGTCGGCAGCAAGGTCAAGGATGTGGATTTACTTTACAGTTTTCGCTGTGCCTGTGTGATTGGCAAATACAAAGACAGCGAGATCAGCATGGAACGTGCTGTAGACGAACGCGAACCGAGTACAAGGCAGTGCAACGCTGAGCTGTTCTGATGTGACATGCTGAATTTAATTGTGCCAATATCTCGTACACATATATGGTACTGCCGTCTATGCGTACGAGATATAATGCACAATAATTTATCATTGAATGGTATATTTATTGAAAATCTGTGTGGCAGCCAGTAAGCTGAATTGTACAAATTTTTACATATAAAAAGGAAATGCATTCAAGAAGAACAAACATAGATTACAATAACATAATCATGAGAAAATATATACATTTATATTCATGATAAAACAAACTGATGATGGTAAAGGGGATTGTGATTGTGACTGCAGTTAAGTGATGGTATATTTCACCTCTGCTTATCTCACGTTCATCCAAAGAAGGAGTGGATGAAGTAGTAGTAGAAGAAGAAGAAGAATAAGGAGGAGGAGGAGGAAGAGGAATGAGAAGGTGAAAGGATCAGAAAGGAGGTCATGGAGTCGGATGAAATAGGCAATAGATAATAAACAGGAGAATGGAAGAATAAAGATCAAGGAAAAGGCTGACAAAAGAAGATAGTGAGCGTATAAGTATTGCATCGTACATTAAAGTTTGTATATACGGGATATTTTGTCAAAATGTGATAATCACCATTATATTTCATGATATAATAAAACTGCTAATTAAAGTTCTGTTGAAAGCATTAGTTAATGGAACATACAATTTCTATGGAATTGAGATACAGGGCATCAATTAATCGGCGGCCAGGCCATCAATGCGCCCTTTACTGGTCGAGATGCCCCCCACCAAAAAAAAAAGATCAATTCACGGACAAAAAGGCGGTGCCCTTTTGTTTCAAACTGGCCGTCGTGCCCTTTTCCGTAATTCATAATATGCTCTACAACTACATATAAAGTAGTACATTGGATTTGTTTCATTTTCAAAAGTCTATAAAATCCATGCGCACATGTCATGCGTTCGCTGTCACTGTTTAAAAGGGCAGCTCGTGAAAATATCGCAACCTGAGTGATTATGACTGCACTGCACTTTACATGTATAAGGTAAAGTTGCATGCTTTAAAAGTGAAGCCTAGCTCCCGAGTATGAGCCAGTTCGTTTTGAAATCCTGTTCCGGATCTCGGACCATGACGATAAAAAAACAAAACACAAACAAGACTTTCCATGGTCAGAAACAAGCAGAAAGGAAATTATTAAAAATCATTGCTATAAAGTATATAACATATTTTGAGGTACAACAGTCACAAGGATATTTAAAGAAGAATGAAACCCCCAAAATAAATGCATTTTAATAGAAGCAGAAAAATCAAAGAAGCATATCAGTGAAAGGTTGAGGAAAAACGGACAACTAATAAAAAAGTTATGAATATTTGAAATCCTGAAATTGCTAAATGAATGGAGATGTGAAATTGGCAATGTCCTCATTATGCTAATTAGATGCTGTGATGTAAGTGTGCTATACTTTCCAATTGCCTTATACAAATAATGTTTTAAAAGTCCACTTTCTTTGAATATTTGATTTCTGTATTATAGGTGGTGTTCATAAATTTATTCCTCACAACATATTTCAAGCACATTCTTGATAATTCAATTTTCTTTGTTTAAAAGCTGAAATCTGATAATTTTCTTATTTATTACCTACAAAGAGAGAGCACAAAAACGTCATACATGTAGCATCTCATTAACATAATGAGTATGTTGCCAATTAAGTGATTTTAGGTTTTTCAAATCTTCATAACTTTTTTATTCTTTATCTGTTTTCCCTCAAACTTTCAGTGATATGCATCTAAGATTTTTTTGCTTCTGTTAAAGTGCATACAAGTTTGAGGTTTCATTCTCCTTTAAATTAACTGAAAGTTGTAAACCTGATTAGTGGCGATGTTACTAATAATACTAGACTTGTGTAGGGGCTAGTGCTAATGGGAGATTAAACGTGCACAATTTTCATATTATTTGAAACACACATTTAAAAAAATATGCAGAAAACATTTTGGCCTTCGATGCCCTTTTTATGAAATGACTTCGGCCTTGGTGCCCTTTGTAGTGGACTTAGTGCCCTTAAACATGTGAGGCATTTAAGGCCAAACTGGCCGTGCCCTAAAAATGATGAAATTTAAGACCAGGAGATAGAATCACCAAATTCACACCGCAGGTACATCTCTTTTAAAGGTGCAGGCCAAGTTCGAAAATGAGTCAAATCTGACTGACGTCAAAGGTCAAAAGGTCAATTAACTTTCTGTAAAAAGCACTGTAATCACAATAACTTTCTATGGATTTGAGGTAGAATCATAACATTCATACAGCATTCATTCATCTCTTGGAGGCGCAGGTCACGTTCGGAAATGAGTTGAATCTGACCAAGGTCAAAGTTCAAAAGGTCAATGAACTTTTTGCAAAAACCACTGTAATCACAGTAACTCTATGGATTTGAGGTAGAATCACAAAATTCATACCATAGGTACATCTCTGAAAGGCGCAGATTGAGTTTGAAAAGGAGTTGAATCTGACAGAGGTCAAGAGGTCAATGAACTTTCAATGAAAATCACCTCACATGTAATAACTTCTTGTACCATTGAGGTAGGATCACCAAATTCAAATCAAGGTGAAGGTGCATGTCATGTAATGGGTCAGTGTAAATGGTCAAAAGATCAATGAACTGTCAGTGGAAATCACTTTACATGTAATAACTTTTTGTATATTTGAAGTGTGATCACCTGAACTATAGGATTACCATAATTTGAAATACAACAGTTTTCATGACACTGTGTGTTCACATTGACATCACTTTCTTGTATCAATCCTTACCTTGATTTTTTAATCGCACCTCAAATCAGTGGAAATCAATAAATCTAGTGAAGAACTCAGTTACTGTTGATGCGGGTAATGATCAGTGTATGTTGTAAATTGCAAGATGCAGGCGAGACAATGCTAGGTGTTCCCCTTGTTCCTTATATTCAGTGCCATTACCAGAACTCAAGTTTAGCTTTTAAGTCTTGCCAACCATGATACATAGGGTTGAAATAATGGTAAGAAAACTGATTTGATACTTGCAGGAGAGGAGGTGCATGTGGACCAAGAGGTAGTGGAAGGCCTGCCAGCAAGCTGTGGTTCCCAGGCATCCTCCAGCGATTCCTCTGGGTCAAGCAGCAGTGGACATCAGGCTGGTGCAGATTCATCAAGTGAGGGCAGTATAACAGACAGCCTCGACATGGGATTGGGTGATATCCAGCCAGACAGTCTTGCAGGTATCGTCGAGAAAATCGGCCATTTCTCGCTCTCTCTGTATTTCTTACTGTCTTTCTTCTATTTGTCTGCATGCTTCTCACCCTGCTTTTATCTATTCCTTATTTCTCTTTCTGTGGCTCAGTCTTTCTTTCTCACATTCTCTCACCCCTTTATCCAGTCATGTTTCGCTTCATCTCTATTTCTCTCTATATCTTTTCTCTTTCTATTTCAATTCTTGTTTAGAAGTTCATCAAAATGATATACAATAAAATGAGGGAAATTTCTGGACAACTTATGAGGAATAAGTCTTGCAACTAAAGTTTCACAACATAATGAATAATGGCAGTAATACAGGTAATTCTGAACAAGCATAAGATAACCCATGAGTTTTGAGATAATATCTGTGCCTTCTAGTTGTTAGTTTCAAGTAAAAGTGCAATGTTTGCAGTTTGCAGTTTTGTTCAGATAAGGTTTCCTGTGCATTAATTCCACTCTTTATGTGGTACACATATATCTCCTCACACCAGGTCCCATGGGTTGGCTACAGAAGCAGATGATGTCAGGTATTAACCCAAGGTCCATCTTGATGCGCATCATCCCATCCGGGATGACCATTCCTGAGGAGATGGATGAGTTTGAAATGTGGTCCATCATTGCCGAGTACCTGCGCTCCATCGACGAGCCACCTCCGAGACAGAAGCTGGAGCAGTACAACACCTTTGACGATGCTATCCAACTCTTGAGGAGCTGTAAGAATATACTGGTCTTGACTGGTGCAGGAGTGAGTTCGTGAATATATTTGAATTTTCTGAAACTATTTCCCTTAGTGCCTTAAAAAAAAAAACAATTGGACAATAGTCATTTGCAGAATTTAATGACCAACCCCTCTTCCCCCCCCAAAAAAAAAAAAATGAAAAATTGAAAATAGCCTGTACTTTATTTATATCCCAGTTTTTCTTCTCTTTTAATTGCCTTGTTTGGTACCTATGATCTTTGTCTACTTGTGCATAACTGGCTCAGATTGGAACCATTGGAAGACTTTTTCCTCATTAAAACTGTACTGTAATTTAATGCATTTTAGAAGTTAGAGTACATGTTCTTGCTATTCTATTAACCCTAACCCCTTGGGGTTAGTTATTTTGGTTCCCCTTACATATTCCATGACTGCTGAACAACTGCCTCAGATCAGGTCATGCATTTTGGTGATTTTTTTCTTTCAACTGTTGCACAGTTTTTGAGACAAAGTTTGCGAAAATAAAATAATTTTGTTAGTTGTGAGTTCACATGACATTTCAAAGTTGAATACTTTTTTGTAAAAAAGTACTGCTTTTCCTAAACTGCTCTAAAACTCTGCCAGTGGTGTCTAGGCCTTTCACTTCATCTTGCAGGTCTGAAAGTTTGCACCGTTATACTTTAGATTCATGTTGATATCCATGCAAAATTCTGCATTGATCAAACCTTCCATGGCTGAGATCTTGGACCCCCTGAGAAAAAGTTCAGTTGGAATAGGGTTAAAGCCTCAAGTTTGCATGCATCAATTGGATCTTCTTTTATTTCACTTTCACAATGTAAAAATATTTTCCCTCTTTACCCCATCTTTTATGTGATTAAACAACTGTTGCCTTGCAAGCGAATTGAAACAGCATTTCTATAAGACTTTTTGTATCATAATTGATGTGTCTGTTAGGTATCTGTGTCGTGTGGCATCCCAGACTTCCGATCCAGAGATGGAGTGTATGCCCGACTGGCAGTAGACTTCCCAGACCTACCAGACCCACAAGCCATGTTTGAGATCAGCTACTTCCGCAAAGACCCAAGACCTTTCTACAAGTTCGCAAAGGTATGGCGCACCGATTGATCTCCCTATGCAAATGATACATGTAGTCAAACCTGTGTAGACTGTAGAAAAGAGAAAAAGTTTAACAGTCTCTGTAGATGATGTTTGTGGAAATCTGTCTTTGAGACAGGTTACAATCAGAAATACTGTGCAGTGAAAACAAAATACCGTGGAACCTCATGTACTGGGGTGGTATTCTAAGATTCATTTTATCTCAGATAAAAAAAGTTATTTTATCTCGGTAAGATAAAACGCGCATAATTTTTTTTTTTTTTTTTTAGCGACATTTTATCTCATTGGGACCCGCCCATTTTATATCCGTTATCCAATGAAAACTGTTGTTAGTTCTCACCTTTAGCATGCTCAACCAATAGAATATCCCTCCTTGGTACAGAGCGTATTGCGTCTTTACTTCATAACGCATCTTTTAGAGTGCAAAATGTGTTAAAGCGCAAAACACATTTTTTGCTGCAAGCGCTGGAAGAGGGGGTTAAAGTGACACTGCTGTCCGCGTATCACGCGTATCAAAGTACAAGGCACGCAAGAGGTAAGAGTGTGAGATAAAATGTGAGATAAAATCCGAGATAAAATGTTGTCTCAGAGTACAAAAAGATAAAATTAAATATTTTAGAGATAAAATGGTGCTCAGAATACCACCCCTGGTCTTAAAAGAAAGTTGGTCTTCCTACACAGGAGGTCATATAGGAGGTTGGTCTGTAACATTTGCTCCTGTTAATTTCTACTTTGCTTTGATTTATGCCTTATATCTGTTATTGATCACTTGTATTTAAAGCAGTGTTCTGTATTACTTAAATGAAATAAAGTTATCTGAAAGTTAGTCTGTCACATATGAATAAACATCATAATTTGGGTGAATTTCATGCTGTGTTATGAAGATATTTTTTTTTTTCTTTTTCAAATTTTTGAACTCCGATAAGTTTTTTTTTTTTTTTTCAATCTGTTGTTTTAAACTTCTGATATTCTATTCCAATATTTTGAATAAAGTTCAAGTGCGGTAGCACAGGTGTGGATTATTTTAGTGTAATATTTTGAAACAAATCCCATTTTACTTTTTCCCATATGCAGGAGCTCTTTCCAGGCCAATTCAAACCCTCGACCAGTCACAAGTTCATCTCTCAGCTGGAACAACATCAGAAGCTATTAAGGAACTACACTCAGAACATTGATACCTTGGAGCAAGGTGCAGGCATCACTAGAGTTATACAGTGCCATGGTGAGAAAGTACTCTGACGGTTTTCTTACTTTACCATTATGCTAAGACAGGAAGGCATATACTCGAAGTTAGGAGATGAATGTATTTTAATCTTTTGTGAGGGACTAGTATTTGAAGGAAAAAAAAAGTTTTTTAACAAAAACATTGTCCTGTCCTGTCATTTAGTAATCTACCATTCATAATCTGTTGTGCTGGTAGGACAGACTTGAGGGTTGTAGTGATTAAGTTCGCTTTTCCTTACAAAGGTGTAGTCGAAGCAGGATATGATAATGATTGATGGTAATGATGATGATCATGATGATGATGATGATGCTGATGATGCTGATGATTATGATGCTGATGATGATGATGATAGTGATGATGATTACGACAATGATGATGATTATGATGATGATGTTGGTGATTATGATGATGATTATGATGTATTGATGATTATGATTATGATTATGATGATGATAATGATATTGATAATGATATTGATGATGATGATTATGATTGTGATGATGATGATGATGATGAGAGTAATCTGTGCCTCTATTTATGTAACTCTTATTTGCATCCTTGTTCTTTATAACTGCTAATATACACTTGTATATACATGTAACATAGTAAATTACTGCATCTGTTTTGATATAGCTAGACATTCTTATTTGTATAGGTTCCTTCGCCACTGCAACATGCACTCGATGTGGCCTTAGAGTGGACTCGGATGCAATCAGAGAAGATGTCTTCAATCAGGTAAGTTATGGACGGGTCCCACTCTACCACCTGACTGACTAGATTTTAAAACTGATTGAACTGGGATTAGACATAAAATTCAAAAACATAAATTCTTCCTGATACAGTTCTTAGGTTATCATAAATAGTAATGTAAAAATTGCAGGGTGTTTGACTTTTCAGATGGGAGAAATGGCCTGATTGGCTGTGAACTTTAGTGATGTCTACGTGACTGGCCACGGACTGGAAACGGATTGTGCCTCACTTCGAGAGTACAGACAGTCATCCGGAAGCCATTCATAGTCTTCATTTTATTTCATTTATTTATTTCAACATGGAAACACTTGCTGTCTTCTTTGACAAGGGTCACTCAAAAACTATTCTATGTTCCCTTTCATGGCAGGTTGTTCCCATCTGCCCTCAGTGTGGCCCTGACACACCAGAGATGGCTGTCCTGAAACCAGATATAGTCTTCTTTGGCGAGGGTCTTCCAAACCACTTCTATGACAAGCTAAACGACGACAAAGAGGCAGCCGATCTACTAATCGTAATGGGATCATCTCTAAAAGTCAGACCTGTAGCAACTATCCCAAGTGAGTTGATCATACTTTACATAGAATACTGCAGTCATTTTTGTTTTTGTTTTGGTGATGAATTATGGAAGAAAATAAATACTAGTGTTGCATTTGTTGTTAAAGAATAATGATGGAATGCATTACTTCTAGTTCTAAAGTAATACCAAGTAGCAGAGTATATACAGTGAAGTCTCTGTGGATATCAAAGATTAATGATTTAAACTTGTCATTCTATGGATAATTTGATTCTTCACACAAAATATAAAGGGCCCTGACAATTTCAAATCTATGGACTCCATTGCAACAAGAAACAAAAAATGCGTACCTAAATCAAGTACCCAGCTCCATCTACGTACGTTCCAAGGACCAGCAGGCTGTGGAATTTACTTCAAGCTTCTGTTTTCCCCGATGTTATTAACATGGACAGATTCAAATCTGCTGTAAATTTTTTTTTTTCTGAATTTATTATAGATATATGTACATGTATTTTTGTTGACATTGCAATTGATAATAAACTTATACTTTTGTAACATGGTTACTCTTCATAACTTGGGGCCATTTTTCACCTTTTTGATGGCAACACCAGGCCCAGAATCTCCTTGTTAAAAAAATAGGCAAATGGCAATTTACCATCTATTTGAAAAGAAATCTTTATTCGACTATGTACTTCTTTTAGAAAGCAAAGTCATAACTTCTGTGGTATGTGAAAATGTAAATTTGTTTAACTGTAAATCATTCATTAACACTCATTATAACCTTCTAAAAATTACTGACAATTTTCCTGTATCAGACTTGCTTGATGAAGAATTTGTATTTCAGATGATATTGAAAATTATGTAGCTTTTACTTTTCTGAATGGCCTATGACTAGTAATATTGATAGACTTGTATTAGTGATGTTGATGAGTAGGATGGCTTCTAGTGTGGCATGGTATATGCCTCTACTTTGCTTTAAAGGGAAAGTTGAGTTCTGGAAAAGGTAAAAAAGTAATTTATGAGCTTTCTCATTCATATTATAGTTTGGAAGATTATCATAGTAGATATGTCCCTTGAAAAGGATTGCTTTTCAAATGCCCTCACAATCAAAATATGACAAGAAACAGCTGAAATGTTTGGCCCGAACATTTGTGTGTAGTCCCATATACACATTTCTGTGTGCAGTGCATGTGACTCTCAGCAGGATTGAGTCAATTTCTTTTCATTTTGGTGATTCCAAAACCTTACAGCATACACTTATTCTTATGTGCTATATAATCAACCTGTCCCAATTGCTTGGAGACATTTTCTTTCACAATTCAATCTCGTGACCAGAAATCAACTTTATCTTTAAAATGTCCCATAAAATTCACCGTTATGTGTTATACATGTAATAATTTACTAAAAAAAAAAAATTATCTCTAATTTTTTTTAAAGGTCTCCTTCCAAAAAATGTGCCTCAGATTCTGATCAACAGAGAACCCCTTCACCACTTGAACTTTGACATTGAGTTGCTCGGCGACTGTGATGTCATTATCAACGAGATCCTCCATCGGCTAGGGGAGGGCTGGAACGGTGTGTGTCAGTCACAGCAGAGACTAACAGAGACCACCGACATCCCGAATATACCTAAGCTCAGTGAGTCTAGCAAAGAGGAGAAGGCTGGGATGGATGAGGGAGAAACGACTGTGGATCATAAAACTGATGTAGCAGGTGCGTTGGATAGTGTAGTATCTGCACTAAGTCCTGAGGAAATCATTGTGAAACCTGAAGAGGAGTTACAGAAGTCTTTGAGTGCTTTGAAGGAGGAGAGTAAAAATGATACTATGGATAGTAAATGTGAGAAATCTAATGCTGGAGAAGATGGTGATAGATTAACAAGTTCAAACAGCCAAGAGTCGGTTATTTTGACAGGGGGAGATGGAAGGCAGAGTTGTGATGATAGATCGCAGTCTCTGGAGGATCATGTGTTGTTAGAACCTCGTATAAATGGCTTAACTGATAAGGGCAAGCTTCATGTAGACTCCACCTCTTGTTCCCAAAGTAAAAAGAACTATTCCTCATCGTCAAGCAGTGACAGATTGCAGAGTTCGGATGATAAAGCTGAAAGTGCCTTAGCATCTAGTGAACCCCAAACCTCTAATACAAGTCATAAATTGCCGCAATGTCATACAGCACAGGATCCGTCTGTGCAAAGAGACAGTGAAAGTGCTGCCGAACAGTACATGCTCTTTCAAAGAACGTTGGACTCAATGGAGAATTCGTCTAAAGGTGTCAGTCCATCAGATGTAAAAGTCGACAAAGATCCAGTTGCTAGGAAGGACTCTCAAAGCTTTGAAACCCACGTTGATAGTGACTCTAGAGAACCAAGTGCCAATGTGACGAACAAAGATCTAGAATCAGATTTGAATGATACAGACAGAACTAACTCTCTTGAAGCCAATGAGGATAAATCCTCTTCAGTGGTTAATGATGGCTCATCAAGTGAAAGTGCAGGAGATCATAAAGAACAAGCCAGTGCTGCTCAGGATTCTGAAGCCAAACCAAGCTCATCCACATCTGCTGCAGCCACAATGTCCAGGGAGACAATTGCAACCCACCTTAAAGGTAAATACAAGATCACTTAAAGGAAAACAAAACAAAACTATGTAGACTAAATTTTTCATTGTATTGTATTGTATTTCTTTCATTTCTTTCCATGGTGAAAGGAGTGAGAGGGGGAGGGGGGGGGGCTGAATAAAAAGGTTATGCCTGTGTAATGCTCTCACATGAACAATGAAAATGGTGTTAATTTGGTTGAAAGGAAGACATATCTTTTGATGAACACCAATGAAACAAAATGCTGATTGACTAATAGAAACTGTGAAAGAATTGATATACATGAATTTTTTCATTGTACAAAATGTTTTGACTTTAATTGTATCAATATTTTTGTTGTATTTGAATACTTCAGCCAAGTGACTTTTGAGTACTTGCAAGTGTACATGTACGTGGAGGAGTAGTGTCCATGTATTTTATATTTTGAAGCTTTCATGCAGGTACAAGTATTTAAATATCTTGGTTTTTTCACAGAATCCACCTTCCTGTTCATCCCTCCGATGCGCTATGTATTCCACGGTGCAGAAGTCTACCTTTCAGATGATGATGAAAACGAGCATGATCTTGAAGGTCTCCACAATGACATGGACATGAATGACCTTCATAATGAAATTGAGAATGGTGACCTTCATGATGACTTTCATAGTGACCTTCACAATGGTGATGACCTCCCTGATCTGCTGAATTTAGACCACTCATCTGCAAAAGAGAAAGCTGTTTCATTAGACGACCTTACACCTACTGTGCCATTGACCAACGGGGAGTCTAACCAATATGGTCAGCCAGTGTCCAAAGCGCAATGTGTCCCTGAATCAAATGGTAGAGAGGGGTCGCCTTTTGAAGCGCCAGCTCATGAACCTGTATACACAGATCTGGATCAGCCTGTGACACCATAATGAAGCCATGCTGCCTTTCTTATGAAATTCCATCAAACTGCAACTTCAGATATTAAATGTAATAGTTGTCATATATATATATCACTCATTATTTCTGCATGACTCTTAGAAAGTGTAAAAAGTTAGAGTCGTTTTAGAATTCATTATGTGTTCCAGTTTTCTCTATCATGGTGATCAGAACACTTTTCAAGCTGTGACGGAAAATGTCATGTAAATAATTCTTTCAGACATATTCATGTAACTCTGAGAATTACATATCTGTTTTGACACATGGGTAGAGTAAGTTGAAATAAAATATTTGATTGCTTTATTTTTTGTTCTAGGAACATTTGGGTCATGGTTTATAACAGGGCCATAGCAAAAATAATGTTGTGTAAACTTTTTGACTGTTCCATTCAGTATGTGTTTAAAAAATGCCTACAAACTTATGAGTACTTGTAAACTGTGAGACTGGGAATTGTTAAAAGCAATGACCCTCGATATGTGACACCTGTTGTAGAAGCATTATAAATTGTGTATTGCCTAGTAGGCCAATAAGGATGTAAGGCTGCTAAGTCCATTGAATACATGTACATGTATGCTAATAAAATACTTCCTTTCTTTCAAACAATCTGATGATTTTGTAAGATTTCAAGACAGACACAAATTCAGTTTGCCAATGGAAGTAAAGCTGGATTCTACTTCCACTTTCATTATTTGATATAACTGTCAGGGTAAAACCCAGAGAATGATAGTTTCAAGTGACTGATTTCAATAGTACTGTATTCAACAAAATTTGTATTCAGATTTCCCATCTTATTCCCAAGTGTGGAACAAAGGCTCAAATTGATCTTATTTTCTCATTCTTTGTTGCCATTCTTGAAAAAAAACCCACTAGATTTGTGTGTATATAAGTCTTTTTCTCTTATTTTCTGTATTGTCCATCACCTGTATTTGTAGTTCATAAAATTGTATTAGGAGATCAGTGCATACGAAATCGTGGTTTAAAAAACAACTGCTTGCTATGTAATTATTGAAATTTTAGTGAAAGAAAATCAGAAACAAATGAGACAAGGAGAATTAGTATTTGTTAGTATTTGTTGGGGATAAATCAATTGCTCATAAAGTACTTCAAGAAATCACTTAACTGTTCATTGTCCGGAGGTCATACTTTTCTCTCATATTTCATGCCAAGAGTATTAAGTAAATACTTTTCTATCCTACATTTTAGACTAGCAGCTGTGTGTTGGATTGCTTGTGGGATACTTGCTTGTGGGGCCTTATGAAATTGTCTTCAGGGGGGGGGGGGGGGGGGGGGGGGGGTCATGAAGTGTCTTCTGAGTGATTTTTACCGACAAATTTGCTCTCAGCCATTCAGCTGCAAGGATTTCAGTAGCTTATAACAGTTATTGCAACTTGTCATTGATGATAAGTTTTATGAAACAGGGCCCTGGTTTTTGAGCTGGAAGGATTTGTATTGCTCAGTGAGAAAGCATCATTTGTGTAGTAATATTACAACAGGGTTCTTTGTTATTTGTGTAGTAGATACTGTAAGAAATGGCAGTGTGCAATGGCCATATGCTTTGATATGTTGTGCCAATGAGTATTAGTGGAGCTAAAAGCATTGTTATTTATCTATGTTCATCCAGGGTTGAGTTGGTCTATACATGCAACGTAATCTGGTAGAAAGCTGCAAGTATTCTTGTTGAAAGTGAAATGCCCAGTACAAGGCCACAAAGTTTTAGCCATTTTTATGTCTTCTGTTGTCATGTATGACATGGTTGCCATGCCAGAAAATAAGATGAAGCAACTGGGTGTATTTCAGTAATTGCAAAAGCATACAACAATCAACATTTTTTTTTCATTTGCACCTTTTACATTGTTAATTTTTCATACATGTATGTACAATGTTGGTGTAAATTAGCATATACATGTACTTCAAAAATATTTGTCTCAAATCCAGAAAATAAGTACAATTTGTTCCCTTGATTAGTTCAGTATTACTGCCTTTCAGTTTTTACAAAATGCAGATAAAAACAAAAAAAAAGTTTAACTGTAAGTCTGTAATAAATATGTTTTATTGACCATATTCAAATATTGTACATACAGGTAGTACATGTAGAAAGAAAAGTTTGTTATAAAAGGTGTAATTTACATGTGTGTAGTAGATTTATAAGAGAATATTGTCATTTTTTAGACAGTAAATGAGGTAAATAAAAGAGTTGGAATTTACTTTTCTATATGGTGTACCATCTAATAATGTGCCATGTCGTAATAAACATACATGTATATGTGAATATGAATATTTGGTAGAACTTTACATGTTAATAATAAAAGACACTAATTTATATCCCATGATAAAAGCCCTGTCCTACAAAAGTTATATGTACGTTGGTACCGGTTGGTATCAGTTGCAAAATTCTTACAGATCACACAGGATTCATTGGAGAGCTTATGATCAATTTCAGAAACTGCTTGATTGAAAAAACAGATTTCACAGAGAGATTTGTGATAATTTTTTTTTTTAAAGTGAAAGATAACGAGGGAGGTGGAGGGGATAATGGGATAGACAGAGAAAGGGTAATCCTCTATTCGCTTCAGGATTTAGGACTTTGGTTACGACTGAGTTTAAGTAAGGGGGGGGGGTAGTGAAAGTGATAAAGAGGAAGAGTACAAAAAGAGAATGTTCATTAAATATTTTGTAATGTGACATCAACATACAAAAGCATTAGAACGCACATAAACACTGAGAAGTATATAATTCTTGGCTAATGATTCACTGAATTTTAATTTTAATAATGAAGCAGCAAATTTCAACTGGTATAATACGAAAATGTCAGTATAAGTCATATTTTATATGTATGTACACGGATTCGTAAATAAACAGTGTTGGAATCATTTTCAATCAAAATTACATATTGGCCATAATTCAAAGTTCACATTTGCACAAGCTAAGAAACCCTGGGGGGTGTTTCATAAAGCTGTTCATAAAGTTATGCATGACTTAACAAACGACTTAAATATGACAAGCCAAATGGGATGCTCAATCATTTTTAACTGCATCAACTAAAGAAGTGTGCAGATGTAGATTAACATTCTTATTATAATAAACATTTTTAATGCAAAGTATAATTTTTGCCATAATTTAATTGAGGCTATTGGAAATACAGTCACACTTTGTTAAAACATCAGGAAAAACTTTGGGCATCCTATCTGGCACTTCATATTCGTAAAATCGTGCGTAACTTTACGAACAGCTTTATGAAACACCCCCCTGATATCTTAGCATTGGGTGCAGTAGTATATGTGTCCTCTGTCAATCACATGCAAATAACTTGCCACAGAACATACTGGTTTCATAATTTTATTATATAATTCATATTAACTTTTTTAGTGTTACAATGTAGATATTCCACTTTCACATGGAAATGTGAACTGCATTCAAATAATTAGCTGGCAGACAGTCATGAGCAAGAACAATAAAATGATATTCATATATGTATTTACATATAAAATAGGGTATTAAAAATGTACATCACTGTTTTGCTAAAACCTATCTCAACATAAGTATGACATCCACTTACTTATACATATGACCACCCCCCCCCCCAAAAAAAAACCCCAACAAAAACAACAACCATGGGTCCAAAGCTCAAGGGGCTTTTGTTCCTGAAATTCTTCAACGACCCCCATCGCCCGCCACCCCCCCCCCCCTCCCCCCATTCAGCCAACAACAAAAAAAAACATGTCAGTGGGTTCTCAGATAAAATATCCTGACATGATTAACTAATGCAACATTACCCTTTGCAAAGTAATTTTTCATCCAGTGAAATGCATTACACCAGTACCTACCTCAACAATTTGATGAGCATGGCAAAACATACACATGTATACAAGCATGCAAATGCAAACGTTTGAAGAAGAAAAAAAAAGTATATTTCCTTTTGTAGATAATATAACCAAAAATGAGCAATCTCTCAAACTGTAAGTGCATGATCTGGATATACCTGATAATTGGTTAGAAATACAATTTCAGTGCTATACTATCTTCATACAATATTGACATGTTGTCTGCTCATATAACCAGAAGGGCATTTACACATTTCAACTACATAAACAGGGATTAAACCAGAAAAATCTTCGACAGGCTGCAGTACTGGCACTCTAGAGGTTAAAAATGACAAAATTTGACATTATTTATGCTTAGAGTGAAATAAGACAAATACTTGTATTTGCCTTCTTGTTTTACATAAAATGTGCTTCAAAATAAAAACATTTTGTACAGTCCACACGTGTCAGTTACTCAAGGGAGACATAAGGCAGGGCTCCACACTAACTTTTTATCATAGGGGGGGTCTGTACACATGAGCCTTATGTACGCTATGTGGTCTTATAGAGTACCGAAGTGCTGATGTCATATTCGCTCGTCGTCCAGGATATTGGTTCCAAACATCAGCGCCTGAGCACGAGGTTCACCGCGAAATCATTCAAGCAATGGGCTGGAGCAGGGCAATTTCAGTGTTTAGCTCTGGTGTGATCACCACGCCATTGTTTGGAACCAGCAACCTTGACAACTTGGCCGGTATGACGTAACACTTTGTTACTCTATTATACAGGTGCAGAACGAGATCTGAAATATTAGCGATATCTCCATACCCATCTCCTTCCCTGAAAGTAGTTTTATCACCCTTCTGGTTCTCAGGTGACAATGGAGGGCGATTCCGTATTAGAAAACAACATTTTGAAAATAGTTGTCAGTTTACCAACTATACATATACATGTAGCTGATGAAAATCTGCTCTGGGAACTTTGTATAGTGATATCAGAAAGAACCATACGTCAATACTAATATCAAATGATTTTACATTTTTAAAGTGTACCAACCACCTGAAAACATATCTGTATACCGCTAGAAAGTATAGAATTAACCTCAAAGAACTTTTTCTGAAATTCTATAGGTCAACAGTTTAGGAGTATGAAGGAAATAAAGGATAACATTAAGGTGCTCGCGTGGAACGAGATGGGTTCCGAGTGAGCCCTTATCGTACGGGTGCGTTGAGTAGTCTACTCACAAGTCACTTTTATGCTTATAGAAAGTATAATTAAACTTAAATATCTCTTTATATAAGTGATTTTCGAAGCCCATATTTTGAATATAGTAGAATGACATGGAACCTCTAACATAACAGAGTAAAATATTTTTTGGTGATTGGTACCTTTTAAGATGAAATTAATTAATATTAGAAATATCTCGTACAGGATACAGAGATGTCCCATACAACATATGCAAAATTCCCATTTATTTCACCCCAAAATAACAATCGCTCTGAATCACCATTGCTTAATAATCACTCTGATAGTATTAAATGACTGCCTTAAATACAAGGGCACTGTGGCATGTGCCTGTAATCCAGCTAACAGTGGAAGTTATAAATTGATTCAGTGGACCCAGGTTCGAGACTGAGTCACGTCTTTCAGATGGTGACGTTAAAGGTCCGCCCCCAGACGTAAATAATATCTGATTGATACATGTCTATAAAAACCCAATTACACACACGCACACACACACACAAATTTCAGAAATTATTGTATAATAAATATTCACTCTTTCTGATATGGAATTGCCCAGTACTGTTAAAAATTATTTAGAAACCAATATATTAGCTAAGGTGTTGTTTCTTCATTAGGTGTACATGGAGTTGTGAAGGGTTTCCGTCTCAAACTCTCTTTGCTTGGCTCGTGCCTATAGAATTGTGAGATAACAATAAAAATGAATAATAAATATTTGGAAAGCATCGACAAAGAATTAAACATTATCACTAGTATGTACAAAATGCAAAATAAAGAAAACAAGTGAATGAGTAAATTACGCAATGCGTAATAAATGTCCCCGCCGGAAGTGCAGATCAGTGGAAATTAACTAGCCTGAACCTTAAAACTTCAGTGAAAAACTTTAGTGAATAAAATAATAATGTTACTGCATGCAGATGTGAAATAGAGGAGAAGTAGCATTTTTCGTCAATTTTGAACAAATTTGTATAAATTTGCATAATTATTGAATTTCAAAATTCTGTGTAGCAGTTTGGAAGCCCCCACCCAGCCCTATCAGATGAAACAATCGGAATCAAAATCGGCCAAGAAATGACGGAGAAGTAGCATTTTCTAACATTTGAGCACACACGGACAGACGGACGGACGGACGGACGGACGGACGGACGGACGGACGGACACACACACACACACACACACACGCACACGTACGGAGCCCGTTTCATAGTCCCCTCGCGAACTTCGTTCGGCGGGGACAATAAAGAAGACAAATGTAGGATATTCATACATAACAACAACAAAATTGTGACTTTAAAAAATGTCTTTCTATATCTACAGATTGAAATATATAGTATATTTCAATTCAAAAATACATTTGTCTCTAAATAGTTAAATGTTACAGTGTGCAGGCCTATTCTTTAAAACTTTTTTTTCTAAGAAGGGTGTATATCATAAAGTGGAAATCAATAAACTACTTAGCTAAAGTGACACACAAATGTAATACTTCTGTAATTACAGTTTCGCTAGTATGCACTTTAGCCCTAATTTTACAAACATGTTTCAGAACTAAGATTTCATGAAGTAAGTCTTTCACTGCAAATTGTTTCGTAAGTGTTCATCTTGATAAAAATTTTCACCAATTACTTCTCTGATATTTATTGTAAAACCAGAAATGTTTGCGACATGAAACTCTCACAAACTGTAAAATTTTAGTGTCATGTCAATTATGATTCAGTGATTTATCGGCATGATACTTTCGCTAATGTGAAACACTCGCGAAAATCGTGAACATAAAATGCGCGCTAAAGTTTCTGGTTTTACAGTAAATGGTATTTAACTACAAAATTCATGAGCCCACTTAACTTTGAGAAGAAAAAAGAGCTTTCCCTGGTCCAAACAAAAAAAGATTAGACTGTGGGCAATTGAAGACCCTGTAAGGTTAAACATTACAAACACTTACTTTGTGTTTTCTGTATTCCTCATACTCTTCATCATCTGTGGGTAACTCCTGTCTACACAGGGGACAGGAATTGGTCTAAAAAAAGACATAAAAAGACAAACATTTAGCACTCTTTGAAACTTGAATATATTTATGAAAATACATGTACAGCATACACTTAATATTCTACTATATTCTACCATATTTTAAAACAACAAAATTCGCAGAAATATATGGAATAGAAAAAAAGAAAGAAAGTACAGTGGAAACTCACTAGAACAAGGACCTTGGGACCATGAAAATTACCTTGTTATATCAGGAATCTCCTTATATCAGGGTAAAAAAACGAAAAAAGAAAGTTGAGATGAGAGTTTCCATTGTAAAATTTGTCCATGATGTGCGATATCCCACATTATAAAACGGGTTCAAGAATGTAGCCATCCTGATTGGTCAAATAACACCACATGACCGTGCAAAAAAAAAGTACTAACGCACGGCGAGGGGACTAACGCACGGCTAATCCGGATCAAACACTAAGATTGTAAGAAAACACTAAGATTGTAGACCCGTTTTATAAAACTTTTAATACATGGTTGTGAGTTTGTGCATTAGTGCGATCCAGCAACACGCAGGTTTTTATCGTGGTGTCTAACACACTCGGCTACACCTCGTGCGTTAGTACACCACGATAAAAACCTTTGTGTTGCCAGATCGCACTAACGCACTCCCAACCATGTATTAATAGTATACTGACAAATTTCCCTGATTGGGGAAGCATCCCTTGTGAAATATTGCAAAAGGTCCAAAGATTTTGAATCTTTTTCTTACCTTGGATAGCCATGGCAAGATACAGGTCTGGTGATATTCATGTGTGCAGGGTAGTGTCTTTGTTAAATCTCCTGCTCTGTATGGCAGCAGGCATATAGGGCACTTCTCTGGAAAGATAACAAAGCATTACCAGCACATTTCAAATATATTTTCAAACTTTAAGAGATTTGCATGTTAAGGTACTTCCAGCCATTTGCAAGCAATAATTAATCTCCATGAAATTTGCTCTTTCCATGAGAAACTATACAATGAGTCACAGTTGAAGGAGAATGAAACCCTGGGGAAAAATCACTTTTAATGAAAAGAGAGGATCGGTTACAAAATGATAAAGTTATGAAAGTTTGAAAAGTCTCAATTTGCTTTCTAAGGCGATCCTCAAATTGGCAATGTTGCTTCAAAGTGACAGGTTTAGTAGTACAACTCTCCATATGTTTTGTACACAAAATTTCATATTTTCCCCATTTCCTCTCAAGGTGCAGCTTGTCTCCATCTTAGCTCAAGATATATCATGGGAAAATGTATTTGACACAACATTTGTTGAGTGCACAAAAAGACAATCAGCATCTTTAGAGATAATGGAGAAAATATGAGATTTTTTGTGTGCAAAACATATCTGATGATCGGCATAGAAAGTAAATTGAGATTTTTCAAAAATTAACTTTTTCATTTCGTAACCGATTTTGATGGAACTGTTTAAAAATTGTTTCTCTCTTTCCTCTCTTTTCATTAAAATGGATATTTCCCCAGGGTTTCATTCTCCTTTAAAAAAACATTGAATGGTTTTATTCTTCCACTCATAAAACCAATCTGCAGTGGCTCACTGAAAATTGTTCATGTGTCATGCCATGGCAAATCTATTATCCATATAGCTGTGTGTGTTCTGTGCATTTTTAATAGTGGCAGTTGAAGTGATGGAATAGCTGACACTGGGACAGAACGTTATTCACTGTGTAGTAACCAGCAGACTTGATGTCACAACAGTCACATACATGTACATGCTTAGCTGTATCTAAAATTTTACCAGCTCTGTCTGTTGAAACTCTGGTTTCCTTCAAATTGGCAACAATTTCCTTTGAAGCTGGTGGAGCTTTTCTTATATCTGGTGGGAGTTCCAATCTAAGGGGGAAAAATAGATTAATACACACAATGAATATTAGTCCAACATGGCTGTACAATATGCTAAACTGATAACTGTTTGAAATGTTATGTACAATGCACATAAAGTTTCTGCAGGTGTATGTGGCATGGTATAGTGGTCCATTTACATGTACTTGATTTTCGATTAATAGGTGTACGAGGTTCAAATCTTAGCCCAGTATTTATGTTTATTATATATTTGTAGCTACTTCCTCCCTGTCCCCTTTTACTCTCTCTTTTCTGGGTAATTAAAAAAACTGCCGATGTAAGTAGTATTGATCACAATTTAAAAAAATAAAATCTTTCTTATTCTTTGTCAGATTCTTCTCAAACTGTCACTAATGGGATACTCACTTTTTCATTTTTCTTTTTTTTCTTAAACCAGCTTGATATCAGGATGGACTTCCCCTTTAAGAGGGCAATCTTACAAACTCACCCTTCTCTTTCAGCATATTGCCTAACGTCATCTATAAGAATCCTGTGAATTATAAGAAAGAGAACAAATATTCAAAACATGATGCAGCACACTGCCTAAAAAAAAGGTTTTAATAAAACATTGATGTGTAAATGAATGGAAGTGGGATGAAAAAATGAGTAGCTGTATGCTACAAAGCCCCCTACGCATAATCATTATGTGTATATGACATAGAAATGGGAAGCGTACTATGCGGAGAGTAGAACCATCGGTATGTGGAGCTGTGTCAATTTCGGCTGCAGTCAACTTCTCATTTACAGAGTAACTATGCCAGAATAAATAATAATCAGCAAAACTCGGTGAAAATTCTTGCCTTTACATTGTGGGATGATAAAATATTCAATTACCATAACATTCCTTCGACTGGATCTCTATTTTCTTAAATGAGTGGAATTTTCTGGGTATTTGTATAGCCGGCCATTTTGCTCCTTTAAAACTCTTACACGGGTTTGAGAGCACGCACTCGCCTATTGTAGGCAGTTCCAGCCAGTGGCGGATCTACATAGGGGAAAACTGGCCCGTGCCCCTTCTTTTGAAACCCAACTGGCATACCTGAAGTACACAGTGAAAAAAAAAATTGCCCCCTTAATTGCATACTTTTCCGGCTCTGTGCCCCCTCTTTTACAAAATCCTGGATCCGCCCCTGGTTCCAGCAGCACAGTTGGATGGTGTGCCTTTTGCCTTTCATGGAATCTCATTTTTAATAAGCAATCTGTAAACTCTCTTGCAATTGCGTGAACTTTGGACTCATTCTTTGTTTGACCTTTTTTCAACTGCTGTACATGTACGTTCCGGTTAGACATCAAATTCTGAGATCGCAGTTCTGGTAGATCTATTAACAAAAATTTTTGTCGACCGACTTTGTACATTCACCCAATCGTAGTCTGTTATTTTTGTTTTGCTACAAATCAGATCTAACAATATCTAGCAGAACATGAGATATTATGACATTTCTTAACACTTTAAAAACTGTGCGTGAAATTTGGTGACTCCAAATACTCCATCATCATCACTATGGTATGGGGGGGGGGGCGAAGTGGGGGTTGTGTAATAATAATAATAATAATAATAGTTTATAAAGTGCAGAAACTATGTATATATATATATATTCTACTATGCTGCAAGAGCTCCTGATGTGCTTATAACTATGATGAGTAATTAAATGAAAAGATATGCTTTTAGTTTTCATTTTGAAAGTATTTACAGTTAGTGATTTCCTGATTTCTAACGGTAAGTTCCATACCTTGGAAATCATACCTTCAATTGGAAGTGGGCTTAAAGTTATACAAAACTTATTTGCCCCTCTGCAATCATAAAGATGAATTATGTTCTATGTGATAGGCTCTGTGCAGCTGTAGAAGAACATGGACAGTTGAAAACTTCACTGGGGTCAAATTTGTCCTTCCTGGGGCCCGCTGCACAAAACTTGCATTTAATCGCATGCCCAAAATTTCTACAGGTTTGACTTAAATATGTTCAGTGATGAGCTCCCTACTACATGAGATGGTAAATTATGCCATTCTGATATCACTCTTTGAGAAAAAGAGGATTGCCTCAACTTTGACTTTACATGCTTCTTCAATATCTTAAATTGATGTCCTCTCGTTCGGCTACCAGATGAAAAGTCAAAGAAGTCAGTTAGTTGGAGATCATCTATTCCCTGTACAATTTTGTAGATTTGTATCAAATCAGTTCTATGGTGTCTATAGGCCAGTGAAGGCAACTTTAGTTGTTCAAGCCGTAATTTGTATAGCAGATGTTGAAGGGGATAAAGAAGTCTAGTTGCTCGACATTGAACTTTTTCTAATTTCACAATATCTTTCCTCATATACGGATGCCACACAGGTGAACAGTACTCTAGTGACGGTCTGACTACAGACTTGTACAATTGCAGGAAACCTTTCTCATCCATGGTAGTAAATGTGCATTTAATGATTCCAAGTTTGCGATTTGCAGCAGAACAGTGTCAACGTGATGAGAAAAAGACATTCTGTTATCGAATATAAATCCAAGATCCTTTTCGTTACTTGCTTGTGTTCCACAAGCAAGTTGTCCCACAGTTTGGGGGCTGTGGACAAATGCTTGATCTCCTTAGGTTATTTTTGTTTTATATGATGAGGTTTGCAGTAGTAAAGTATCTTGAGAACTGTACAGGTTGTGGGTATGTTTGCGAGCTTTGAATTGTAACAGTTCTACAATATATTTAAGGGCTTGACCAATTAGAGCTTTATAGACAATCAACAGGATTTTGAAAGACATTCTTTGTCGCACTGGTAGCCAGTGCAGATCTCTCAAAAACAGGGGGTGATCCTTGAGAATTTGGAGCATCCACAAATCAGTCTTGCACAAAGGTTTGGACCCGCTGCAGTCATCCTATTTGAGAGTCAGGGAGTCCATATAATAACCCATTACAATAATCTAACTTGCTAGTGATGCATCAGCTATTTGTCTGGACACTTAATAAAGTAGAGCCGTCATATTTTCTGATGGATTTCCTAAATATATGCATCAAATAACACTAACCACTATGAAAATTTGACACTTATATTATTTTCCACCATACTTCTTGAAAAATTCACAAAATATTATTACCTGCATTCTGCAGACTTGATTAAATTCATTGGTGTGATTAAATTCATTGGTGTCAGAAATAATGATATCTAAAACAGTAAACCGCTTAGCTTAATTACATGTAGGGCTTTTAGGCCTAAGTCAAATCAACTCAAGCTAGTGCTGCAGCGATTGCATGATGATGGTCTGCACTTTGATAACCACTCTAAGGCATTTTTAAATTTTAGCAGTATCTTCAAGACAAGTGTGTGTGTTTGTGTGTGTTTGTGTGTGTTTGGGTTTTTAAAGACGTTATCAATCAGATATGATTATTTATGTCTGGGGACCGACATTTAACGTCATCATCCGAAAGACGTGACACAGTCTCTAACCTGGGTGCGCAGAATCAGTCTACAACTTCCACTTTTAGCTGGATTACAGGTGCACGCCACAACGCCAAGACAAGACAACTGTTCAGATAACCAAGGAGTTATCACAGAACAACTCCTTGGGATAACCAACCCTTCCGGACACACAACACGTGGGTATATAGTCAAGGACACTCACGGGACCATCACTATATGGAGCTGTGTCAGTTTCGGCCTGTCACGACCTCAAAGTTGAAGAGGTAAAAACACCAATATAATTGGCAGAATTTTGAGAAAATATTTCCTTCTACATTTTAGAATGATATAATATCTAATTTCATGCCAGATCCTTTGATAGGATCTTTATCATCTTGATCAAGTGAAAATTTCAGGCTGTTTTTGGTCGGTGATCTTGCTCCTCTGCCACACACGTGTGCAAGATATCACACACTTGCTATGGGAGGCAATTGCTCACGGTATGAAGGTACAGAGTGCGAGGTTATCTCCATTGACTCCAATAACCTCGCATAACTTAAGTGTGAGTCAAGGACTGTATTTCCGAACAGATTGTATTACTGAACGTGTAGCGGATTCCCCCCCCCCCCAATTTATTTATTTAATACTCAAGATTTTTGCATGAGGTCAGTCTGGAGGAAAAATTACTCCTGTTACTTTGATATGAGAAGTTGTATTTTTCATCAATTAATTCATTTATTGAGATAAACTTGTATTTAACACGAGTCTGCTTTCAGTGCATGCATGATTTTATTGTATGTAGTATAGCTGTGAAATACGTCATAATAAGCATATATACGTCACAATGGAGAAACAGATCAAAGTCATGAATACTTATATATGCAGATAATGCGCGTTAGAGTGACCAATGTGTGTGTAGCGCGATGCGTATGTTTACCAATTGCGCTGCGCGTAGCAGACCCCTGGGAGGTATAAATAGCGCGTTGATCTAGATGCATAATCATTGTGTATTCCGAGCTTTCTGCCGGCCACACACGTTGTCACATTCTTGACATAGTTTCTTTGTTTACAGAGAGTCAGAGATTAAGGTGACCTGCAGACGTCTCTAATACAATGAATTTTTGGAAAGAGAGGCTTCGAGCTTCTGTTACTTAAATGTCACCAGTGCCTCCTTTGTATATATTTGTAAATTAGAGGACAAAGGCAGCCATTATTTTATACTCAATCAAAAATGCTTTTGCTCCTAAATGTAAATAGAATGTAGATGGAGTGCGTTATTTTAAGCTCGCCAGATTATTATCTGGTGTCTCTCTCGTCTTTCCTTCTCTCTCTCTCTCTCTCTCTCTCTCTTCTCTCTCTTTTCCTCTTCTGTACAAGCACTCATAAGTTGTAGCAGTAAGAAAAGTAGAGTATAGTTACAAAGAATTTTAATACTGGTCATAACAATTGTGACATTTACAGTTAGGTCCAATACTGAATACAGACAGATAGGGACGAACTATAGGACAAGCCGGATGACTTATGGTTGAAGAATGTTAGAACTGTAAAGTTAATTCTGAAGTTGGCGATAAGTTTAGGAATTTATAAATTCGAGGCTTTATCTTGTCGCAGGGACCTTTGTAGTAGTCTCATGTGAAGCCGACAAAGTGAGCTTACATGTAGTACGAGGGGTGGAGAGACCCGTCATGGAAATCCCCGAGAGAGGTGTAGGTAGTTGGATATAAAGCGGTGGGGAGCCATTGTGGATTTGGTAGGCTCAATTATGGGACAGAGTATTTTGGATAGACGAGTAGATGGTAGTTGAGAGGCTATGTTGTTTTAGCCCAGAAGGGAATTACTTGCAAGTTTCTAGTAGGAAAGAAAAGGTTTCTTCTTATGGAAAAGAATTCAGTGAATCAATACCTATCTCACACTTTCACTCAAATAAATTATTTAACTTTAAGACTTAGTCTTAGGAACTGTAACATTAATAAGTTAATCTTAACAATCTTATATTACTTGTACATAGTGTAAATAACATGAATTGAACTCGATAGACATGTACTGGATACAGAATTGGGCTTGAAGCCTCATTGTATAGTCAGATATTTGTAAATAAAGAATTACTTGTTATTTGTTCATTGAACACTCATGGCTGACAGATTGATTCTTACTTAGAAATGTCTGGTCACACATTAGGTACAGTGATGGTATTGGTACTTACTACTTTTACATCTTATCTAGATAGCAGTTTTGGAAATTCAGAGAACGAAATCATTGTCTGACTTTGCATCAGACACTTAACCATGTCATTGTGCCTTTAGATTGCTCGCTACCGTACGGGAGGGATGAACGAGAACTGCGAGAGAGATTGCCACTGTGTTGTTGTTGGTGCATGTAATGTGACATGCTTGTTGTGTGCTGGAAGCACATGTTTGACGAGCTGAGAGTAGAGAAAGTTTGTTTGAATATTTCTGATTAAGTACAGAATTTGACAATTTTAATAATTAGGAAATGTTATTTAAAGAATCATAATGGAATTTAGACTCACCTTGTTGTTGTAGAATCTGAAATGTACTTGAGATGAATGTTGTAAGATGAACCGAGATGCTCTTGGCATGCATGAATAGGAAAATGCATGGGCGCGAGAGTCGTTGTTTATTTTGGGGTTCGGGTCAAAGGTTGACCAATTAGAGACATGAATGAGTGCGTTGTTTTGTCTAGAGTCGAAGTGGGTGAGCCAATGAGAAGGCCGAGATTTGTGCATAATTAGGACATTTAATTTTGTGTGATGTTGTGTGTATTCTCTTTATGACATAACGCTGTAAAGAGAAAGAGAGATCTAGCGCTCAAAAGACTAGATGGTGGCAGCTTACCGTGAGAAGTAATGTTTTGTTTGATAGTGGTGGCAAGGAAGACTTGTGAAGATGAGAGTGGAAGATGATCAGTCAGTTAGATAAAATGCCCTTTCTCTTTCTTTCTTCTCTCTTCTTTCTGTCTGCTTGTCTTCTGCTTTTCTTTTCTTCCTTCTTCTTCTACTTCTTCTTACTGTTTTCTCTATGGAAGGGGAAGAATTCTATTCGACCTCTTTGTCTTTTCAGTCTTCTACCAGCTATCTCCCTCTCGCACCCCCCTTGGGTTTCCTTCATTCTTCCCACCCCCCAAATTCTTCCTCTACTTTTATTAACCCCCCCCCCTATCCCGCCACAGTATTACTGAACGTGTACAGTTAAGCGCCTAAAATGGGTTTTCATACGCGTGGGATTACGCATATGAAAACCACACTATTGAAACAAAGGTTGTGTCTTTTTCCCATAGGTTTCACACGTTCGGAAATACAGTACCTTTTTCAAGGGACCAAAACGCCGCGTCGTTGGGAAGGGGTTCACTAGGAAGGGAATTATTAAATCTACGTTGTCTTTTTAAAATTCCATTAACTTCTTTTTCTGTAGGACTTTTGAGCATTCATTATGTAAGTTTGACAGATATTCGTTTGATATTTTATTTGCTATTGTTGATTTTCTGAAAAGTGTTCGGACACTGGATCCACCACCATACTCGCGATAACCATATCCACCAAACCTTTCACCGAGCACGCAGCCAGATCTCCGGGCTCGGGAGAGCAGCGCATGTCAGAAATATTAAAGATTTCCCCATAACAGACGGCTATTTCTGTCTACATGCAAGCAAGACGATGAAAACTCTTGTCTTTAATAATACAAGATAATTCTAGCTGTTGAACATTTATTATATTTTACCTCGCCCATCGTAGTAGTGTATTTAGTTCCGGACCAGAGTCTCCAGTTGGCTCACAACTATGTTCATCAAAATAAGACGCCATTATTTGGAATAAAACTGAACAGATTTGCGTTTGGTCCTCGCAAATATTAATTTGTCAATTCATTCTGTCTTGTTACGGTGGCTTCGAGAGTGGAAAAAAGATAAAGACAGGTCATTTTTAAACAGTAAGGTAAATCGAAAACTTTTCATGCAAATTTTCCCAAATCTTTCACATTACAGGTTGAAAATTATGTGAATTTCAAATATTCACGGACTATAATTTTACTTGATGCATATTTTTCGTAAAATCCGACGACAGAATTGACAGGTTATTTGTTCCAGACACCCACCCCCATCACAGGCCCGTCGGAAGGAATTTTAAAGTGGTACGGTTTCAGTGGGGGTCTGGGGGTGAAACCCCAAGCGGGGTTCGAAGGGACAGAACCCCTCGTGTGGGTGTAAGGGAACATTTTGAATTGGGGGGGGGGGGTGTGACACCCAAATTTGCCGACAATAATGCTGCACCCTATAACCCTCCCCCTAATAATAAGAAAAGAAAATTACAGATGTATAGAGATCTTGATCATACAGGGCAATTTTCGGAAGGAGGGGACTGATGCCTTTTGTCCGAATATCAACTTTTCAATTTCAAAATGTTTGCGAGCGAGCGAAGCGAGCGAGCAAATTTTTAAAAAACTTTTCGTAGAGAAAATGTACAGGAGTTACATACAAAAGTTACATAGTTATCTCGGAACCTCGCTGCCCAAATATGTGGATATTCTTTCTCCTTGCTGCCCGAATATGAAGTGCTGGTTGACCGAATATCGGAACTTTGAAAATCCTCGGGGGAGGGGGGCTGCAGCCCATTGCCAAAGGGGGACGCCTTTTGCCCAAATATCAACTTTTCATTTTCTAAATTTTTGCGAGCGAGCGAGCGTAGAGAAAATGTACAGAAGTTACATAATTATCTTGAAACCTCGCTGCCCAAATATGTGGATATTCTGGCACCTCACTTTGCTGCCCGAATAAGAAGTGGTGGTAGCCCGAATATCGGAACTTTGCCGAAGGGAGAAGCCTTTTGCCTGAATATCAACTTTTCAGTTTCTAAATTTTTGCGAGCAAGCGAAGTTAAAGTTTTCCTAGTGAAAATGTATAAGTTACATTCAGAAGTTACATAATTATTTGGGAAGCTTGCTGCCCAAATATGTGGATATTCTTTCTCCTCGCTGCCCGAATATGAAGCCGTGGTTGCCCGAATATCGGAACTTTGAAAATCCTCGGGGGGGGGGGGGGGGGGGGGTCTGCAGCCTATTGCCGAAGGGGGATGCCTTTTGCCCAAATATTAACTTTCCGGCGAAGTGAGGGAGCAAAAAAATTGTCATATTTGTCCTACTTTTTCTTTCTTCCCCTTTTCCTTTCCTTCATTATCACTTTCTTGAGGATATTATTTTTAAGATTTGCGATTGGATGAACAAGTTTTGTGGCATACTGTGTTTCGGTTTATGTGATAATGCGTTTCATAATAATGGAAAAAAGGGAAAGTCACTTCGATGTTCGTGTTCTTCCATTAAGCTGGTGATAAGCCTACGATCAGCCTATAATCATGACATTTATCACCCTCTCACTTTCTCTCTTCTTTTCTCTTCTCTTTTCTTCTCCCCCCCCCCCCCTCCTCTCTCTCTCCCTTTCTCTTCTCTTTTCTTCTCCCTCTCTCTCTCTCTCTCCTTTTCTCTTCTCTTTTCTTCTCCCTCTCCCTCTCTCTTTTTTTCTTTCTCTCTTTTTTTTAGGCTGAAAAGCTGTATTGTCAATACCGTACCAACCGTAGCGGCTCCGACGGGCCTGCCCCATCATACACGATATGGCAAAACAATCACAAAAGGGATCAGGGATCTCAATGACCTGAAATTATTGTAGACACTCTTAGATCTCGTTGATGTTCTAGTTACTGTTGTTGATGTTTGTTTTGTTTTTTATCGTGTTTTTTTTTTCTTCCACCTTTCATCTGTAAATGCTGATTTCCATATTTCAATATGGGAGTTAAGTATCCATGTGTATGCTGTAGTAAGCCAGTGAAGCGAAATCAAAAAGCACTCGCATGTACAAAGTGTAGGGAATGGGTTAATATTGTTTGTGGCAGAATTCCTTTATGTAGATATAATGATCCACTAGAAAAATTTGAAAACTGGCAATGCCGTAAATGTTTATTGCAGGAATTACCCTTTTGGGATATTGCTGGTGAAGAAAATAATAAGTCCTATACGTCAGGAAATATAAGTAATTATGATAATGTTGACCCTGATATGAATACAGGCGAAACAAGCTATGATGAATTTCAGTATGGAAAAAAGGGATTAAAATTGCCCATGTAAATATCAGAAGTTTAAGAAATAAGGTGATCGATGTTCAGTAATTTTTGATAAATAATAAATATGATTTGTTTAGTCTGTCCAAAACACGGTTAAATGATGAAATATGTATGAATGAAATCAATTGTGTGCCAGGGTATAAATTCGAGGGTAAACATAGAGGGTCAGCTGGAGGAGGAGTAGGTTGCTACATAAAAGAAAATATTTCTTACTTAAGAAGAGAAGACTTGGAATTGACAACTGATGTGGTTAGAAATGAAAAGACATCAGAGCAGTTCCTATTTTGTGGGAGTTTTGTATAGAAAACCATCTGGTGATGCAACTTCCTTTTTCAACACACTTGAAGAAAATATTGATAATGTATTTTGTGTCACAAACAATATTATTATTTTGGGTGACTTGAATTGTAATATGATGATCAGCAATCATTTATCTGATCAAGTGAATGAATTATGTAGAAATTTTAATATGCGTCAAATGATCAATGATCATACCCGTATAGTAAAACACTTATTGATTTTGATACTGGTTTCAGATGTAATTACTTGTTTTAAATCAGGTGTCCAAACAATCGGATTAAGTGATCACTCGTTGATCTATTTAGTAGTAAATGGGAGCATTTCATTATTAAAACCTAAAATTTGCAGGTTCAGATCATTCAGAACATTTGATGAACAAAATTTCCAGGAAGATTTGAGTAAAGTATGCCGTATGCCGTATGTCACGGTTCGCCGGAAACAAACATGCAGGGGTACCGTGAATTAATGATGAATACATTCAGATAGCTACAGCGGGATCATTTTCACAAGAACTTTTATAATACAAACGAGTCTGAATATTGGGACAAGTTTAAGTATTTTCGTAACAAGGTAAATAATCTGAATAAAAGGTTAAAGAAAATGTTCTATGAGAAGGAACTGGAAAACTGTGGAAATGACATTGGTCAAAACTGGCGTATACTAAGAGACTTATTGCCTAGTAAGAAGGGTGTTAGTGAAACGAAAATAATTACAAATGGTGAATTTATTACAGACAAAATTATTATTGCTGAAGTCTTGAATAAGACTTTTAACGAATTTGCAGAGAATCTAGGACAGGATACTCAAAATTTGGTTGAGGATGTAAATAGCATGAATACTTTGTTTTTGACAGATAAGAATTTTGTTTTTGAAGAAATAAAAGAAAAGTTTGTTCTGAAAGAATTGCAGAATCTTAATACTAAAAAAGCAGGTGGTGTCGATGGACTACATCTTAAATTATTGAAAAAGTCTGCCTCTTCTATTGTTAAACCTGTTACAAAATTGTTTAATAAATCGCTTGAAACAGGAAAAATCCCTCAAGAATTTAAAAAAGCTAAGATTATTCCAATACATAAAGATGGTTCTTATGAACCACAAAATTTTAGACCTATTTCGCTTCTGCCAGAGGTCTAAATATTAGAAAAGGCAGTACATCAACAGTTTGACGCTTATTTAAATAATAATGGTCTTTTATGTGATCGACAGTCTGGGTTCAGACCTCTCCACTCGACGTCAACCTGTTGGTGACGTCGATTGTTGATTGTTGATTTTATCTTAGATAATATGGACTCTGGTCATATCACTGGGGGTCTATTTTTAGACCTCCAGAAAGCATTTGACGTTATTCCAATAATATTGATTTAATTCTTGAAAAAATGTATTATTATGACATTAAAGATTCTGAGTTACAGTGGTTTAAAATGTATTTAACTGAAAGGCATTAGTGTGTCTCAATAGAAGGTACAACAAGTTCATTTTTAAATGTTAAGACTGGTGTCCCTCAGGGGTCCATACTTGGGCCCCTGATATTCTGTTTATACGTTAATGATATAGGTAATTTACGTTTTTATAGTAAAACAAAGGTGTGTTTATATGCAGATGAAACTGCACTTTTTAACTCCGATAACGATATAACGAAAATTCAAGAAAATTTGCAATTTGATTTGGATCTAATTAACAAATGGCTTAGACTTAATCGCATGTACTTACATCCTCAAAAAACTAAGGTTATGGCTTTTGGTAATAAACGTAAATCAAAAAATAGGAAAGTAACCATTAAATTTCAGAATACTGTACTAGAGCATGTTGATAATATTAAATATCTTGGGGTGATTTTTGATTCTCAGTTAAATTGGACATTACATATTCAGTATATTTCAAGTAAAATATCACGGTCTATTGCTTGTATTAGAAGAATCAAACATTTTACCAACACGAAACAGTTGAAACATTTATATTTTGCATTGATATTGTCATACATTGATTATTGTTGTACGGTTTGGGGTAATTGTTCCAAAACTAACTTAACTCGGTTACAGAAACTACAGAATAGATATGCCCGTCTAGTTTTGAATACAGACTATTCAACTTCACAATGTTCTTTATTAACTACCCTGAATTGACAATCTGTCGATCAAAGAATTAAATATCAAAAATGCCTTTTAGTGTATAAGATTTGGAATGATTCCGTACCAAATTATTTGAAATCATTGTCTGTTATGCGACCTATTACTAATAATACACGTCATGCCACAAGCAGTCGTCTGCAAATACCGTACCCTAAAACAGAATATAAAAAAAAAACCCAATCTTTTTCATTCTCTGGAAATTCTTTATTTAATAAACTACCACTATTTGTTCAAAACTGTAAGACAATAAGTAATTTCAAAAAACAATGTAAACATTTTTGGAACATGCTTTGAAGAACTATCTGGCTTTTAAAGATTTTTAATGTATTTACTTGTTTGTGTATGTCTACCGTCGAGCGCCGACTAATTGGCAAACGAGGGCCTTGTGCTTTTTGGCATGTTTCTTGTGGGTTGCCGCCCGATTCCGCATGGACTGTTGTCGAAGGGATATTAATAGTGACTTTGAAATGATGCACTGTGCTGTCTCCTTTTGTGGTTTCGGTGCTCTCTCTTTTCTTTTTTTTTTTTTTTTTGGGGGGGGGGGGGTGGAGTGGCGGACTTTGCTGGGCACCGGGCCCGTTAGCTCTGTTGGTTGGCTCTCTACGGTATCCTGTGAATTTAATGATTCCACGTTTGATATTTTGTTGATATTATATTTTTGTTGATATTATATTTTTGTGGAGGGCTCCGTTGTAAAGCAGTTGCATAACTGAATCGGACTACTCTCCACCGTTTTACTTGTCATAAATAAAACACGAATAAATAAATAAATAAATATTCTTTTTGGAAAGTTGTTTAAAAAAGGGGAAGAAAAAGAAAAAGTAAAAAGGGGGGAGAAAAAAAAGTCTACAATGTGCGAAAATTAAAAATTCTCTTACAAGCAAAAGACGTAAAAAGAACTTTTAAAAGAAATTCTTTGGGCAGAAGTTTTCGGAAAATCACCGGGGGGGGGGCATGATTGCCTCCGTAATGCCTCCCCTGGGGCCATGGGGTGGTATACTGAGCACCATTTTGTCTCTAATTTTTAAAATTTTAACTTAAAAAAAAAAAAACTGGTATTCTGAGACCACTTTTTATCTCGGATTTTATCTCATATTTTTCTCAGTCTCATACCTCCTGCATGCCTATAACATGTTGTATGCATGATACGCGTAGCTTTATAAAACGCTTATACGCCCATCATAATTTTGTTAATGGGAAAGATAAAATAAAACTTAAAATAGGGTAGGGGCTATTTTATCTCTAGGACGCACGGTGAGTGCAATATTTTTGGACAAGTATGGTACTAGTCGTGCCATCAAAATAAATAAAAAAGCTACTGAGTACTGAATATAGTTCTCAAGTAACATTCTCATATGATTATCGAATTTTATTCTAAAATTTTTACCACTGACTAATATCACAACTGCAATTTTCGACAAATACTATACCATTGCCTTTTCGTAATATTTTTACGTACAACAGAAATATTCATTCTTAACCTACACGACACTCTTCTGACCTCCATTTAACCAACCCAAAAATAATTCTGGCCCATAAATCGATAAGACACCATGGCCCAGATGTTTGGAACGATTTACCTGACAATATTAAACATTCTGCATCACTTCATTCTTTCAAAGCATTAATGAAAAAATACCTTTTATCTAGGTATTTGTAAAGATGACTAGTTTAAGAAGATATACGATTCGCATACTTTTCACCCGCACTCACTCACATGTATGCACTTGCAATTTCTCTTCTGTTTTACACCTTTTTTTTTCTTACAAACTCCGATTTATATAATTTCTGGAAATATATCTAATTCCTTTTACGTGACACCCCATATTATATATCGACTCGTATATCAAGGTATCATGTAGCCCCCATCCCCCGGCTGCTATTCACTCAAGCATTCTTGCTTATGATAGCTGGCTCCTGCATTTATCTCGATTTACTGACTTACCTCCGTAATTTCAATATTATCCTAGTACATATATTCTTTTTGTAGTTCAGTTGTTTATTTGTATCAATTCTGATTTATATCATTATTGTATGCAATTTTTGTATTTTATTTCTTAATAAATGCAGAAACATCTGCTTAAAAAGTAATTTCACCAATTAGTAGGTTAATATGCTATCTTGTGATTTTTTGAATGGATTCATATCAAGAGCGGATGACCTGTTTGCAGAAGTTTCAATTGACTCCATGAGCAAATAAGTAGCCTACTTGGAAAGTAATACAAATAAAGTTGGCAGCCTCGCAGTCTTAGTTTCAAAGTGGCCGGCCGGTTATATTTGTACTTTAATTCTGGACACTGCCAAATAGAATTGGTTCAGGATTGTATGATCTTCGTGAATTATGAAGTCTGTGTTGACGGAAATGTATTTTGTGCCTTACGCGATATTAATGTTGACCCACACGTGATCGATTTCAGTTGGATACTATTTGAAAGTTGGTCGTGATGTCGCTGTATTGACGTAGGTAGGACGTCTCCGGAGCTGTAAATATTCTTTGCTGAGAATCTTCGTCGCCATATATTTGGAGAGCACTTGTATTTGGCTGTTAAATTGCATCATTTCAGAAATTGCTTCCAGCAGTCTTTAAAGACTAACTGATGAGCCGTCAGTAGCTCTTTGAAATGAAAAGATGAATATCGAAGATGAACTATCACACCATATATTATGTAAAGGATGAGCACGCTTCTACGGCTATCTCACCTTTAATCAACTCAAAAACGACTGATCGGGACGAGAAATAAATCAGGATTGCATAAAATAGTCTTCGAAGCTGTGGATTTCTTTTAGGGTTGACTTAAAGAAAATGAATCTATCTGAAAGCGACGAGTACAGAGACGCCGCTAGTTTTTCCTGGTTGCATGTCTGGGTATGCAACCTTGGAACTATTCTAACACTGTTGCTGAACCCATTCGCCCTTGTGGTCATCCATCACCAGGTCGAGATTCATGATGTCACTCGTCTCCTCTTAAGAGTTCTCATGTACGCAAATATAATTCTTGGAACGTCATGGAACGCTTGGTCAGTGATGTGGGAGGTCTACCACACCCAAAGAGGCTGCATGATACAAGTCCTTATTTTCCCCTTCGTTTATCGATCCTCTATGATGTCCGTGACCGCCTACTTGTGTCTGATATCGCTCAACAAGTATTGCCTCCTAGCCCGCCCTCTGCGGTACCACACTTTGTTCTTCGTTCGCCATACCATGGTTGTCATAATCGTTATACAAAGTCTGTGTTGCCTCTCGTGTAGTATGTTCCTTCCCATTCCTGGGGTTCCGTTTGTTCCTAATCTTCAGCGTAATTGCATAGTTCAAAGGAATCCCTTTCTGAGGTCATGGGTCACCATTCTGTCGGCACTGAATGTGGTTGTCCCGGTTTTTATCGAACTGGTCATGGCTACAATCCTCGACGTCTTAATATTGAGGATCGCAAGGAATGTGCAGAGAGAAATAAACATTGGCCCTTTATCAGTGAACAGATTTAACCCCTCTCACCATGACCAGCTAGAACTATCAAGATCATATGTCACAAATACCTTCGAATCAGCAAATGGACAAAATATTGCAAGTTGTGCATATGGGGAAGGCAGAATGGTTTTCAGACCTAGACCATCGATAAAAAGGCAAAACGCCTTTCGAGGAGCAGGACTGAGAACCAAAGGCGTTCTATCGGTTATACTTCTCACGGTGTCATTTTACGTCTGTTGGGTTCCTGTCCTCCTGTTCTTTCTCGTTCCCGATATCATGACTGATCAACTTTTGGATGCCATTGGTGCTTCAAGTTCCTGGGTTCAGCCATTGCTCTACGTCTTGTCCTCCAGGGAGGCAAGGAAAATAAGCCGGAACATCTTGAGACGTGTAACAACCTAGATCCAAATGTATGCTTTTCTCACTGGAGAATTATACATGTACTTAAAAAACCTGGGAAGTGTACATCTACAAGTCTTGATTCGTTTGGCCTTCTTGAACTTCCAATCACAAATTGTAACGGGCAACATTGTAGACTATGATTTTACCAGTCTAATCTGATCTATTTGCCATGATTACAGCAGTAGTGTTTTATAATTTTGAATGAATTTGAATAGTTAAAAACAAATTGAAAATGGCAACACTAGCCACCCCCTTCACCACCAACCTCTAGTACGACTAAGTCGACATGTTACAATGTGTATTACAACCATGCAGTAATACATCCAGAAATCATCCTCTTTGCTCTCAGCCTTTAACCCTTAAGGGGGGGCCTGGGAGCCCCCCCCCCCCCGACAAATTGTGCCGTGCATTTCGAACCGCTGCATTTCACGCCACGCCACTTTCTGACTTTTTTCTTTCAAGCCTTGCGCATCTTTTGACACCAAGTTTGCAAAAATCGGTCATACCGTTACCGAGTCACATGACCTTTTGTGACCTCGTGTCAGCCCCAAAAATGGAGATTTTCTGAGTTTTGTGTACAAAATGAATGGGAAACTGCATTTCCTCATGTTTCTCCTTTATTACCTATAAGGCTATAATTTCTTCTTTAAGCTGTAATTATCATTTATTCTAACTGAATATTGGTTCAGATAACACTCTGAAACAGCAGACTTAAAAAAACAATAAAAAAGTTAAAGTTGAAAAACAAAGAAATACATAAGAAATTAGTAAAACAATAGAATACATAAGAATTGAAATTAGTTTCAAATTTTTTTCTTATGTAATGATGTTTTTAAAGTTTAGAAAGAAATTCTTGCATTAAAATTTGATCTCCAAGGCCTTTCTTTACTTGATTATCATTGGAAATGTATATTTGTGCATAAATTGGCATAAATTATAATTTTAAATGAAAAAATAAAGATTTACATAAAAATAACAATGGATTTGTGTTCTTTACGTGATTTTCAAGGTCCGTGCAAAATTTTGCGTCGATCGGTCATGTCGCGGCCGAGATCAAAGAGGTGCTTGAAATAGCCCAGTACAGCAAAGGTTAAGAATCATTTAAATTAAGATAATTCAGTATGCTATAGAAATAAGAAAAGTAAAGAAAGTGATGTTATTATTTTAGAAGAGAAACTCCAAGAATTAAATGAAAACATGTGGAAGCTAATTGAAGAGAAAATGCAAGGAATTATAGATGAGCATGAAAAGATTACTGAACAGCTTGAAAAAAATATACAAACAAAAATGTTAAGGCTCATTTATTAGGTCAAGAGTCAAATAGTTTGAAGAAGGGGAAAAGAACTCCAAATACTTTATGTCATTAGAAAAGATAATTTTTTTTTGGAAAAGGTACAATCCTATAATTGCGTGATGACAGAAGCAAAAATATAACAAACCAACAAAACATAAGAAAATATGTACATCAGTATTATTCAAATCTATATAGTATGAAGGAAGGTCAGCACGAATTGGTTGGATATTTTCTTGATCTACAAAATCCTAAATTGTCAGATGTGGCAGCAAAATCATGTGAGGGTCCACTAAACAGAATTAGAGTGTCAGAAATTTATTTTTTAGTTTACTCAAAAGAAGGTACCTGGAATCGATGGCCTAAACATCGTGTTTTACCAACTTTTCTGGACAGAAATAAAAGCTTCTCTAGTTCCAACTCTAAATAAAAGTTTCGAACATAATGAATTAACAAACACTCAGAGACAAGCTGGAGACCCATCTCCCTTCTTAACTATGATTATAAAATAGCAGCTCCAGTTTTAGCTAAATGACTACGGAGTATAATTCCAAAGAAGAAGTTTAGCCGAAAATATTCGATTAATCCAAGATATTTTTTTCTACATGTACGTTTAAAATTACCCCATACAAAGAGATTGCATTTTTATCTGATTTTTAGAAAGGCATTCGATTGTCTTATTTGGGATTTTTTTAATTTGAATGCTTACGAAGATTTAGATTTAAAAGTGTTTTTGTAAATGGGTCACCACTTTATATACAAACGTTAAAAGTTGTGTTAATGTATAAATAGGCTCTATGCATGCTCTACGAACTCTGCGAACTCTACGAACTGCTCTTAAAATCTTCGTTATTTTGTCAATTTTACATGCTGATTTTAGTGTTTAACTTCATTATACCTTCGTTCGGATATATCATATACTACTTCTGGAACGATTTGTTTTTATGTTTGGAGTTCCACAAGCGAGAATCCTGTTAGAGACTAGACTGGAAATATTCCAACTATAAAAAAAAAAAGTATGATGACAGCGAAGCGCCAGTCACTCGGTCCCGGAGCGACAAGGGGCAAAATCAATCACAACGTACCATGCGGAGGAAGGAGAAACTGTTCAACGGACTGAAATTGTACAATAGACCGGTTTACTAAGTTATTCAAATTTATGGATGTTTCTTTCCGGAGGACCTAGTGACCAGGTATTCCACCAAACTGTTATTAATAAATGGACTACAATACTAGGAATCCAGTTTGCATACATTACTTGTTGCTATGTCGGGCAAGCATCGGGCAAGCTTTCAGGTTGTCAAGAACAACCTTTGTTTAAAAAAGCATGCATAAAATTTGAATATGTTAGTAAACCGGCCTATTGATGGAGATCAATAGCAATAAAAAGAATGTGCTTGATAAAGCTTACAGGAATTCCTGTAAGATACAGTGGCCTGGAGCTAGCTACTGAATCCAGGATTGATTTGTTCCCCTGAGGTCCTGAATGCATATAATTACAGCAGTACAAGAAGCTATCATCGAACAAGTTACGCGACAAGTATACGCCGCGATGAAAATGGACATAGAGTCAAATGAAGAGGAGGCAAATTAAGTCGACGAAAAAAAAAATGACAAAGTCGAGGGGGAAATCAACAGATTACAAGAAAAACTCGTCTGCAAAAGCAATACAGCCCCCGAAATTGTCTCCGGATATACGGAATCAAAGAAAGAGAAGGTGAAAACACGGACAAAATCATTGCGGAAATCGCTAAAAAGCATCTCAAAATAGATCTTGAAATGACGGACATTGACCGTAGCCATAGAATCTCTCGGACGCCGAGCACTCCCGCAGCTGAAGACACCCACAAAGAGAGAGGCATCATCGTGAAAATCGCTGCCTACAAAGTGAGAAGGAGGTATACAGCGCGAGGTCGAAGCTCAAAACGAAGATCTTACCACCCATCGCCTGTCGTTGATGTACTTTGCCCGAAAGTGTGATGCGATCTCAAGAACATGGTCTCATGACGGCCGAATATTGGCGCAGACGGGAGATGGTGAGGAAAGACGAACAATCCTTATTCGATGTCGTTCATGCCTCCAATATATGATCATGTGAAAGATATATGACAGTGAATACCGATGCCAACACAATATCCATGTATTATTTCATTTATTTGTGAGAAAGTGGTAAGAAATTCCGATGTATACGTTGGTGTCACCTCAGTTGTACACATACTTCTGATTCCATATTTAATTCAAATTTGGACTGGACATGTGATTTATGTTTGTTTAAGGAGATGCCTTTTGCAAATGTTAACATTGAATCGAAAGACGTCACTAATTATTGTATCAATGAAGTAGATGAGATCGACTCAATTACTGAAGCAAGAAAAGTTATAAGAGAACCAGATAACAGAAAACGTGCCCCCCCCCCCCCCCCCCCCCAATGAGAAAGAAAAGGGTTCGGAAAGTTGAATCTCCTTGGGTGAGCGAGGAAATAATGATATTATTGATTCGTTCGAGAAACTGTCAAAATGCAAGGGCTATTGTGTCAAGGAATGAAGATGATTTGAATGTATATAGACCATGTAGACGGCTTAAAAATCAAATTATAATGAGAATAAGAAAGCAAAAGCAGCATTCATAAATAAAAGTGTTGCTGAAAGTAGTGGAAATTCGGGAAAAGTCTGAAAAAATCTCTTAAGCGCCTAATGCCTATAAAGTCTACCGATGAAATCAAATACACTGAAAAAGAAACAACAGAATTAAATGACAAGCAAGATATAACAAATGCATTCAATTCATTCTTTGTTGGAATCGGCCCTTCCTTTCAAGAAAACTTGTACGTTAAAGTACATGTATGTCACAGAAGGGCAGATCGTCGAAGTGCTTCAAAATTTACTCCCTAAGAAAATATCAGGAAGTGACAATATCCCTCTATTTCTGTTAAAACCCATATCTAATATGATTTCGAAACCCTCAGCGTATATTTTCAATCCGACGATACAAACAGGAAAAATACCGACTCAGTTAAAACGTTCTAGAGTAATACCTGTGTTCAAAAGTGGCAAGAGATCAGAAATGGGAAATTATAGGCCAATTTCAACATTGTCAGTAAGAGCAAAAATACTCGAGAAGCTTATTTCAATCAGTTATATACAGGGGCGTCGCTAGAACATTTTGAATGGGGAGGGATGTGACACCCAAATTTGCCGACAAATTTTTAGGGTGTGACAAAAATTTGACGACAAAAATGTTGCACCCTTATCTCCCACCCCCCCCCCCCCACATATAATAATAATAAAAGAAAATCGCAGATGTATAAATCTTGATCATACGGGCCCATTTTCGCAAGGGGACGGGCTGACGCCTTTTGTCCGAATATCAAGTTTTCAATTTCTATCGAGCTAGCAATTTTTTAAAAACTTTTCGTAGTGAAAATGTACAGAAGTTACATAATTATCAGGGAACCTCGCCGCAAAAAAAATTGGCAGTTTTTCCTTTTTCTTTCCTTCCCTTTTCCTTACCATCTTTTCTTTGTTTTATTTTCCTTTCCTTTCCCTTTTCTTTTTTCTTTTATTTTTCCTTCTCCTTTCTTTTTTGTCCTTTTTCTTTTCTCTTTCTTCTTCCCTCTCTTCCTTTTTTTTTTTTTTGCCGACAGAGGTGGCGCATTTGCCGACAGCGATTTTTTTTTCTAGCGACGCCCCTGGTTATATGACCATTTATCTTTTAATAATATTATTGACGAGAAACAGTCTGGATTTAGGCCTCGGCATTCAACAGCGACTGTTCTCTTAAATGTTACAGAAGACTGGTTGGATAATATGGATAAATGTGACATTGTTGCTATGGTAACAATAGATTTAAAGAAAGCATTTGATACGGTTGATCACACTATCCTCCTTAATAAGCTTACATTGATTGGACTCGATAAAAGAGCCTGTGCGTGGTTTCTCAACTACCTGACTGATAGAAGACAATGCACGGTTGTAAATGGTGTAAGATCAAATGAATTATGTAACTTGTGGAATTTCACAGGGAGCCAATTTAGGCCCCCTCCTTTTTGCCATTTATGTAAATGATCTAACAAATTGTATGTAAACGTGTAATATATCGTTATACCCAGACGACACCTGTATGTCACAGAAGGGAAGAAAGTCGAAGTGCTTCAAAATTTACCCCCTAAGATAACATCAGGAAAAAAAAACAGAAGTTATTTAGAATGTAATTAATGCTGATATTGTACGTCTTTCCAAATGGTTGAATGCAAACAGATTCACAAAGGAGGTTTGGTTTAAACCCCCTCCTGGGTTTTTTAAGCGTACGTGCGCACGGAATCCGATCCAATCATATATTTTCTTTGAGCGCGCGCATGGGCAATGTGCGCTTATTTACGCTTATTTTAGTACGCTTACGGAGGTTTAAACCTTACCCATGGTTTAAACCTCCTTTGTGAATTCGGGCCATTATGTTTAAATGCTAAAAATTAGAAAAGTCATGCTCATTGGATCAAAAGCCAAAGTGAACATTTAAAGTATATATCAATGGCATAAAATTCAAACAGATAAACCACTGCAAATATCTAGGTATATATATTGGTCAATGTCTCGATTGGGATAAGCATATTAATAATATTTTGAGAAAGGATATTATTAAAAAACCAGCTGTACCTCCTCAAAAGGATAAGGAAATATATATATATTGCACTCTTGCTAATATTTCAAAGTAAATTAGACTATTGCGACGTGATCTGGAGAAATATGAAAAAGGTTTTGTAAAGAAGCTTCAGGTACTTCAAAATAGAGCTCTTCGAACTGTACTACAAGTTGACTCTAGATATTCTTCATCTCTTATGTACCAAGAGCTGAAAGTTGATTCGTTAAACATGAGAAGAAACAAGCATACGCTTTAAATGATGTACAAAATCACAAATCGTATTTGTCCAAATTACTTGTTACATATATTTGAATTTAAAAGGTCGATCTATAGCATAAGAAAATCAACTAACAATTTTTCATTGCCGAAATTAAGAACATGTTTAAAAAAAAAAAAGTTTCAGTTATTTCGGTGCTAAATGTTGGAACTCAGTCACCCAAGAACTCAAAGGTGAATCATCTTATGTGAATTTCAAACGTTAACTGAATAAGTACATGGAAACAAGAAACATTAATGAGTGAAAATACATACACATTTTTTTGGTTTACTTTTGTTTTTGTTTTAACTTTTATACATGTATTTTTATTATTCTCTATTCTCTTTTAAACAATCTATTCATTATTATTGTTTTGTATATGTATATGTTGTATTTTTTTATATAACGTTGAATGTTTTTATGTATGCTCGGACCTACGGAAAAACAGTCTTCGGGCTGAGGGAGGCACCCGTGCTTAAAGAAAATAAATGAATAAAATAAATAAATAAAATAAATAAAACGGATGGTTAACTAAAGAAATCAGGATATCAAGGGACATGCGTCAAGGGTGTCTCCTTTCGGCACTCTTGTTTATACTTGCCGCAGAGGTATTGGCTATTAAGATAAGAAGTGACCCAGAAATCAAAGGAGTTACACTTTTTGAGACAGTTGAAATAAAAAAAAACTGCAATTTGCAGGGCCCCGTTGCATAAAACTTACCGTTAACGGTAACTTTGCCATCAACGGTAACTCCCATGGAAAGCTTGATTTTGATTGGCTGTTGAGTGATGTTACCATGGTAGTTACCATTGATAGCAGAGTTACCATTAATGGTAAGTTTTATGCAACAGGGCCCAGATGACGCAACAATTTTCGTCGACGACCCATAATCTTTCCAAAAAAAAAGTTATAAATCAAGTAGAAAACTACAGATCATTTTCTGGATTATATTTGAATAAATCATAAAATTCCATAGTAAATATCAATGGTGGTACGATTGGAAGGAATATAAATAGTATTCCGTTGACCAATTCAGAAGTAAAAATATAAAGAGTTCATTTTGGAAGAAATGAACAGAATTTAGTAGACCAAAACTGGACACCAAAATGTCAAAAATAGACAATATGATTCGACTATGCAAGGCGAGGCGTTTAACATTATCGGGTGAAATAACTATCATCAAATCATTTCTTGTTTATCAAATTATATATAAAGCTCAAATGATTTTAATGCCACCAAATGTAGTGAAGCGTATTAATTCTCTACTGTATTGATTTTTTGTGGAATGGGAAGAAAGATAACATACAAAGAAAGGTTGTTTGTATGAAATATGAGTTTGGAGGACTGAAAATGGTTGACTTAAATATTTTACTTTAAAGCTTTCTACTGAAATGGATTTTGCATTACTTTTCTAATGAAAATTCGGGGTCCACTCGCTATTCATAAGGACCGCTATTGATAGAAAACCGCTATTCATTTAACACGCGTTATGAATAGCGGTCCTTATGAATAGTTATGAATAGTGGTCCTTATGAATGGAAGTCCTTATGAATAGCGAGGTAATTTGTCTATGGTTTGCTTGCTATGTAGGAGGACCGCTATTCATACAAAACCGCTATTCATTTAGTCACGCGTTATGGATAGCGGTCCTTATGAATAGCGGTCCTTATGACTAGCGAGGTTACCCCGAAAATTCGAAGTGGAAAAATAAAAATTTCTTTAATAAAGTAGGCAGTTTACAGTATGTGTTGAATAGCAGTTGTAAGAAAGAAGAAATAATAATTAATATAGAGAAGACGAAAATGCCTCAATAGTATAAGAACATGCCTGGGTTCATTTAAAAGAAACAATCAACGTTGCCAGATCTAGCATAATTCTGCTTTTGGCATAATTTTTACCGCTTTAGCATATAGCATTATTCTTAGCATAATATGACCCAATTTAGCATAATTCTACCATAATTCTGGCGTTTTTGGTTGTTTGTTTGTTTTTTGCTTGTCAGAGAATTTTTGAGTAAAAATAAACCCCAAAAATGCTGATAACCATTTTTTTTTTTTTTTACTTGTCAGAGAATTTTTGAGTAAAAATAAACCCCAAAAATGCTGATAACCATTTTTTTTTTTTTTACTTGTCAGAGAATTTTTGAGTAAAAAGCCCCCCCCCCCCCCAAATGCAGAATTTAGCAGAATTTTTCGCTGCTCCCTAGCATAAGTCCATTTTTAACGCTAGTCACACTGGAAACTATTGAGATCAATACTGTAAAAGGTTTTTAACATTGATATTAGTAGTGAAGAATTATGGTTAATTTGAATATAAAAAATCATAATAGAAATGTCTTTAAAAAATGGTTTGTTGCAGCTCTTTAGAAAATCAAGGATATTTTTAAGCAGTTAGAATTTATGTCCTTAAAGGAAATTGAGCATTTATTTTTAAATATTAAAGCATGCTCCTTAGTTTCAAGAATACAATATAGTAATTAATGCTATTACAAAATTATGGAAGGATAGACAGGTAAATGATGTTACCCAATTAGAAAATGAGGGTATTATGAAAACTGTTTTAATGAATTTGAATAACAAAAGAAAATCAAAGTTCCTTTATTCTATTATTTTGAATAATTTGACTGTTAAAACTAAAGCTGAATATAGATGGGAAGAATTGGTGGAATGTCATATTGTTATTTAATCTACAGGCAATAAAACGAGTAAAGTTTTGGTCATAATGGGCACATATCTCATTGATTTTCAAAGACGTAATGTCAACTGATCACAATTAGAAACATTTTACTTATATTCAACAAATCAGTGACTTTATAATATTTTGATATATAGGATGGCCCTTTATTTGAAAGATGGGCACCTAAAGCGTTTGTCTGATTTTAGAGGCCGTGAAATATTACAACATTCCATTATATCAAACTAAATTTGATTACATCAACTTTGAAGGGAAAATACCCTGAGAGGGACATTTTATTAAAAACAACAAAAAACAAAAAAAATATCCATATCCAGAATTATGTGCCTAATTTCATGCATTTATAAAAAAAAAACGTGCACAATTCCATCGATTTTCTTCACCAATCTGCTGGACTAATACCACATGCCGTATGTATAATTTGTATAAGTGGAAATTAAGTAATAATCCATTATGCCAATTTGACAATGAGTTACACGGCAGTATTCATTTTATTTGTTAATTGTAGAAAAACTCAACTCTTTTGGTTAAGATTTAGTCACACTGCCGAGAAACTTTACAACAATGATTTTTCCTCTGATGACTCTGTTTTTTATTGAGGGTTATGATTTGGAAGACAAACGGTACAAAAGTTTAAATTTTCTTATCGTTTATGCAAAATATGCAATTTATCTAACATTCATATCGTAAATGTTTATTTCATGAACTCTCTATACTAAGTTTGTTGAAAAGATTGATTTGTAATTGCATAGAAACGGGGAACGCATTATAAAACGAAAAGTTTATGTATTTCTGAAAACACCGTAAATTAAGGAAAATTTGCTATGTTTTACCAAGGAGCTTCAAGAGCTGGAGTCACATGTAGCTCATTCCCTTTGAACCATGTTCGAAGCCGCCAAGGAAAAATATGTCAGGCATGTGCTTAACTGGATCTTCCTTGCAGATAAGAAGACAAAAAGATTCCTGCCTGGCTGCAAACTTACGGGCCATTTTCAAAGGAAAATATGCTTTTGTAATGATAATTACTTTTCGCTATCACTAGTCTGATGATATGAGCGGTTCACAGTGCTTACCTTTACTGGGGGCAAGCGAAAAGAAATTGTACAAAATTCCCTGATATATGAATCAAAATTGCGCGACTGGGCATGTGTGGGCACTAATCTGACAGATAACATCATAATTAATTGTACTTGAACAATTGCAATTTTTATTTTCGTTTGCAGGGAGTAATCGGAAGAGTGTCAAATTGGGGATTTTAGGATTGTAAAATTTTACCCTTTTCCCACAAATTGGAACTACTATCATACAATATAGCCAAATTTCTGGACACAATCAGGCTTTTGTATTCAATTTTATCATATGTGAAAATTTCATTTGTTTATTCAAATAAAAAGTGAAATATCCTCGATATTTCATTTGTGACAAAAATCACTGCTCAAGCTTTCCCATGAAGTTGGCGGCTTGGAACATCGGACATCAAAGGCTACAGCGCACCTGTAGATTCTTTTGTGCATCCTTAGAAAGGAGCAGCTGCTTGAGATAATTTGTTGCAAGTTGGAACTCCAGCTCTTGAAGCTCCTTGGTTTTACGTAAAATTTATTGATGATATAATTTACATTGATTGTATGATATGTGTAACTTGGTCATAATGTATGTGTACATCAATAAATTTATTTTGTAAAAAAAGAAGGAAAAGTAATGAACAAATTTAGGAAATTTGTAAAGATAACAGCAAGACAAGTTACATGTATGTCGTTATGGTGGAATAAAGATCACAGACACCAATATGGTGATCACCTTCATCTTCATCCTGTCTTTGTATAGCAGTTTCTAGGTGATGTCTTTACCTTTGCTTTTTGAGCATCAGCGATGTATCCAGATAATGATAAACCAGAGAAAGGACAGAATCCATTCAGGAAGAGAGGGGGCGTACAACGCGTTTAAACGGGGGGGGGGGGGGGGGGGGGGGTTGAGGGTTACAGACGTCTCAAAGACAGGATGCCTTTCCGCTAGCGAATAACGGTTAAAAGGCATGCAAACGCAATTGACAGCTTCGCAATATGAGTATCAAAATTGACGAATTTATTTGTTCTTCATGGATTCTGATCAAAATATTTGATTAATGCAGGATTACATAATCTAGTTTATCAAGTGGTCTTTTGTATACATTAATGTTTACGCAGACGTGTTCAATTTCGAAAGATATTGTTTGAATTTTGATGCCGTTGTATTGCAGTTAAGATTTTTTGTTGCCATGAATTTGGACAGCATTCGCATGTGGTTGTTGTATGTTTTCAGACATTGCTTCCAGCAAGTCTGTATTTGATTAGCCATCACTAATTGTTTCAACTGAAAATGAAAAATCCTGATCGACGATGTACTGTTACCAAGACAGCAGGATGAACACCCATGTAAAACTCTCGACTGCCGAGGACCAGGAAATAGGTTTGGTATAGAAGAGCAAAGAGCGTTTCAAGCTGTTGATTTATTTTCTCTTTCTTTTTTATATTGCGGTTAACTTCAGGAAAATGAATCTATCTGAAAGCGATGGACACGCGGACACCTGTAAATTTTCCTGGTTGGTTGCCTCGATCTACAACGTTGGAACTATTTTTACATTGGTACTGAACCTATATTCGCCCTTGTAGTCATCCATCACCGGGTCGAGATTCATGGTGTCACTCGTCTCCTCTTCAGAGTTCTCATGTACGCCAATATAATTATTGGAACGTCATGGAATGCTTGGTCAGTGATGTGGGAGGTCTACCACACCCAAAGAGGCTGCATGATACAAGTGCTTATTTTCCCCTTCGTTTATCGATCCTCTATGATGTCCTTGACCGCCTACTTGTGTCTGATATCGCTCAACAAGTAATACCTCATAGCCCGCCCTCTGCGGTACCACTCTTTGTTCTTCGTCCGCCATACCAAGGTTGTCATAATCGTTATACAAAGTCTGTGTTGCCTCCACTGAACTCAGTGGTTGCCTCTCGTGTAGTATGTTCCTCCCCATTCCCGGGGTTCCATTTGTTCCTGAGCTTCAGAATAACTGCAGAATGCACAAGCATTCCTTCCTGAAATCATGGGTCACTATCTGTCGTCACTGAACGTGGCTGTCCCGATTTTTGTGGAACTGCTCTTGACCACAATCCTTGACATCTTGATACTGCGGATAGCAAGGAGCGTGCAAAGAGAAATAAATCTAGGCCCTGTACCGGGTTCCGCTCGCTATTCATAAGGACCGCTATTCATAGAATACCGTTATCCATTTAACACGCCTATGAATAGTGGTCCTTATGAATGGAGGTCCTTATGAATAGCGAGGTAAATTGTCTATTGTTTGCTCGCCATTTAAAAGGACCGCTATTCATACAAAACCGCTATTCATTTAGTCACACGTAATGGATATCGGTCCTTATGAATAAGTGGTCCTTATGAATAGAGGTCCTTATGACTAGCGAGGTTACCCCCCTGTACCAAGGAACGGAACACATACCACATCGGTCCGGTGGAGGCAGGGAGGTCTTCAGACCTAGACCATTGACATGATTGAGAAAAAGGAAGAACATCTTTCAAGGAGCAGGACTGAGAACCAGATGCGTCCTATCTGCTATCCTTCTGACGGTGTCGTTTTACGTGTGCCGGGTCCCTGTTCTCCTGTTCTTTCTTATTCCCAGTGTTGAGACTCATCGATCTTTCAATTCAGTTGGCGCTTCAAGTCCTTCGGTGCAGCCAGTGTTGTACGTCTTGTCGTCTAGAGAGGCAAAGAAAATAAGCCGCAGTATCCTGAGACGTCTAGCATCAATGGTATTCAAATGTATGCTTTCCTAACTGGCTCAAGATAATCATCAAAATATGAAACCTTGGACACTGTAAAATCATGATAATTATGATGATATGATATATCTTATATACCTGATAATATCTGACTATTGTACGTCCATTTGACAATTTCCTTGCTCGACTGGCCTTCTTGAGCTTGAGCAGGAAAATTGTGAATTCAGGAAGCTTTTGTTTTGAAAATGGCCAGGGACTAAACTTTATCCAGAGAAAGAATTTCACCTGACAACAGTATCGTCGTCTTCATACGTTTGTCTTTCCTGATCGAATCAAGAACTTAAAATGAAGAACTAATTGTACATCATGCGGATTATGCCTGATTTTTAACGCTATGAAAAATGGGACCTACTTGTCAAGAAGAGAATGACCATGCATGATGACACTTCGGACAATATAAGTTAGTTTAATAAATCGAAGGAAATTCGGTCTGTCTAAGGAAAACAAAATTCATTGTGCAAGCACTGGTTGAGTATCCTCAGATATCTTTTTAAAATACTGATCACGATTACTTCCCAGCACAGAATTTATACTGTTTACCTATGTTTTCTCTAATTTCATGATCATCTTTTAGTCATAATGGACCTGAAAATAATTCTGATGATTTTGAAAAGGGCAAGATGACATTAAATTTATTCATTAGTAGCGGTCAACTTTGTAGACTCTATGGCCCGTATTCTGAACTCCGGTTTAACTTTATAAACTCCAGTCTAAGTTAAACCAGAGCTTTAATTAAAACTGACTTAAACCGTAAGTCCCGTCTAAATTTCTGTACAAAGTTAAGCCATACTAGACTGGAGTTTAAGTTAAACCGAATTTCAGAACGTGATTTTCTAAAACTCTGGTTCAAAGGGCAGTTTTAGACTGGGTTTAAACCACACTTAGACCGCGGTTTAAGTTAAACCGGAGTTCAGAATACGGACCTATAGGCCTATATTTAATGCTATCATGACAATTTTGTTTCTTTTATTAGTCGATTTGGTGTAATTACCATCTCTTTAAGATGACAAATAAGCCAAATCGTAATTAGTACATGGTATAAATGACCTTGAAATGACCCCAATTTGTACGCGCACGAACATCTGGGGAGCGTTTCATCAAGCGTTTTGTCAGTGATTTTTACCAACGACTGTTATAAGCTACTGAAATCCTTGCATCTGATTGGCTGAAAGCAAATTTGTCGGTAAAAATCGCTGACAAAACGCTTCATGAAACGCTCCCCTGTTTTGGTGAACGCGCTACTTGTTTAACATCTAAAATCGTACTGTAATTTATCATACGTCTATGGTGCACGTTAAGGCCACCGCACACCTTACGATCGGTCTGCGATCCGATTTGTGAAATAAATCGCTATGGCATTAAAAAAATTGGCATTTTAACAAATGAAATCTACCCTATTCATGTTCTGAAAAGTAATATGAATACTAAACATAGGGTTTTGGTGAGCTGTCAGCATTCTACAGGGAATAAGGGCAAAATTAGTTTCAAATCGTACGCAGTCGTACGATTTTTGTGACATCACTACGACTCGGAGACGATTTGTCCATCCCACCGACTAGAAAACTCGGCAAAGGCCGTAATATCGATTTTACTATCTGGCTATTCAGACCCTCAGTCTAAAATATTTCCGTTTTTAAATGATTTGTCAAATGATATTACATTTTCTTCTGAAATCAGATCGCAGACCGATCGTAAGGTGTGCGGTGGCCTTTATGCGCATCACAAAGGTCAATTGTACTAGGTACAAATGACCTTTATCTGCGCATGCGCGAATGGTAATTACGAAATCTTTTATTATCGCATCCGAACTTTGACAAGCGTAATGTCAGACTAATGAGTATAGATATCAGTTCATAATGGGATTGATACTAACGTCATAATGCTGGGTCGATGTTGTTTTGTGGGTTAATTTAAATGGAATATAATATGGAGGCAGGATGGGTTGTTTAAAGAAGTGTCACAATAATGGAATACTTATCTGCGAGTAATTAAGGACTTGAAGTAAATAGAATTATCATCATGAAAAAAAAGACAACTACGCAATGTCAACCTCAAAATGGAGATTCACGTGTATGCTTTCTGATTTATAAAGCTCATTGTGAAATACAAAGGTTAATGAAGTAACGCGGCTTTATTATTCAACAAAAAAAACCCCACTTTTTTTAGCTCGAACTTATGTCGATGAATGCACATATCAATTTTAGTTGATCCTTTTTCTTAATAGCTCTTTTATCGGTGACAGTACGAGATATTGCGCACTCACTCCATAAAAGCAACAGCCTGCTTCTCGTCGTTTTCATTTGATTTGGAGAGCACTTACGTTTTGTCATCGTATTCTTTCAGAAATATTGCATCATGCACAGCTCCAAAGCCAGTTTGATAATATGATACTAATAACTGTTTGAAATGAAATTTATAAATCCTGATTAAAGATATACCTTAACCTACTTACTGCACATGTGCGGGATAGACACTTGTATAGGGCTCCATGGAATGAACTTAATTTCTTCTGCTTTTCATCACAAGTAGATTGGTTGAGTATCATATTGCTAGAGTAGTTTCTGAAGAGTGAATTTTTATTGTTGTTCTTTCATATACTTTACATGAGAACGATGGATTATTCTGTCAACGAGGAGACAATTAACACGTCCGATATCCCCTGGCTGGTTGTTTATAGCATTGGCATCATCCTTACATTGGTGCTTAATCCATTCGCCCTTGTGGTCATTCATCACCAGGTCGACCTTAACGATGTCACTCGTCTACTTTACAGTGTTCTCATGTGCATTAATATCATTCTCGGAATATCTTGGGGGGTGTGGACATTTCTCTGGCAGATCTTCAATACCGCAAGGGGATGCATAATCCAGATGAAAATCTTTCCCTTCGTTTACCGAGCCAGTATGGTGTCTGTAACCGCATACTTGTGCCTGATATCACTCAACAAGTATTACCTTCTCGCCCGCCCTCTGCGGTACCACACTTTGTTCTTCGTTCGCCATACCAAGGTCGTCATAATCGTTATTCAAAGTCTGTGCTGCCTCTCGTGTAGTATGTTCCTTCCCATTCCAGGGGTTCCGTTTGTTCTTGAGCTTCAGCATAACTGCAAAATCCACGAACATTCCTTCCTGAGGTCATGGGTTACCATTCTGTCGGGACTGAACGTGGCTGTTCCGGTATTTATTGAACTGGTCATGACCACAATACTCGACATCTTGATATTGCAAATCGCAAGACGGGTGCAAAGAGAAATAAATATTGGTCCTCAGCCATTGAACAGACCACATTCCACTTGCCGTGGTCCGATAGAACGATCAAGGATAAATGTGAAGAACACCACCGAATTAACAAAAGGAAAACAAGGCGAAAATTGTGGGTCTAACACAGGCGGGAACGTTTCTAGACCTAGACCGTTGGTAAAAAAGAAGGACAATGTCGCTCAAAGACCTGGTTTGAGGACCAAAGGCGTTCTATCTGTCATTCTCCTCACGGTGTCTTTTTATATCTGCTGGATACCAATTCTCTTGTTCTTTCTCATACCGAATAACAAGACTGATCAGTCTTTCGATGCCATAGGCGCATCAAGTTCCTGGGTGCAGCCATTGCTCTATGTCTTGTCGTCCAGGGAGGCAAGAAAAATAAGCCGGGACATCTTGAGACGTGTATCATCGACCTAAATCTAAATGTATGCTTTTCTCATTGGTCAGTAAACATGTACTTCTAAAAATATGAAACCTTGCAAGTGTACATCTACAAGTCATGATCTATGGTCGAGAATAAGCGTGATTCTTTAATTTGGCCTTCTTGAACTTTCAATGACAATTGTGATGGGAAATATTATAGACACTCATTTTATCAGTCTAGTCTGATCTATTTGGCATGATTACAAGAGTAGTGTGTTATCATTTTGAATGAATTTGAAAAGGTAAAAACAAATACGTGTTCATCAATTATAAGCCGATTTTAGAAAGGCGTTTGAATGTCTTAGTTGGGATTTTTTTTTAAATTTAAATACTTACGAAGATTTTGATTTAAAAGTGTTTTTGTAAACGGGTCACCACTTTATATACAAACGTTAAAAGTTGTGTTAATGTTAACGGACGGACAAGTCATGATCTATGGTCGAGAATAAGCGTGATTCTTTAATTTGGCCTTCTTGAACTTTCAATGACAATTGTGACGGGAAATATCATAGACACTCGTTTTATCAGTCTAGTCTGATCTATTTGGCATGATTACAAGAGTAGTGTGTTATCATTTTGAATGAATTTGAAAAGGTAAAAACAAATACGTGTTCATCAATTATAAGCCGATTTTAGAAAGGCGTTTGAATGTCTTAGTTGGGATTTTTTTTAAATTTGGAATACTTACGAAGATTTTGATTTAAAAGTGTTTTTGTAAACGGGTCACCACTTTATATACAAACGTTAAAAGTTGTGTTAATGTTAACGGACGGTTAACTGAAGAAATCAGCATATCAAGGGGAGTGCGTCAGGGGTGTCCCCTTTCGGCACTCTTGTTTATACTTGCCGCTGAGGTATTGGCTATTAAGATATGAAGTGACCCAGAAATCAAAGGAGTTAAACTTTTTGAGACCATTGAAATCAAAATATGGTTAACTGAAGAAATCAGCATATCAAGGGGAGTGTGTCAGGGGTGTCCCCTTTCGGCACTCTTGTTTATACTTGCCGCTGAGGTATTGGCTATTAAGATAAGAAGTGACCCAGAAATCAAAGGAGTTAACTTTTTGAGACAGTTGAAATCAAAATACTGCAATTTGCAGATGACATTTAAAAGATACAACTGACAGTAAAACATTTCAATAACATTGATATTAATAGTGAAGAATTATGGTTAATTCGAATATAACAAATCATAATGGAAATATATTGTTCTTTTAAAAAATGGTTTGATGCAGCTCTTTTGAAAAGTGGAAATTAAGTAATAATCCAGTATGCCAATTTGACAGTGAGTTACACGACAGTTTTCATTTTACTTGTAAATTGTAGAAAAACTCAAAATGCCAATTTGACAATGAGTTACACGGCAGTATTCATTTTATTTGTAAATTGTAGAAAAACTCAACTCTTTTGGTTAAGATTTAGTGACATTGCCGAGAAACTCTACAACTTTTATTTTTCCTCTGATGACTCTGTTTATATTGAGGTTTATGATTTGGAAAACAAATAGTTCAAAAGTCTAAATTTTCTTATCGTTTTTGCAAAATATGCAATTTATCTAACATTCATTCGGGAAGAAAATCGTAAATGTGTTTTTTTTTCATGAACTCTCTACCGTGCGTCACCCTACAAAGTTAACAGTCAGAAAAAGTCTCCCCAAATAAATATTTCAAAATACTTGAAGCAAAGTTTCATACCTGTTCATAGCTTAGGATCTCTTCTATTACATGACACCAAAAGATCTGGCGATATTTTACGCTCGAGTGAGCAAAGACCACTTTTGTGAAAAGGTGCAAAATCCAGACTTGACAAGAATTCGTATTTCTTCTGGCTGGTATCAGCAAAGTTGAGTATCAAGGAAAGGCTTATAAATATTAATATTTGATCAGTAACAGACAATTCCTTTTTTTTTTTTTTTTTAAATAACACATATGCACACGCTTGTTTCAATATGCCTATAGCACTTCATTTATTTGATGTACGATAAAAGAGCAATGTAGATAAAATGCCTTGCTCAAGGGCATAAGTGCCTTGCTGGGGATCGAACGCCCGATCCTCGCATCTCCAGTCAAGCGCCTTAAACCACTGGACCACGGCATTGTAATAGACAATTCATCAAAGAAGAGGTTCTGTTCTCTGTATGTCCTTACGTATCTCATCAATATCGTCATGTTTCAGTGAGCAATTAACTGCTTTACTGAGTGTTTTGAAATATTAGTTTTGGTAAGGTTTTAATTCAAGTTGGTTTTCTCAGTTAACCATAAGGTTTTGATGGGATATGTCAAGACATACAGAAAACAAAGCCTATTCTTTCATAAATTGCCTTTTAATGATCAGAATATGAAAGTTTCTAAGCCTTTTAAAAACTCTAAACTTTGCTGATACCAGACAGAACCAATACAAAGTTCTGTCAACCATAGATTTTGCACCATTTCACAGTAATGGCTTTTGCTCACTCAAGCGTAACATATCGTTAGATATTTGGGTGTCTGTCATTTGATAGAAGAAGCTGTCCATAGGTATGAAAATTTCATGAACATAGTTTGAAATGTTCATTTGGGGAGACTTTTTCCAACTGTCAACTTTTTACAGGTCTCAAATTTGTTAACACTAGTCAGCACAAAATACCCATTCTTGTGAAGTCTGGATTTTGCACCCTTTTGCAAAAATCGCTTTTGCTCACTCGAGCTCAAAATATTGCCACATATTTTGGTGTCATTTTTTAATAGAAGAGAATCTATCCACAAGTATGAAAATTTATTACAAATATTTTGAAATATTTATTTTGGGAGACTTTTTCCAACTGTAAACTTTTTTGGGGGGGGCGCACTGTATACTAGGTTTGTTGAAAAGATTGATTTGTAATTGTAATTGCATAGAAACGGAAAAGCATTGTAAATCGAAAAGTTTATGTATTTCTGAACACACCGTAATTAAGGATAATTTGATATGTTTTACGTAAACTTGTTTGATGATATAATTTCAATTGATTGTATGATATGTGTGACTTGGTCATATATATGTATACATTTTATCAATCAATTTATTTTCAGGAAAAAAAAAGAAAGGAAGATAATGAACAAATTAAGGAAATTTGTACATGCAGATAAAACAAGTTTATACATGTATGTCGTTATCATGGTTATGGTGGAATAAAAATCACAGATACCTATGGTGAGCACTTTCGTCTACATCCTGTCTTTGTATAGCAGTTTCTAGGTAATATCTTTACCTTTGCTTTTTGAGCATCAGTGGTGTGGGTGTATCCAGATAATGATAAACCAGATAAAGGACGGAATCCTTTGAGGAAGAGAGGGGAGGTACAACGCTTTTAAACGGGGGAAGGGGGAGGGGGGTTAAAGACGTCCCATAAAGACAGGTTGCCTTTCCGCTAGCGAAGAAGTACGTCAAAAGCCATGCAAACACAATTGACAGCTTCGCACTATGAGTATCATAATTGACGATTTTATTTCTTCTTTATGGATTCTTGTCAAAATCAAGTGGTCTTTTGTACACATTAATGTTGACGCAGACATGTTCAGTTTCGAAAGATATTATTTGAATTTTGATGCCGTTGTATTGCAGTGACACAAGTATGAGAAGAGATTGCGCAGTAGCTCTAGGAGCAATAAAAAAACTTTTGTTAAGAATTTTTGTTGCCATGAATTTGGACAGCATTCGCGTGTGGTTGTTGTATGCTTTCAGACAGTGCTTCCAGCAATTCTGTATTTGATTAGCCACCACTAATTGTTTCAACTGAAAATGAAAAATTCCTGATGGACGCTATACTGTTAACATGACCGCAGCATGAACACCCATGTAAGACTTTCTCGAATGCCGAGGACTAGGAAATGGGTTTGGTATAGAAGAGCCAAGATGGAAGAACGTCTTTCGAGGATCAGGACTGAGGAACCAGAGGCGTTCTATCTGTTTTTCTTCTTACGTTGTCGCTTTACGTATGCTGGATTCCCGTTCTCCTGTTCTTTCTCGATCTCAATCCCAATGTTGATCGAGATCTTTCTATTTTTCAATTCAATTGGCGCTTCAAGTCATTTGTTGCAGTCATTACTCTACGTCTTGTCGTCCAGAGAGACAAGGAAAATAAGCCGCAATATCCTGAGACGTCTAGCATCAATGGTATTCAAATGTATGCTTTCCTAACTGGCTCAAGATAATCATCAAAATATGAAACCTTGGACACTGTAATCATGATTATTATGATAATATGTCATAAATTATACACGAATATCTTATATACCTGATAATGTCTGACTATTGTGCGTCCATCTGACAATTTCCTTGCTCAACTGGCCTTCTTGAGCTTGAGCAGGAAAATTGTGAATTCAGGAAGTTTTTGTTTTGAAAATGGCCAGGGACTAAACTTTACTACAGAATTTTCTGTCTAAAACATACAAGACCATGAAAACTCTCGTCTTATCACAAGATAATTCCAGCTGTTAAATATTGATTATATTTTACCTCGCCCATCGTAGTAGTGTATTTAGTACCGGACCAGAGTCTTCGTAAATTTGTCAATTCATTCTGTCAGGGTACGGTGGCTTCGAGAGCGGAAAAAAGAGAAGTTTCTTGGGGGAAAAAGTACACGATAATAAAAGGAAAGGAAAAGGAAAAAGTCTCTTACAAGCAAAAGAAGTAAAAAAAAAAGTTTTAAACAAGTTCTTTGGGCAGAAGTTTGGGAAATCTCCGGGGAAGGGTAATCGCCTCGGTAATGCCGCCCCTAGCTGTGAGTATTCTCATCGTGCATAGCACATGAGCTTAAAATAGTAGTTGGACAAAACAAAAATTATATCAAATAAACAGCCTTAAAAGTACCCTGTTACACATTATTGTGTACTCAAACGTTTGAAGCATAGCGGCCGTCATTTCAGAAGTGGCTGATCGTGAGTAGGTAAAAATCACTGATCATTGTAAGGGGTGATTAACTGGTACTCTTGTGAACTTGATAATATACCTTGCCAAAGCCTTTTGAATACCTCTTATAACTGAAAATAAATAGGGAAAATCGAACTCCACTTAGTTTAAAGGATGAATAGAACAAGAAGAGGGAAAAGTGAGAAAGAGAGAGAGAGCACTGGCATGAATAACTTAATGACTCATCAATTTCTTGTCGTTCTCTATGTTTGTTTTAATGAAATTTAACTTCTTTCCTGCTAATGAATGATTTCTTTGGGGTTTACATATAAGGTCTGTCTTTTTCATTGCAATATTATAGCTGGTCAATCAATATTTTTACCCCTGTTTGAATGCGATAAATAAACATTATTGCATAAGAAAAGTTTGGCTTTAATTTTGCAGAGGATGAATAGTAGAATATTGACAGGGGGGAGAAGAAAGCAGCCGATAAAATCTTATATATTTACATCAGATAATGTGGTCTCCGTCATCTGGGCCTTCCTCCACAACGTCATCAAGTTCTTCCTGGACATCCGATGGAGGACAAAATAGAAGTCGACGAGGAAGGAGCCGAATCTGATAAATACGAATCTGACGTCGAATCTGACATTAAAACCGATTTCGAGACGGACATCGAGGAGCCATCGACCTCTTACAAGGGTGATAAGACAAATATATATGATTTCATTACTTGGAGTAAGTAAAGTTTGAACTTCTCAATTGTATAAGTCTAAATTGATGAACCTTAGTGACAGAAAAGCCCTTTGTGACCATGTAACCAAGTAATCAATATTCAGTATTCTTTAATCAACCAAATAATCAGTCAGTCAATGATATAATCAATATATTAATCAAGCAAGCAGGCAAGTAAGTAAACAGTCAAGCAATTAATGAATAAATCAACCAATCAGTCAATCATTCAGTCAATCAATTAAAGAATCATGCAATCAATCAATCAAACAAACAAGCATGTATAATAAGACACTAGGAAGAGTCGAAAATTCCTGTCAGGAGCAAATAAACGTTAGATTAAAGTATGAAACCCCGCATGAAGCGACGTTATATATATATATATATATATATATATATATATATATATATATATATATACATGTATATAAGCCCCTCAAAAAAGTTTGGAAACTCAAGTATGACAGATTATACCTCTCTTGTCATGGCATAATCATCACTATGTTTAGTATCATTAAAAAGTGTGTTTATTCTTCTTTACAATGATATACCCCATCTGTTGTGATTTTGCAGTCATGGAATGTGCAAGACATCAAAGTAAGCGGCAAGGTCAAAAGTGAAAAGCTGCAAAATGCACTGCTTTTGTTCGGGCTGTGTATTCTTCTTTCCTCCTTGAAGAGTGCAGGACTGCTGTGTTATCAGCTGATCTTCCATGAGCAACATACACATTGCACATAAACAAACATGGATGAAGTCGAGCATACATGCAAGCACTAAAACAACCATGCATTATCATTCAAACATGCATAAGCATTCAAACAAAAAACATGAAATGAGACCAAAAAAACATAAGTAATATCTTATAAATTGCTCTCTCGTCACCCCCAGTCGTCACCCCATTGGCCCCAGATCGGGGTAGGCTGCGTGTCTTTTTCCCATAGGGGGCACACGCTCGGTAATACAATACCTTTTTTAAGGGACCAAAACGCCGCGTCGTTGGGAAGGGGTTCGCTCGGAAGGAAATATCGTATGAAATCTATGTTGCATTTTTCAAATTCCACCAACTTCTTTTTCTGTAGGACTTTAAGCATTCATTATGTAAGTTTGACAGATATTCATTTGATATTTTATTTGCTATGGTTGATTTTATGAAAAGTGCTCGAAGTGCTCGGTAATAGGATCCACTTCCATATATATATATATATATATTCCCGGCGGAGACATTTTTTCAACCTTTGCAAAAATTCAAAAAGGGAGGACAGCTCTGGGGAACTTTGATTTAAGCTACGCAACCATTATTCTCTCATTTTCATTTCTCACAATTATAATTATTTCCACGAGAGTTGCTGAAGCTGTGGTATATGTTATTTCCTTACAATTATATATATATATATATATATATATATATATATATATATATATATAGCATTCATTATGTAAGTTTGACAGATATTCATTTGATATTTTATTTGATATGGTTGATTTTATGAAAAGTGCTCGAAGTGCTCGGTAACAGGATCCAGTTCCATATATATATAATATATATATATAAATATATATATATCTAACCTCCCTACTCCTGTCCTTCACTGCAAAAGCAGTGAATTCGGGAACCGAGAAGGAACCAGGTTTTGGTCTACTAGCGAAGGTTCCAACTCGGGTGGGGGTTAGTCACAAGACCAATAAAATAAACAAATTCCAAATAAAAGATAAGGAAAATTAATAAACAAAAGCGCTGGGACACAATGTACATTAAAGTTTCATAAAATATTTTATTCAAATATCCATTAGCAAATAACAACTAGAATCAATTTACCGATATCATTAATAAAACTCTTAATCGATTTCACTCTATTAAAAGCCCATGTTTAGAACCTATATCATGTATATAAACAATACTTAAAATAACTTAAACTATCACAGTCATTAAGGGGAATACTATAAGGGATGGGAAGAGGTTAGTCAGGGAGGGATCGTTAGTACAGTGGCCACTAACATGCAACGCGGATGTCTAAATATGCGATATCGCGACTTGTACTGGTGCACTGCCTTAGCTGCTGCGGACGACGCGGACGATGATGACGACAATGCAGAAATAGAAAGGACGACGACATCGAATACTGGAAGAAATAGCTCAGGAACATGATGAGTAGAAATGACACTCGATACCAGGATACTGGATACATACAGCATGCACACGAGTGACAGGAACATGTTGATTATACACTGGATCACTAAGATTGCAAAGGGTCAGTGGTACCCAAATGCAGATGTCTTATATTAGTTCTCGTTGACTTGGAGTGTAGATGATGACTTTGTTCAAACTAGGATGGTCAGACTTCAGACGCTTCGATATTGGTTAGGGTCAGTTAGTGGGGATGGGTAGTAGGGGATAAGTTGGGGGAGCCAAGTTGGGGGAGCCAAGTGACTAAAACATACATGGGATCTTCTTTTATACCTAATTAATCATTCATACTGGTATCATCTCATTGGTCACTACACCTTTTAGGGGTTGGGCTTTAATCAAAGTTATACATCTAATTGGCCAAGAGTTTATTAGTTGACCACTCCTATGGCAACAGCAGTTTCCTAACAAACATATTTAAACAATGGAACACTAAACTTATTCAATCATCAAAGCAGCTTTTTCAAGGAGGCATGATCAAAACACATCAAAGCTGCCATAATATCCCACTTAACATGCTTAACACAATGGTGGACTTCAGACATGAATAGAGGGGTGGCTATTAAGGTGTAGGATACAGTGACATAAAAGAAGGATTAAGCTAATGAAATGGAATCAAAGAGAATAGGGCTTAAATCTTATGGAATAAACTTGAATACAAACAGCCAGCACATGTTATAATTCTGTGTGTAATATAAAAAAAAGATCAAAATAACAGGACAGGATAGAGGCTAAAAGCTTATGAATAATCTAAATAATATTTACAATAGAGGGTGCATTTTCATGCATGCTACCTGACATATATATATATATATATATATAAATATATATATATATATATATATATATATATATATATATATGGTTATTAAAAGTTTATAGACGATGTCATTACCATTGCTTCGTGATCATCAGTGGCGTAACCAGAAATTGGGGATGTATTTCAGCAGCCCCGCATGCCATAGACCAACTGCGAGTTCTGTTTTGATTTTTTTCTTCTTCTAGGTCTTCAAATGGGAGGGGGCGTATGACATGCTCAACGTTTTCTGTGAATACACTAGTAATCATGATAACTTTCTTTGAGTGATTACAGCATAGCTAAACACCCTATTAACATATCACGCTAAACCAGACATGATTTCATTTCTTGATCTGACTTAATTACAATGGAAAGTAAATGATTATGAACAGTGGCCAAAGAGCTCAACATCAACAACATGATTAAAATAAAATTTCAACATCTGTATTTCCCATTAAAAGTTACAAGCATCTTTTAATCAGCAGTGATGAGAATGGTTAGAAAATTGAATGTGAGTTGTTTTTAGTGCTTGATAGAAAGGGATTTATTCTGTAATAATCTCCCTCTTTTCTGCAAAATGTGGAGTCATTTTGATAATGAAAAATTTTCTAACGATATTACAAAATAGAACTAGCTTAGTTATGAAATTTATCATAGATACACGCAAAAGCCTGTGAACTTATCACTTCATTTAACCATTTAAAAAAAAATTCAATTGCAATTAAAAGCAAATTACTGTGAGTAGAAGCAAAGTAAAAGGTTGATAAATATATACCAATTCACAGTAAAAAATTTCCTACCCCCCCCCTTTTTTTTTTATTACCATCAAACATGTTTTTCACGACCATTCACAACTCTCTTAATAAGTCGATTTTTGTACAAACAACCACCTCCTGAAGACGACCAATAATATAGTAGATATGAAGTAGCGTTGATATCTGGATTAGCAGTAATTTCACGAATTAGTAGGTTAATGCTATTTTGTTGTGAGTTAATTGGAATGGATTCATATCAAGAGCGGATGACCTGTTTGCAGAAGTCTCAATTGACTCCATTAGCAAATAATGACTTGGAAAGTAATGCAAATCAAATTGGCAGCCTCGCAGCATTGGTATCAAAATGGATGGTTATATTTGTACTTCATGGACACTGTTAAATAGAATGGTTCAGGATTGTATGATCTTCGTGAATTAAGAAGTCTGTGTTGACGGAAATATGTTTTGTATCGTACGCGATAATGTTGACCCACACGTGATCAATTTCAATTGGATACTAGTTGAAAGTTGTACTGACGTAAGTAGGACGTGAGGTTGCGTATTAGCTCTTCGGAGCAGTAAATATTCTTTGTTAAGAATCTTCGTTGCCATTATATTTGGAGAGATCTTGTATTTGGCTGTTGCATCCTTTCAGAAATTGCTTCCAGCATCCTCTAAGGACTATTTGATGAGCCGTCAGTAGCTGTTTGAAATGAAAAGATAATTGTGATCGAAGATGTACTAATATCAAACCATTTATTATGTGACAGATGAGCACGCCTCTAGGGCTATCTCACCTTTAATCATCCACTAAGAATCGACTGATCGGGACCACAAATAAATCAGAATTGCATAAAACAGTCGACACAGTTTTCGAAGCTGTAGATTTCTTTTAGGGTTGACTTCAAGAAAATGAATCTATCTGAAAGCGACGAGAACAGAGACGCCGCTGGTTTTTCCTGGTTGCTTGTTTGGGTATACAACGTTGGAACTATTCTTACACTGTTGCTGAACCCATTCGCCCTTGTGGTCATCCATCACCAGGTCGAGATCCATGATGTCACTCGTCTCCTCTTCAGAGTTCTCATGTACGCCAATATAGTTCTTGGAACATCATGGAACGTATGGTCAATGATGTGGGAGGTCTACCACACCCAAAGAGGCTGCAGGATACAAATGCTTATTTTCCCCTTCGTTTATCGATCCTCTATGATGTCCGTGACCGCCTACTTGTGTCTGATATCGCTCAACAAGTACTACCTCCTAGCCCGCCCTCTGCGGTACCACACTTTGTTCTTCGTTCGTCATATCGTGATTATCATAATCGTTATACAAAGTCTGTGTTGCCTCTCGTGTAGTATGTTCCTCCCCATTCCCGGGGTTCCATTTGTTCCTAATCTTCAGCGTAATTGCATAATTCAAATGCATTACTTCCTGAGGTCATGGGTCACCATTCTGTCGGCACTGAACGTTGCTGTCCCGGTTTTAATCGAACTGGTCATGACCACAGTCCTCGACATCTTGATATTGAGGATCGCAAGGAACGTGCAGAGAGAAATAAACATTAATCCTTTATCAGGGAACGGACTTAACCCCTCTCACCATGACCAGCTAGAACTATCAAGATCAAATGTCACGAATACCTTTGAATCAGCAAATGCTCAAAATATTGCAAGTTGTGCGCCTGGGGAAGGCAAAAGGGTTTACAGACCTAGACCACTGATAAGAAGGCAAAACGCCTTTCGAGGAGCAGGACTGAGAACCAAAGGTGTTCTATCGGTTATACTTCTCACGGTGTCATTTTACGTCTGTTGGGTTCCTATCCTCCTGTTCTTTCTCGTTCCCGATGGTGTGACTGATCAACCTTTGGATGCCATTGGTGCTTCAAGTTCCTGGGTGCAGCCATTGCTCTACGTCTTGTCCTCAAGGGAGGCAAGGAAAATAAGCCGGGACATCTTGAGACGTGTATTATCGACCTAAATCCAAATGTATGCTTTTCTCACTGGGTCAGTAAACATGTACTTCTAAAAATATGAAACCTTGCAAGTGTACTTCTACAAGTCATGATTTATGGTCGAAAATAAGGGTGATTCTTTATTTGTTTGACCTTCTTGAACTTTCAATGACAAATTGTAACGGGAAATATTATAGACTATGATTTATCAGTGTAGTCTGATCTATTTGCCATGATTACAAGAGTAGTGTGTTACCATTGTGAATGAATTTGAATAGGTAAAAACAAATAAGTGTCCATCATTGATAAGCCGCTCCTCCCGAATTTTATATTGTTTTTAAATCTACACTGAAAATGGCAACACTAGCCACCCCCTTCACCACCAACTTCTCGTTGGCCCAAGTCTGCATGTTACGACGTGTATTACGCTAAATCATGAAGTAATACATCCAAAAATCATACTCTTTGCTCTCAGCCTTTAAGAAACATTTAAATTAAGATAATTCACTTTGCTAGAAATAAGAAAATAAAGAAAGTTTTGTTAGTATTTTAGAAGAGAAACTCCAAGAATTAAATTAAAACATGTGGAAGCTAATTGAGAAAATGCAAGGAATTATATATGACCATGAAAATATTACTGAACAGCTTGAAAAAAATATACAAACAAAAATGTAAAGGCTCATTTATTAGGTCAAGAGTCAAATAGTTTGAAGAAGGGGAAAGAACTCTAATTACTTAATGTCATTAGAAAAGAGAAATTTTGATAAAAGTACATACTACAAGCTTTGCTTTTCAGTGGATCCCTCCATTTCCACAGGTTTAACTTAAAAAAAAAAATACAATTATACTGGATGTCTATGTATACTTTCTATTTTATCACTTTAAACCATGTAAAATGTATTTTGTTATTGAATATTGAATTGTATATTTGATTTCTTGTTAAAATCACTGTTCTGTTGGAAATGAAAATAAAACTGAAACTGAAACTGAAAACTGAAACCTATATTATAATTGCGTTATGACAAAGGGGAAAATATAAAAAAATCAACAAAACATAAGAAAATATGTACATAAGTATTATTCAAATATAATTATATAGTATAAAGGAACATCAGCAAGAATTGACTGGATATTTTCTGGATCTACAAAATCCTAAATTGACAGATGAATAAGCAGAATCTTGTGAGGGTCCACTAACAGAATTAGAGTGTCAGAAAGTTATTTTTGAGTTTGCTAAAAACAAGGCACCTGGAATCGATGGCCTAAACATCGAGTTTTACCAATATTTCTGGACAGAAATCAAAGCTTTACTAGTTCCAGCTCTAAATGAAGGTTTTGAACAAAATGAATTAACAAACACCCAGAGACAGGCTAATCAAATTATTGTGTAAACATGGTGTCAAAGCTAGTTTAGACAACTGGAGACCCATCTCCCTTCTTAATTGTGATAATAAAATAGCAGCTTCAGTTTTAGGTAAAAGACTTTACTAGTATAATTCCAACGTTAGTTCCATACGACCAAGTATATATATAAAAAGAAGAAGTTTATCCGAAAATATTCGATTAATCGAAGATATTTCTTACTACGTTCAACATAAACCACACAAAAGGATTGCATTGTTATCTAATTTAGAAAGGCATTCGATTGTCTTAATTGGGATTTTTGTTATTTGAATGCTTACGAAGATTTAGACTTAAAAGTGTTTTTTGTAAATGAGTCACCACTTTACATACAAACGTTGAAAGTTGTGTTAATGTTAACGGATGGTTAACTGAAAAAAAATCAACGTATCAAGAGGCATGTGTCAAGGGTGTCCCCTTTCGGCACTCTTGTTTATACTTGCCGCTGAGGTATTGGCTATTAAGATAAGGAGTGACCCAGAAATCAAAGGAGTTAAACTTTTTGAGACAGTTGAAATCAAAATACTGCAATTTGCAGATGGCATTTAAAAGAAACAATTGGGAGCAATACAGTAAAACATTTCAGTAACATTGATATTAATATGGAAGAATTATGGTTAATTCGAATATAACAAATCATAATGGAAATATATTGTTCTTTTAAAAAATGGTTTGATGCAGCTTTTTTGAAAAGTGGAAATTAAGTAATAATCCACTATGCCAAATTTGACAATGAGTTACATGACAGTATTTGTTTTGTAGTATTTTATTTGTAAATTGTAGAAAAAACTCAAGATTTAGTCACATTGCCGAGAAACTTTACAACTTTGATTTTCCTCTAATGACTCTTTTTTTTATTGAGGTTTTTGATTTTGAAAACAAATAGTTCAAAAGTCTAAATTTTCTTATCGTTTTTGCAAAATATGCAATTTATCTAACATTCATTGGGGGAGAAAATCGTAAATGTTTTTTTTTTTTTTTTTTTTTATGAACTCTCTATACTAGGTTTGTTGAAAAGATTGATTTGTAATTGTAATTGCATAGAAACGGAAAAGCATTGTAAAACGAAAAGTATATGTATTTCTGAAAACACCGTAATTAAGGAAAATTTGACATGTACGTAAAATTGCTTGATGATACAATTTCTATTGATTGTATGATATGTGTGACTTGGTCATAATGTATGTGTACATCAATAAACTTATTTCTCAGAAAAAAAAGAAAGAAAGATAATGAACAAATTTAGGAAATTTGTAAAGATAACAGCAAGACAAGTTACATGTATGTCGTTATGGTGGAATAAAGATCACAGACACCAATATGGCGAGCACCTTTGTCTACATCCTGTCTTTGTATAGCAGTTTCTAGGTGATGTCTTTACCTTTTTTTTTTTTTTAGCATCAGTGGTGTATCCAGATAATGATAAAGCAGAGAAAGGACAGAATCCACTCAGGAAGAGGGGGGGGGGGGGGGGGGTGTACAACGCGTTTAAACGGGGGGGGGGGGGGGGGTTACAGACGTCTCAAAGGCAGGATGCCTTTCCGCTAGCGAATCAGTACATTAAAAGCCATGCAAACGCAATTGACAGCTTCGCAATATGAGTATCAAAATTGACGATTTTATTTGTTCTTTATGGATTCTTGTCAAAATCAAGTGGTCTTTTGTGCACATTGATGTTGACGCAGACATGTTCAATTTCGAAAGATATTGTTTGAATTTTGATGCCGTTGTATTGCAGTGACGCAAGTATGAGAAGAGATTGCGCAGTAGCTCTAGGAGCAACAAAAACTTTTGTTAAGAATTTTTGTTGCCATGTATTTGGACAGCATTCGCGTGTGGTTGTTATATGCTTTCAGACATTGCTTTCAGCAAGTCTGTATTTGATTAGCCATCACTAATTGTTTCAACTGAAAATGAAAAATCCTGATCGACGATGTACTGTTACCAAGACAGCAGGATGAACACCCATGTAAGACTTTCTCGACTGCCGAGGACCAGGAAATTGGTTTGGTATAGAAGAGCCAAGATGGAAGAACGTCTTTCGAGGAGCAGGACTGAGGAACCAGAGGCGTTCTATCTGTTATTCTTCTTACGGTGTCGTTTTACGTGTGCTGGATTCCCGTTCTCCTGTTCTTTCTCGATCTCAATCCCAATGTTGATGGAGATTTTTCTATTTTTCAATTCCGTTGGCGCTTCAAGTCCTTCGGTGCAGCCATTGTTGTACGTCTTGTCGTCCAGAGAGACAAGGAAAATAAGCCGCTGTATCTTGATACGTCTAGCATCAACGCTATACAAATGTATGCTTTTCTAACTGGCTCAAGATAATCATCAAAATATGAAACCTTGAAAACTGTACAATTATGATAATCATGAAACTATGTCATATATATCTTATATACCTGATAATGTCTGAATATTGTGCGTCCATATGACAATTTCCTTGCTCGACTGACCTTCTTGAGCTTGAGCAGGAAAATTGTGAATTCAGGAAGTTTTTATTTTGAAAATGGCCAGGGATTACACTTTATCCAGAGAAAGAATTTGACAACAGTATCGTCGTCTTCACAAGTTTTTCTTTCCTGATCGAATCAAGAACTTAAAATGAAGTATTATTTGTTGTACATTGTGCGGATTTGTTATGCCCAATTTTTAACGCTTTGAAGATGGTAACTATTAGATCGTATACAGGTAAAACAAGAAGAGGAGAAAATTTATCTTGGATCCTAGTGTTTCTTTGTCAAGAAGAGAATGACCGTGATGACGCTTTGGACAATATAAGTCAGCAAGTTGAATAAATCGAAGAAAATTAGGTCATTCTAAGGAGAAAAAAATCACTGCGTAAGCACTGGTTGAGCATCTTCAAATATCTTTCTAAAATACTGATCATGATTACTTCCCAGCACAAGCTTCTATTTTCTGGCCCCTTTTTTTTTTTGTTATTGCAATTTTCAATGTAATCATTACTAGTTTTAAACAGATGAAAGATTTTGATTTTATTTCATTTTTTTTTTAATTATCTCGACAACGTTAAGGTTGATTTTGAGTATTTGTTACTGAAACTCCACGAGGCGTTAGAATTTGTAATTTACCGTTTACCTATAATTTCTGTAATTTCATCATCACCTTTTAGTCATCTTTTGATCGGAAGTAGATTGGTTGGGTATCAAATTGCTCGTATCCGGACAACTACCCCCTGGACAATTACCCCCAGACAACTACCCCCGGGACAACTACCCCCTGGACAACTAACCCCCTGGGACAATTCCCCCTAGGACATTTCCCCCCAGGACAACTACCCCCCAGGACAACTACCCCCCGGACAACTACCCCCCGGATTCTGGGGTAGTTGTCCGGAGGGGTATCGGGCTAAGTGTCATTTTTTTTGGGGGGGGAGTAATTTTTCCTGGGGGTAATTGTCCTGGGGGTAGTTGTCCTGGGGATAGTTGTCCTGGGGGTAGTTGTCCAGGGGGTAGTTGTCCGGGGGTGGTTGTCCGGGAGGTAGTTTTCCAGGGGGTAGTTGTCCTATAATCCAAATTGCTAGAGTAGTTTCTTAAGAGTGAATTTTTGTTGTTGTTCTTTCATATAGTTTACATGAGAATGATGGATTATTCTCTGAGTGAGGAGACAGTAAACACGTCTGATATCTCCTGGTTGGTTGTTCATATCGTCGGCATCATCCTTACATTGATGCTGAATCCATTCGCCCTTGTGGTCATTCATCACCAAGTCGACCTTCACGATGTCACTCGTCTACTTTACAGTGTCCTCATGTACATTAATATCATTCTTGGAATATCTTGGGGTGCGTGGACATTTCTCTGGAAGATCTTCAATACCGAAAGAGGATGCATCATCCAGATGAAAATCTTTCCCTTCGTTTACAGATCCAGTATGGTGTCCGTGACCGCGTACTTATGTCTGATATCACTCAACAAGTATTACCTTATCGCCCGCCCTCTGCGGTACCACACTTTGTTCTTCGTTCGTCATACCAAGGTCGTCATAATCGTTATTCAAAGTCTGTGCTGCCTCTCGTGTAGTATGTTCCTCCCCATTCCTGGGGTTCCGTTTGTTCTTGAACTTCAGTATAACTGCAGAATGGGTGAGCATTCATTCCTAAGGTCATGGGTTACGATTCTGTCTGCACTGAACGTGGCTGTTCCGGTAGTTATTGAACTGGTCATGACCACAATACTCGATATCTTGATATTGCAAATCGCAAGACGGGTGCAAAGAGAAATAAATATTGGTCCTCAGCCACTGAACGGACCGCATTCCACTTGCCGAGGTCCGATAGAACTATCAAGATCAAATGTGAAGAACACCACCGAATTAACAAAAGGAAAACAAAGTGAAAATTGTGGGTCTAGCGCAGGCGGGATCGTTTCTAGACCTAGACCGTCGGTAAAAAAGGACAATGGCGTTCAAAGAGCTGGTTTGAGGACCAAAGGCGTACTATCTGTCATTCTCCTCACGGTGTCTTTTTATATCTGCTGGATACCGATTCTCTTTTTCTTTCTCATACCGAGTAACAAGACCGATCAGTCTTTCAATGCCATAGGGGCATCAAGTTCCTGGGTGCAGCCCTTGCTCTACATCTTGTCGTCCAGGGAGGCAAGGAAAATAAGCTTCGGCATCCTGAGACGTTTTCGTTTGAGGTACGTCCAGATGTATCTTGTTTTTCTAACCTTACACGTCAAATTCATAATGAAACCAAGATTATTTTTGTTGGAATAAGGATAATAATCATGTGGTTTTGATAGTGTTAGACATAGATTTTATGATTGCAATGTACTTACACAGAATACTGCCTACCGTTCAAAAAAAAAAAATTATTGCACGTCTTCTCACAGTTCATCTCTAAAACTCACAATGGTACATGATATCTGAGCAGTTAGGCCACATTTCACTCTCAGAATATGTATGTTAATTTCTTTCTTTTATTGAATATGTTTGTTAATTTCTTTTATTGATTATGTCATAATTTCAAGAGTGAGCTAATCAAGAATACTCTGGACATATCGTGAAATAAACCTGCACTGCACTCCATGAACCATTGCTGTTCGGAATGCTTATTTCACGAGAATGCCACTTTTTTTACAGACACCTTTTATTTTACCCAACAGTTATTGTCTCGTCAGGTGAATTCGAAGATTCGAAATTTAGCCAATTGCTTCATTGATCTATACTCATCTCTTTTACATTTGAGAATGCATTTTTCTTGTGCATTTTACCCAGGAAGTTTCGCCAAAGACCACTGCACTGTAATTGAGCGGTAGAGAAGTTGTAAATTTGTACATTGGTAAACGGTGTTTCTATTCACTGTCTTTTTAAAATTGGGAGCAAAATTAACGAAACTAATAGTCGAGGAATTTAGCAAGGCGACTGAAAGTTGAGATTTCTTTCAAATCTTGAACCTTTGCACATGCTATTTTATACACCTTACCTATTATTATGAGGGGATGCAATACTATTTACCAAGAGGCTGGTAAATCCAGCAAATCAACGATAAATACAATTTCATTTTAAAAAATTTGAACCCTATATACACTATAGGCCTATATTGGGCGTGAAATTATGAGATCCTGAAGCAACATAATTGTGCAAGGGAGCAAAGCGATGGAGCTTTGAGAAATTTTCGTATTTTAAAGCATCAAAAACTGCATTTCGAATGGATTTACCCTGCGGATTGGGGGCATAATCCTTAAGGATTATTATTTTTCTTCATTTTTTTCTCTCCTTTGTTGCCCCTTTTTGCCCCCTCGCCTTCAAGTGCCGCGTGCCCCCTGCCCCCATAGATAGCCACTGAACATACACCCCCGTTTTCAATGTTTTCTTTATTTTACAGAAGAATATGACGTTGTCCTACAATTATTGGCTGTACGGTGGATTCAATCTGATCGTGGACCTCTTGTGATCTGACCAACTTCAAAGACAGCATAATTATTAATGATTTCGTACCATCATGATAATCTCATTCTTGAAACTCCATCTCCCGGAAAACTTATGGAAGTACACATCTTCAAGGGAAAGAAAGGGGGATGAGAATACTTGTCCATCCATCACTTCAAGCTTCTGAAAGCCAGCAAGCTGGTGAAAGAAAGACGTTTCAAATTTTGGAATGAAGGAAATCCAAAGTGGTTCGAGGAAAAAAAAAATTGTCCCATATTGGGCCACAAGAACTGCACGTCAAAAAGGAAAGATACATAATATTATGGAAACCATAATAAAGTTACGTAGTCAATCTCTTGTATTTTGTCTATAGTGCTATAGTGGCATTTTAGTGTGTAAAATTCTGTGCTGGAATTTTTAAACCCCATCAGGGAAAATTTTTGTTTTCATGGAATGCTAGGAACCCTTTTGAACAGATTTTTAATGGACAAAAAGGGGTTTGAAGATGACAAAATATATCTGATTTAAAGTACTCGTTTTTTTTAAAGAATAAGTAAACAACCGATTTGAGACCGGATAAACCGAACACTTAAAAAAGGGAAACTGCAGAGGGAAACTATTATGAACCAAAGCTACAAAAGGCCCAACGTATATGCAAATATGAATGAACAAAATATAAAGCAAAATGCAAAAAAAAAGTGTGATATGGTAAATCATGCACTATGAATAATACAGTACGACATAACAATAAAACGATGAATTGCCTTCAGTTTTAAAGCGTTATTTTTTTAATAGTGTGGTTGCCTTTTCCTTGAGGTTTGGCAGAATCATGAAAAACGAAAGTTTTTGTCAATTTCCTGCGTATGAATTACATGTACTTTAACTTGCATGATTATATGCAGCCAGAATTCATAGATTTTAACATATTATTTTGAAATGAGAGTAGTTTAACTTTAACCTAAATGTTAAGTAAGTGATACGTGTGTGGTGATTTTCGTTTTTATCAAACACAAACTATGTAACTCAATATCAATTTGTTGCCGATTTGGCATTCCTCATTCACCATATCATCAGTCACATACATTCACGCAAAACACAAGTCAAGGATTGATACAAGTATTACAAATACGGTTGTGACTTTATTAGTTTTTACTACAATGAAAGCCCTTCAAAGTACACGTACATGTAACACAAATTCAAACATTTAGCCTTTTAAGTAGGAATATAAAGCTTCCCAACGTGACAAATTGGCATGTTGTCCCGAACAAATCGGTATTCTTTACTACAAATATAACAAGAAATATACACTTATTGCTATTAGATTATTTCACAATTATAACTTTTCAAAGATGTAATTTGCACGAATTTCATATTTCATTCATAATTTTGAATACATTAACATTTACTCTATAAATCTCACACAAGCCTTCTCGAACACTCAACAACATATTTTATAATCTAATTACACTTTAGTTTATTGAATGCAATGATCAACCATTTATTTCTGGCATATCTAACCACATATAATTGTTCATTATTCTCCTTGGACTACAATATCTGGACCCTCTTGCATAAAAAGTGGCGATTAAACGCAACTCAAAAAATTAAACGCAAGTCCAAAATACGCGATACTGATTGGTTGAAATTCAAGTTGCGTTTAATTTTTTAAGTTGCGTTTAATCGCAACTTTTTATGCAAGAGGGCCAGACATCCATTCCCTCATACAGACAGGATAATACACATGAGGACAATTACCCCTAGACAGATACCTCGGACAATTACTCCATCAGTCGAGACAAAAAGTGTTGTTTCGTTTGTTTATTTGTTTGTTTTATTTGGGGGAGGGGTAGGGGATAATTGCTATATGGGTGGTTGTTAGGGGGGGTGTTCTTTCTTAATGGAAAGGTAGGACTAAAATCTATTTAGTTCGTTTTAATTTCAATAATAAGACAACTGAAAGAAATAAACCAAGCACTACACGTCTGCATAATTTCATTATAGGCATAGGCATACTCACAAAATAAGTACATGTACCGTAATTTCAGTCAATACAGAACTTCAAGTGTATCTGTTCTGTTTATCTTACAAACCTGAGTAAATTGATCTACACCAATGGTTCATAACCCGGGGGTTGTGTTCCCATGATGGTCGTTAAAGCGTGTGTGTCGGAGGGGGGAGGGGGAGAATCATAAAGTGTCATCTGAGTCATCATCTGGAAATTGATATAAAGGAGGGGGCAGAAAGAATCCCCTACATATGCAATGACGTATTCAGCATGATAAAAAAAGCCTGCTTCGCGCCCCCAATCCCTCCAGGAGGCCTGGAAGAAAATAATACAACTTGCAGTGGGTCTACAGAACGCGGGCTGCCTCGGCACATTGCCCCCTCCGCCTGTTTAACAATTCCTGGATACGCCACCCAGAGGTGGACGTTGAAATGTACATGGGCCGACTATTCCTACTGCAATTCGCCTTTCTACCCCCCCCCCCTTTTTTTTTTTTTTTTTGCTGAGATTTCAGACAGGAGGGAGAGACGGTGAGGGTCTTCATACACCGGCTTCATCCTAGGCTGGATACGCCACTGGTCATTAATGAACTAACCCCATTTCAATCTTCGTACAGTTGAGTTGTATAACAGGGGATTACAACAATGAAAAAGAATTGCATTGTGGAGGGGGTGTCATGGTACTGGCAATGAAATGCGGTTGGGGTCATTGGGCAAAAAACGAGTTAGGAACAACTGATCTACGCAATAGCTAGAGCGTTGCTTCATGTGGCGGAATATCTTTTTAAAATGTGTGTAATTTTTGTTAGGCAAGGAGGGTGGGAGTGTCATCAAACAAACGAATCTTCTGTCTCGATCTTCTTTTCTTCCAGATCTTCATCATTCAGTTCGGGCTCCATGTCGTTATTGGCATTCTTTTCAAAACCATTCCCAGTCGAGTGATCGTTGGTTTCCTCCCCGACATCGCTTTCGTCTTCGTGCTCGTTGGCCGCCGCTTGGTATTTACTCTTTGGAATATAGCATACATACCACAATACAACAGCAATGACAATAAGGATGATCAAAAAGGCAACGACGCCGCCGATCACAGCTGCCGTGTTGACTTTTTCTGCAAAGGATTTGAAGAAGACAGCGTATCATTAATGGCATGATATAACAGTGTTTTCGCGACTTTATGACTGATCAAAAGAATCTTTACCGGGATTGTCCCATATTCAAGAGGATTTTAACGTTTCCATCAGCTATCTCCATCACCACAAACATCACCACCATCACCATCACCGTCACCCCCACCATCACCACCATCGCCACCACCATCGCCACCACCATCACCACCACAAGACAACCTTCATCATCACCACTATCACAGCCACCACCATCATCATCAGTACCACCAACAAATTCGAACACCAACAAAATTCCAAAATTCCAAAATCCCAAACCCTACTGCTATTACCATCACTATCAACATCACTTTCAGCATCATCAACATTACCACCCAACACCGCCGCCAAAAACCACCGAGAACGTCACTATTGTCACCACCACACTATCACCACTACCACCACCATCATCGTCAAAACCACCCATCACAACCATCAACAACAACAGCAACAACATCAACATCACCACAACTGCAACCACCACCAACACCATTACCACCAGGAACACTATCATCACCACTTACACTACTACTACCACCACCACCACCACCACCACCACCACCAAGACCATTACCACCAATTTGACCGTTATCACCACTATCAGCACAATCCCCACCTATAGGGGGGAACTTACTAATCTGGCAAGCTTGGCATTGGATCCCCACATCATTGACATGTCTCAGTGTGGTGCACCCCACCCGTGAGCCCACAGGGGGGTGGGGGCACTGAGCAATCATAGATTCCTTCCCCGTGCAATTGAGAACTCCAAACAGATCTGGCAGATAGAGGAATATAATAATAACAGTCATCATCATCATCATCATCATCGCAATAGCAACAACAACAACAATAATGATAATAGTAATGATGATGATAATAATAGTAATAATAATAATAATAATAATAATAATAATAATAAAGATAATGATTATGCTTATAATATTTTTTAAAAAATATAATAACAAATAAAGCTACATTTATATTGCACACATATCCATCAAAGGGGATGTCCAAGGTGCCTACAAAGTATTACTATTACCCTGGCTTTAGCCCAACTGCTCTTAGGCACTGAAAGCTTTCAAGGAATTACTTCCCTACCGGGTACCCATTTACTTCACCTGGGTTAAGAGTGAGAAATGTAGATTAATGACTTGCAAAAGGACGTAAATGCCGGGCTTGAATTTGAACCGCAAACCATACTATCCACAGTCCGGTGACATATCCACTAGACCACGATAAATAACAAGAACTGGGCCCCTTTTCATAAAACTTAATATCTATAACAAGTTACAATGACAGTTATAAGCTACTGAAATACTTGCATCTGATTGGCTGAGAGCAAATTTGTCATAGATATGTGGCAGTTGTTATTGATAATAAGTTTTATGAAACGGGGCCCAGAATGAATAACATGTCCTTACCTGAAGCTCCTACCCTAGCGGCGGGATAGGTGTCGCAACATTCCACCACCTCGGCGTTCTGGTACTCGAAGCCCAGTTGACGGCATATGACCCGGGCATCGAGCTGGGTGATCTGCTCTTGGCAGACCGTGCCGTACTCGTCCCCGTCGAAGACTTCGAGACGTCCTTCGGTCTCGCAAGGACCTTCGACTAACTTCACCCCCATGAAAGGAGGCTTTCCTGCGATAATGACCGAAAAGGGGATAGTGAATGTGGTCTATGATTATTATGAAATGATTTCAATGTTTTTTGCGATTCCTGTTATCATATCTTATACATGTAATTTTACAGTCTTCCATTAACAATTGAACAAAGTATTTTGTCAAGTCTGTGTCTAAGAGCATATTTTTCAGGAACAGGTACAGGGGGCATGGGAGCAAGTGCCCCCTCTAAACCTAGTCTGACAGACCTTAAGTACACATAAGGAAAAAGGGGGAGGGACTCGGGCTCCGTCCCCCTCCCCCCCCCCCCCCCGATCCGCCCCTGCCCCTCTACCACTTCTAGGAACCAACCTGGGTCTGATTCGACGTTCGCGCAGGATGCAAACGCATCACTGTCACCAGGGCAACTGGTGGAGCCTGTGAAATCCACTTCGCAGTCGGCCAGTTTGGTTTCGGATCCAGTACAACTCACATCCTCCCATTCATAATTCAGCCCAGAATCCTACCAGTATTAAATAAAAAACACAAAATTAAAACAAATACAGTGAGCCCCCCCCCCCCAAAAAAAAAAGACTACAATTTGGAAGTGAAAATGGATTGTATTTATATTCATATAGCGATGATCCGACATTTGCTCTATGCTTTATATCGTCAAAGATATAGGGTAAGGGTTATAGTTAGGGTGGTGATTGGGTTTTAGATTAGATTTAGGGTTAGGGTTAGGGCATAGTGTTTAGTCCACTGTTGAATTTGGGAATTCCATTAGTGCAAGAACTTGACCGCGGAGCAAATGTGGTCCGCGGAGCATGATCGTACAACCGGCTTTAATAGCCATAAGATACATTCTGGCAAATGACAGCCAGGAAATAGCAGTGTGTGAATTTTAAACTAGACCTTAATGCAAGTTCACATAACCGCCACATGTTTTTGTTCGATTTGTAAACAATCCCCACACAATCGCTTTTAGGCTATTTAAAATCTTTTTGAATGCTTGGCAAAGACTGAAACTATGCACAGCAAATGTAAAGCACTTCATTATTGCCATGTTTTTTTTAAAAAACCTATACTGACAAAAAAAAAATACAAAATGGCAACTTCCATGGCCTTCACATAAAATATTTCAAAGTAAAAATCTCACAGTCGTAAAATACCACACTGTAAAACGCTGTGATATTGTATAAATGTATGACAGCGTATTGTAATGCTCAATCACAAATATATTCAAATTTTATGCATACTTTTAAAACAAAGGTTGTTTGTGACAACATGAAAGCTTGTCAGAGGCTTGTCAGAGGCTTGTCAGACAAAGCAATAAGTAATGTATGCTAACTGGATTCCAAGTATTGTATTTCATTCATCAATAACAGGTTAATGGAATACCTCGTTACTAGGTCCCCAGGAAAGAAACATTCATAAATTTGAATAACTTTGTGAACAGGTCTATTCGCTCCGATGTTTATTGCATCAACTCTAACAGTTGGCGCTACACTGGAAAATTTTAACGACAGTATTAATCGTACCTCAAACTGATTGGCACTTCCTATATTCTTCAAATTGACGTACAAGTACCCAAGCTCTCTACAAGTGACTTCTTGTTCTTTCTCGCCGAAGTCCGGACTGCAAATCTTGCCCCAGCCGAAGCCTGGTGACCACACCTCCACCCGGCCACTGGACATGTCATGACCACCGGTCAATCGAATAGTCAAGCCTGTAAATGACCGAACAGATGTAATGTATCTATTTTTTTGTGTGTGTGTGTGTGTGTGTGTGTGTGTGTTTACTTTGATAATGACGGGTCGCGGAACCGGGGGGGGGGGGGAGGCTGCATGGGGGCTGCAGCACCCACCCCCCCCCCTACGTTTTTGAGTAGACGCGTTTCATAAAATCCCCGAAAAAGGGGTTCGAAATTTTCATTATTCAAATGAGCCCCCCACCCCCGCACTTTCAATAACGCTCCGCGGCCCCTTATAATAATAATAATGATTATATGGTCTTGTTTACCCAGGGTAGCCACATCAGTATCAATACTGCTCTACCTGATGGCCCTGAAATTATTATTACCCCAGCAAAGCCAAATTCCCATTTAATACACCTGGACAAATGTGGGTAAAACTCCTTGTCTAAGGACATATCTACATTTACTTGATAAACAGTTCAGAAGAAATTTGATACCGTTTCGCTTGAAAAGCGTTTCATAATAGCATAGGTAATGAGAAGTGAAATAAACTAAGGAGAACGTCACATAGTCAGGGCATAAAACTGTATCTCCTACATTTAATATGAGCCGCTTTCTCGTTGCAAGGCTGCCCCCCTCCGACGCCGCTTTGCTGGCAATCATCCAATGAGTCGTGTGGTATTCCGTCCACAGAATCACACCATACATTCAATAGAGCGCTGTATGTTACATCTGTGGTGAGAAATAAATCATACCATGAAGTGAATGAATTATACAGTTTTCGGAAGAGACAAATATTCTGTTATCATTTGTCTTCAAATTATAATTTTGTCTGTAGATGAAAGATAAAGACGATAGGAAAAAGAACGGGAAACAAGGGGAGTAGGTAAATACAGTTGTCCTCAAAATTATTCATACCCCTTGGAAAATTGGGGATTTTTGCATTTTTCGCAAAACTGAAAGGGGAACTGGATTTACTTGCACATCACTTGAATACATTTAGTTATCTTCTACAAATGAATGCTGTTTCTGGTTTCAACTCATTTGCATAACAATAGAAAAAGTGAGTTATCCAAATTTGGTGATATTCAAAATTATTCATTATCCTTGGTGATTCATTGTGTTTGTCGATCAACGTGAATCAAATCCTATATGATTAAAGCTTGCAACCCTTCAGTACACTGTCACAATGCTTCTGGAGGTCTCTACCGAGATAGCAGGCCAATACCTAGTATCCAATGGCTTAATTTCCTTGGGGATGTTGTCCAGAGATGCCTTCACCTGGTCTTGAGGGCATTCCTTGGATTTAAATGAGATTTAATGTATACAAGGTGTGTAGTTATTGACTTGGTGCAGTACGGGACTATGGTATTAATATTTTCATTCAGTTTTTAATTTACTTTAATGAAAATTTTGCGCTTACGGTGAAGTAAAACACTCTTCCTGGAGAAACATTCCCTGGAGCCCTTCCCTGTTGCACTGTCTGAGAGGGGGTTCGCCCTCATTCTTTGGTTCCATTCTCAATCAGAGTGCTCTGGAAGGCCATGTTAGTGATTTTTAAGTCACTTCATGACCCTGATGCCAGGTCAGCATTGATTACATTATGTATCCTTTGAGTACCATACACATCCCAAATTGACTTTTACTGTTGCCAATTTTCATATTTTTGATACTATCCTTGGTATAGTGGGTACAACAAGACTTGATATTACTGGGAACTAAATTTATACCATATTCCCTTAATGGTACCAACTGTAGAGCACAAAATACTACCACTTAGACGGCACACAAGAAAATAATGACAGTATTTAAGCTTCACCAGAGTACCCACTTGTGAAGGACCTTATGGCAGGTGTACAGATCCAAGTGTGTCAGTTTGTGTAACTGAACAAATTGAATAAAATGGCACCAACTAACATTTAGACCTCTACCATGGACTTCCTACACATTCTTAATGAGAACGGAGCAAAAGTATGAGAGCAAACTCCCTCCCAGACAGTGCAACAGGGAAGGGCTCCAGGGAAAGTCTCTCCAGGAAGAGTGTTTTTCTTCATCTTCAGAGTAAAATTTTCATCAAAATAAGCTGAAAAATGAATGAAAATAGCAGTATCATAGTCCCGTAACCACTAAGTCAACAATTACACCCCATGTATACATTAAATATCTTTTAAATCCAAGGAATGCCCTCAAGACCAGGTGAAGGCATCTCTGGACAACATCCTCAAGGAAATTAAGCCATTGGATACCAAGTATTAGCCTGCTATCTCGGAAGAGACCTCCAGAAGCATCCGGACAGTGTACTGAAGTGTTACAAGCTTTAATCACAAAGGATTTGGTTCACAATGATCAGCAAAGCCAATGAATCACCAACGGTATGAATAATTTTGAACATCACCATATTTGGATAACTCACTTTTTCTATTGTTATGCAAATGAGTTGAAACCAGAAACAGCATTCATTTGTAGATGATAATTAAATGTATTCAAGTGATGTGCAAGTAAATCCAGTTCCCCTTTCATTTTTGCGAAGAATAGAAGTCTCCAATTTTCCAAGGGTATGAATAATTTTGAGGACAACTGTACACGCATGCAATATATAAATACATGCAAACATGGATTTGCAGGAAATGGGTCATCATAATTTTGATAATTCCAAAACCTCAAAATACTCATTTTTTCCTATTTACTACATAATAAACCAAACGGAAAATCTTCTAGACAGCTTCTTCTACAATGGAATTTCATGTCTACATGTATCACTCAAGTTTATCTTCTACCTCTGGGGCCCGTTGAACAAAACTTGCGTTTAATCGCAACTCCTAATAATCAAACGCAAGTCCTTAATGCGCACTTCTGATTGGCTGAAAATAAAGTTGCGTTTGATTTTCCTGAGTTGCGTTCAAACGCAAGTTTTGTGCAACGGGCCCCAACGGGCCCAACGTGGATTCTTGGTAGATAGGTTGAGGTCTCTTCAGAAATGCTCTCCGGCTTACCTACGTTTTAGCGTTATCTAATAATCTAACGGCTTTCTTCTTATAATCTAACGGCTTTCCTTATCTTTTCTTGGACGAGGGTTCTTACTTTCAGTGAATCGCGTGATGTTCTTGATGACGTCAGCTCCATGGAATCCCAGTTCTCTGCATACGACATCTGCATCCTCTTTCTGGACGCCCTCCCCACAAACAGGTACCCACTTTTTCTCAAAAGGATGGAAATACTACAATAAGGATAGAGAAGGATATGTTTTTGTAGATCAGTAGATGAACAATAAAGCCATCTCATTCTTTTCACGGCATTTGAGAAGCATATAGTAGTAAAAAATGACCCCTGAAAAGAATCGTTCTGCAAATGCCCTCATATTCCACATATGATGAGAAATAGCTTTAAAAGAAGCTTGGACCAAACTTTCATGAAACATGTATGTGTAGTCCCATATACCCATTTCTGTGTGCAGCAAGACTGGGTCCATTTCTTTTCACTTTGATCATTCCGGGCTGTAAAACATCAGTTCTCATGTACTACACAATCAACCTTTCACCAATTGCTTCCGGACATTGTCTGTCACGATGTCGTCGCATAAACAGTATTCCACTTTTTATTTAAAAGTAAGGCCAAGTAAAAGTGATTCCCAGTTCCTCGTCTGGATTGTTTTGAAAATGGGGAGGTGGTGGTTCCACGTTTTTATTTCTATTACATATTTTCCTGTACCGGTACATGGGGCTTACGAATGCTATTGGGCTAACTTTAACAAAATTATTTTGTAATATAACTTCATTCGTACATTATATTAATGATTTTTATTACTCCGTTCCCTATTGTTGTCACGACAACGACATTGATGATTAAAGAGATGGTAGTGGAGGACGTTTATCATGTTTATTACAATCAGATGAAAACATGAAAAGAAGAAAAATGGGTGATGAAAAGCACGAAGGGATATGCGCTGGATCTATCAACATGATGAGGTGAAAGACTTTAATTTGTGTCGATAAAATGTATCCTTGGTACCGAAATAATGAGACATCAAGTGTCGGCATAAGCTCTCCAAACCTGCTTAGACGGCGAGGGAGTAGAGGGGAACGGGTGATAAATATTACTCTCTCCCTCACCCCCCCCCCCAAAAAAAAGAAACAACAGCAGTTCCATTATGGAAAATGTGTCATTTCTTAACCATACAGCCGTATGTACCTTCGTGGGGGGGGGGGGGTGGAATAAAACACTATGAATTTTACAGAAAATCCCGTCTCAATAGTCAAAGAGAAGATAATTTGACTTGAATTGAATTGATTGATGATATAATTCACCTGACTGCTAAGAAAGCAAGTGAAGTGTATATTTGTAGGTAAACAGTCAGGAAGACCTACTTCTTTTATAGTCCTATTTCAGGGACTGGGTAGTGAGGATTGATGCTTTACCAATGTGCCTTAACAATATACTCTATGTACGGCAACTCGGCATAGATTCATTACCCCCTCCCCTCCAAAATAGTTTTAATTAATTACAAAAAATAATAATAATAAAAAAATCGAAACGACCCTATACGGGGGTCGTGTGTTAAGATGATATATAATACATAATTTTAAAAAACAGCAACAACATGTCAAGGATGACCAAAGATTAAAGGACGATTAGTCATAGGCCCATACTCTCGGAAGCGGCCCAAGTTAAATTGGGCTTAAACTTAAGTCACTGATTTATAGAAAACCATAAACCGTGAAGTTCCAGATAAATTGATGTACATAACGTATCAAAATAAAGGAACAAAATTATTTTAGTCATGATTTAAAAATAAGAAATAAATTTCATAGGGACGATTTTTTTTGTACCTTCATTTAGCTATTTAAAGGAATGCCCCCTCTAAAGAAGATTGTTCTTCAAATGCCCTCTTATTCGAATCATGACTAGAATTAGCTGAAAGCTTGGACCCGAACTTCCATGACACATACGAGTGTATACCCATTTCTATGTGAAGTCCATGTGACTTTAAACAGGACCGAGTCAATTTCTTATCGTCATGGTGATTCCAAAACCTCACAGTATTGCACCAGTTCTTATGTACTACTTAATCAACCTTTCCCACTGGCATCCAGACAGCTTCTTTCACAGTGTAATCACAATTTATCAATAAACAGGGCCTAAGGTTTGGGCGGCTTTCGAGAGTTGGTGAGAAAATTAATACCGGCTTCACTTACTTCCAGCACACCTTCATGAATGTCAGACCCCTCGATCAAGCGGACTTTGACATCGGGTGTTGGTCCTGGAGAGGAAGATGGCTCGGCTGTAAGCGAGACGAAGAGGAAAATGTTGGTTTGTGGGCTCTTGACACTTCCACACACGGGCGGCACCAGATAATTTTATAAAATTGGGGAAGGGAGGGGGCAAAGGTCTAAAAATTGCGGACTAGCATGTAAAGGTTTTGGCTTTGTTTGTTTTCTTGGGGGAGGGAGCGTTGTATATCTAAAATTATCTGATAATCACCCCCATAAAAAAGTACATTCATTTTGGGGCTTTTGTTGGTGACTGCCCCCCCCCCCCGTTACGCCGCCCTGCTTCAAATCATTCTAGTTTGTTTGCTTGACTCTTGCACATGGGCATGGACTATTGTTACATTCCCTGCCATTGAAAGGTCAAGTTTCACTTTCAATCAAATGATTTTTTTTTTTTTTTTTTTTTTTTTTTTTTTAGTATCATATACTTTGCACCTTACAGTCATGAACATCAAAAAAAGAAATGTTGCTCATGGAATTACACAAAGAACTCGGCCTATTTTGTTAATCAATTTGCAAAAGACTTTGTTCTTTAGAATTTCTAAAATTTAAGTAAATGAAAAAAAAATCGTGTTCTGCTCTTTGCGATAAAGACACATTTTGCAAAATAAAAATCATATAAATCTATGTAAAATCAATTTCCTGCTCTCCTTGTGACAGGATTTAAACCAGAACCACCACTATCTGGCATTGATCTAAATTTTTGGAGCATTTTAAAATTGTCGTAGCGCCTCCGCGATTTCAGACGAGCAGCACAATGAGCAAGGAAAGTTTATCACATCAAGATAATATACATGTATAAAGAATCAGACCGAATTAGAAGGTCCCAGCGATTTTGTCAACACATCTACACAGTAGTGGTTCTGGTTGAAATTCTGCCGTGAAGAGAGAATTAACATGCGAAAAAAAAAAAAAATTTTCCCAGATCACTAAAGATAGTTATATTTAAAAAAGCGCCATATCCCAACAGTGTGACTGTATCTAAAATAGAAAATTTTCTGTAAAGGTAAAATTATTAAAAATTGAGATTTCTCTATTTTTATATTTCTTTGTGGGAGGTACGAGCATATGGAAATAGTTGCTTTTAAAATGCCCTCACATTCCAAAAATAACGTGAAATAGTTCTAAAAAAACTTTGGACCAATTGTGATGCCAAATGAATGTGTCATTCCACATACCAATTTCTTCGTGCAATGCTTTGCACAGTATGTAATTTTCAGTAAGAATGAGTCAATTCTTTATTTCATTTTGAGGATTCCAAAGCCACGCAATACACAATCATTATACAATTGTTGTTATGTATTACAGAATTATCCGAACCCACTAACTTGTAGACAGTTTCTTTCACAATGCTTTTGCATGACCAATACCACGAGTACATAAAACGGAATATTGAGTTCTGGGAAAGGTGAAAAAATAATTTGTGAGCTTTCTCATTCCTTTTATGTCAGTTTGGAAGAACATCATAGTAGAAACATCCCCTGAAAATTAATGCTCTTCAAAATGCTCTTATATTCGAAATATGACTAGAAATAACTGTATTCGGGCCGAACATTCATGCCACTTGTGTGTGTAGTCCCATATACCAATTTCTGTGTGCGGTACATGTGCTTTTCAATGAGACTGGGTCAATTTCTTATCTATTTTGATGATTCCAAAACAACACAGTATAAAAAAAATTGTAATGTAGACATGGTCAACCTTTCCCAATTCCTTTGAGACTGTTTCTTTAACAATGTTATTTCACGACCAGAACTCCATTTTGGTCTTTAACTTTATCTTTTGGTTATGTGGAATTGTACCATTTAAAGCTTGACTATGAACATTACGAAAAAAATACATGCATCAAGGTCGATTCAGTATCAAAATGAAAACAGCTGAAGGAGATTTATACTGCGATTGGAAGTCTTTGTAAAATAGCAAAGCCGATAAATGCAATTTTGTTATGAATGGGACAAGCATTAATTTTTCATTGCGCATGTCATTCTATATAGATACGAAAAATGACAACGAAAAATAGATCAGTTTTCAAAGGCAGGTTGATATCTTTAAAATCTTGAAAAATGAAAGCAACTTGATAGATTTAAGAGTTTAAAATACACTGTAATGAGCTCAGAGTTATTGAAAACTACTGAATTGGGTATTTATTGTTATGATATAGACTAGCGTAAATGGCCTTAAAGTTGTGACCCTTTTACCAGTTACTGGCATTCTTCAGTGAATAGTTGAACGATTATGAACTCCTCGTCCCAGCTTTGACCTTTATTGTAAAAAATTTTACCATCCAATGACAATGAGATATTTTTGTTTCTTTTTTTACGAACAAGGGATTCGCTCCAGAGCCTATGCATGGAGCTATGTTGCATCCAAGTGGTGGCGGCGCTAGAAAATCTGAATCAAACGAGGGAGGATTATATCGGACTGAACACAATGTCGACAATTTTGGCGACGTGATAGAACATTTTCCATCAACCAATGAAATGAAACAAAGTCCTCATATTTACAAACTTTCCCTAGAGGGTAGATATTGTGATACTTTCCCGACAATAGCTATATTTATTTTCCAAAATAGTTTTGAGGAGGGGTATGACCCCTCCACATCTCCCCTGCATCAGCGCCCAAGACCCAACGCATGGACAGACATACATACAGACAGACAGACAGAGGTCTAAACCAGAACGCCTGATTTGCTTACAAACTATTAAAAATCAACAACAACAAAAAATAAAAAATAAATCAACTGTAATACGATACTATCCTTACGAGTACAGGACCTCAATACTTTATAACTCTAAGAGATCGTTGTTTGACAAACAATTGTTTTGTTGTTGTTGTTTTTTTCATTTGATAGTTATCAAAGTAAAAGTAGCCTGTAAGCCATTTTATGAATGGTAGCAGTTGACCCATACGGTGCTCGCAATAGTGTATAACATGATGGCACTACAATACAGTAAAACATGATTTGATATTTTTATTTATTTCATATTTTATGCACCATCCTATGACACCAACCTATGATATGTGTCCATTCACTGCAACCAAGAGTCTATATCCTAGTTTTAAAAAAATAATTTATCAATAGACTTTAACGTATGTTCCTCTAGCGTGCACTAATGACAAGTTTGACATATCGTATACCGTTTCCTGAAATCAGGTTTACAAGAGCAACTACATCTATATCCTTGAAATCCTTTAGAAATGTGAAATTTCTATTTATATTGTAACATGGATATAGTACCGGTAGTATATCAATGATTTTAACATTATTGGAAAATCTATATTTCGACCTATACTACTTTGACGAACAACTATATCCATGCATGGGACAACCAAATTTCACCTTCAACAGGGCCATTCTCAGTCACGTGTGTGACCAAAATCCTGAAAAATAGTTCATTTAAACCGAATTTTCCAGTATTTGTCGTGTAGTAGAAGTCTCTAATTTTGGATATTTGAATAACAATCTTACCCCCAACAGATGGAGGGTAATTATTTTAAATGGGAGTACATCATTTTCTTTCAGAGGTGAACATTAGGTCGGTCACGTGTGTGACCTCGCACGAAAAAGGGTCTTACTTAATACTTGTTGGTATTCAAACCTATTTTTCTCGTATTTCCCTTAGAGTGCAAGTTTCCACTTTTTATTACTGTATGGTGGGATTGCTCTGAACAGTTTGAAAGCAATTTTCCATAAATTAGTGAGCATTCTTTTCTTTTAGAGGTAAAAATTGGGTCGGTCACGTGTGTGACCACTCGAAAAAGGGCATTTTTAAATGTCTCCGTAAAAACATTATGGTTGGTTAATGACCTTTTTTTTGTCAAGGAAAAGGAAATCTTTTCCATGTAAGAAACTGGTTATATAAAAAAAAATCCGGCAATGAGGCAAAATTCGATGGTCACGTGTGTGACCAAAAGTTTCACTTTACAAAGAATGGCCCAACAGTGAAATTTGAAGGCTGAAAGATTTTAAAGTAAGTATTAATGTGCTTCAATTGTGCATAGCGCTAAAATGTTTAACATAATTGTATTGCAATGTTTGAGTCATAAGAGTGAAATATATATATATATATATATAACAGCTAATGCATTGTAGCCAGTAAGTTTGATGTTTGTTTTTTTTCTCAAATTTTCGACGCTCCCTGGCGTATTCTTCAGGAGAACGATAAATGATAAAGTACCATACAAATAATTGAAATAATTATAGTGCGTGCATCCTCAGTCTTTGTCTTTGCCTACGTCAATGCCAGGACGTGAAATAGCAACATATGTATATATATATATATATATATATATATATATATATATATATATATAGTGACAAAAATAATGACTATGAGACTGTCGTAGCTTTTATTATCCTCCTTTATTTGCAGTCAAGCTTTCGATTTGTGATCTTCATCAGGAATCACAAAATGATGGCTGGCATTACAAATCGAAAGCTTGATTGCAAATAAATGAGGATAATAAAAGCTACGACCGTCTCATAGTCATTATTTCTTTCACTATACTTTCAACTAAGGAACTAACAGTGACTACCTGCGTTGTGTTCCAGGAACATTTCTCTCACTATATATTATATTATATATATATATATATATATATATATATATATATATATATATATATATACGTGTGGATCTTTCCGAAAATTTGGAAAATAAACTTTAATTGGCAAATAATGCATCTCCACCTGGTTATTCTTCTATTATATTATTCTTCTAATAAGTGGACTTAACAACGTATGTTTATAATATGCAAGATATATACAAGATAGAATTTATAAAGGTATAATACAGCATAATCATAAAGGAATTATTCTGCATGAAATATTCATACACAATATTTTGATTTCATGCCCAATTTAGCCACAAGATATATATATGTATATATATATATATAACCGGACAAGAATCCCCAAAATTTCAAATCTGTCTGATCATATCAAATTTGGTGTCAAATTTATTGTAAATCTCCGAATTTTATCAATCTCATAAAATTTAGACATTTTTACACGTATGAATACTGACAATATGAATAAATGATTAACATAATCTTGAAATCAATAACTGATACCAATTATGATAAAATGAAAAAAAAAAAGGTCATATAAATATGACCTTTTTGCTAAAATACAATTGATACACAAAGTTTAAATAAAATAGCAATCGAGAAAAGCAATTGTTTCTGTTCTGCATAATTTCTTATACTTCAGTAACCATGGAAACCCAAAAAAACTGTCATTCCGTAACGCCTAAAACATATAATTTCATCTTATTTCCGAAAAGAACTATAATTTGTTATGAGAGTTGATAGGTAAATCAAGGTATCTAATACCTACAAAATGTATGTGCTTTTGGAATGAAGAAATATTTTAAATATGAATTATGATATGATTATGTCATTACGTAACAAAATAATGCTACAGAATGACATTAAATTCAGTTTTGTATAAATTTATTCAACCCTGAACCTATTCATTACTTTAGCTTAATATATTAGGCAATTATCGGCTAAAATAGAGATAATGAGCTCACTTTCCAGTATGAAAATTATATCAAATTTAATAATTTAGATATTTTATGTTTTGTGTACAAAGGGAATGGAAATGTGGTGTTTTCTTATTCGATTTGTTAGGTGTCTTTCTTTCTTCTAAAGCTGTATTTTAGACCTAAATACTGATCCAGATAATAGTATTAAATAGAACATATCATATGATGAAATTTATGAATATTGAAAAAACAATAGAATACATATAAGAAATCCATAAAACAATGAAATAAATGCAATTTAAAATCTGAATGTCTTTTTAAGCTTCCCTGAAGCATTTTACAAAAATCAATACTCTTCAGAATTTTGAGAAAATTTAATTATTAACAATATATGAATTTTTAAATAAAATTTGCATAAATTAAATTATAACAAATCAATAAACACTATTAGAGCTGTTTTTAACCGCATATCTTAGGTCATCAAGAATTATCAAATCGTTTGCTCAATCTGTGTTTCAAACTATGTTTTAACTACTTTTTTCATAATATGGATTTTATATACTATTTCCCATTGACATTAAAATATCATTCCGAAACGATGTTTCATTTTATATATTTTGCATCATATTTCAAATATTTTCAAACAGATTTCCAGAAACATGGTGACATTTCATAGCTTACATACTTTTTTGCATCATATTTCAAATATTTTCAAACAGATTTCCAGAAACATGGTGACATTTCATAGCTTACATACTACATAATGCCACAGCAATCTTGAAAACCGGATAAAAATTCAAAGTTCACAGAGTTTGAGCAATGTTTATTCTTGTTGAAGAGTCATGCCCTTCTTGTGTCATTCCGTAACGAATCAACTTAAAGGGATTCGGTAACTTTGTGGAGGCTTGATTTAATAAATTGTTGAATTTTGATATCTGTCCTGTAGAATGATGTTCAGAAGGAAAAATAAATAACCAGGCATAGAAAGGTTTTCAAATATATAATGCTATTATTAAGATATCTATGACTGAATACTCCCATTTACGAAAGTGTATGGCCATACGCTTTATAGTCTAAAACTGAGTCTATGGGGGGGGGGGGAAATAAGTCTGGCATTTCCGGTCACTTGCATATGTTCACTTTTGTGAAGCACATGCTGATTTTGAAGTGCTTTTTTTTTTTCCTGGGCTTCATTTTTACACCATATTACATACAATGACAGCATGTAAGGCCAGTCAGCTCAGATTTTATCAAGCCTCTACAAAGTCACCAAATCACTTTAATATTTCATAGAAATGTTTTATAAATCATTAGGTTCATGGGTGTAACAATATAAGCCTGGTAATGATGTAATTATAGCAGGTGGCGACTGGAACTGTGTGCAAAGGAGACTTGATGCTCATGGTATATCACATGTTTATTTTTCATAGTTCTAAGTATTTAAAAAGTTTTCAAGCAGTTGATATATGGAGAAAATTTAACCAAGAAAAAAAAATTACATGGCGACAGTAATTATTAAAAGCACACTCTCGCCTGGATTATTGGTTGATCAGTAGAGATCTTGCACGTTCAGTTTCTTTTTTTCAACAAACATAAGACCCGAACTAAAATACGATCATAATGCCGTATCATTAAAGATAAAAATATCCCAGGAGAAAAGGGGTAAAGGAAGATGAATAACTTGTTGTTGAAAGATGATATCTATGTAAAAACAAACAAACAAAAAAAGTTAAGAATCTAATACAAAAAGTTAAGTTGGAAACCAATAAAATGAGTAAACAAATACAATGGGCAGTTTGTAAATATAAGATTAAAGAATATAGTATCAGTTATGAAAAACAACAACAATCAAGAATGAAAACAATACTATCTGAAACTAGAAAGGGTATTCAGACAGTTATGTGAAATATTACAAAAAGAATTAAGTGATGAAGACATAGAGAAAACAAGTTAAAACAAGAGTTAGACAATTGGTATACGATAATGTGTAAAGGTGCTTATAATAGATCAAGAGAGAAGTGGATAGAATAGGGAGAAAAGTGTACAAAATATTTTATTCAACTTGAAAAGCAAAGAGGAAATAAGAAAGAGATTAATTTCGTTGAAAAGGAAGGTTAGAAGGATTGTAAATAACGAAGAGATTCTTAAAGAAATTCATAGATTTTATGAAAACTTGTATGGTCAACCTGAATATGAAACAGATGTCGATGAATAATTTTAGACAGGTGCAGGTACCATGCATAACTGAAGACGAAGCGGATTGCTTACTGAAATGGAATGTTGGAAAGTGATGTCAACCATGAATCAAAACCGTTTTTGGAAAGAAACAAGACATGATAATAAATAGTCTGAATGAAGGGTATGAAAAGGGCAATCAATTCTCACTCTGTTATACAAAAAGGGTAATAAGGGATCTCTCGACAACTGGCGACCGATATCCCTTCTCAATATTGACTATAAAACTGCAGCCCGGGTATTGGCAATGCGGTTACATAAAACTTTGTCAACTATTATTTCAGCCGACCAAAGTGGTTTTATGAAAGGTAGATCGGCGAATGGAAATGTTAGACTTTTTCAAGATGTAATTGAATATTGTACGTTTTAAAATTCAGATGGTATTATATTATTTCTAGATTTTCGAAAAGCTTTCGATAATGTTAACCACTTTTTCTGTTTGAAACTTTAAAACGTATGGATTTTAAGAAATCGTTTATAAGTTGGATATACAAATGTTATACAAAAATGCTCATGGTACAGTAATACAGTGTGGTTGGTTGTCAGAGACATTTTATATCCACAGAGGTGTTAGACAAGGATGTCCCTTGTCTGCATTGTTGTTTTTTCTTGTTGCAGAGATTTTAGCAAGCCGAATTAAAGAAAACGAGGAAATTAAGGGAATAGATATTACAACAAATTTTTTATATTTGCAAGATAGGGAGGTGAAGATAACACAATTCACTGACGACATGACGATATCTGTTTGTCATGTTATGGTATTTGGTATTTTATTCAGAAACTTCATTGTCATTGACATCAATATTTTGTTTTACAATGTTATGAAAGAGATTGATACATTTGGCAAAATTGCAGGTCAAAAAGTGAACTGGAACATGACAAAGATGTTAAAAATAATGGATTTAAATACATAAATAAGTGATTTAGATTTCACAGAAGAACCTGTAAAGTATTTAGGAATATTCGTGGGGAAAAACGAGGAACATGTACGAAGGCTAAATTGGGAAAGAAAAATTGAAAAGGTAAACAATATTCTAAAGACATGGAAAATGAGACGGCTTACATGTTATGTGAAAAGTTTCATTATAAAATGTTTAATTGTATCTCAAATTATCTATGCGACCACGATTGTTCCGATGCCGGATTACATTTGCAAGAGTTTACATATAACTATTTATTCCTTTTTATGGAACTCGAAGCGTGAAAAAGTTAAACGTAATATTTGTATTAGACAGAAGTAGAAGGTGGACTCGGGATGGTTGATCTATATTTAAAATCAAATTCACTTAAACTATCATGGATACATCAATTTTTCAATATTGTTGATGCATGTGGAAAACTCTTTTCTCCTTCTGGATGAGATATCTAGGAGGAATTCCTTATTGTTTCCAACTTAACTGTCATCCAAAACAAATGAAAGATTTATGCAGAAAGAAAAATCTTCCGATTTTCTATACTGATTTATTATGTGTGGGCAGAACTACGTTATACAAATAAATTAAGTGTTAAGAAGGTCCACAATGCAATACTTTGGAATAACAGTAACATCGTAACAAATAAGCGATCAATAGACTGTCAGGAATGGAAGGAAGAGGGAATTTTTCAAGTTAAACATGTTATTTACAAACTTTGTAAATCTATCCATTTTACCGTTAAGGTAAATGGATAGATTCTTCTTGCTTTAGTGACAAATTTGATGTTAATAACCTATTGTTCTCTTTTACATTAGCGAAACTAAAAAAAGCTTTTCCTAAATGTCGGTTAGAGAAATTAAGTTTATTGAAGGATCACCATGATGATTTTTACGACCCAGAAGAAATTCAAACTTCACTTGGAGAATGTATAAATGTGACATGTACGAAAGCTAAGAATTACCATCTATTGTTGTTAGAAAAAACGAAAGAAAATATCCCTACATTCAAGTTCTGGCAAGTCTAACCAGATTTGCCAGTCTTTTGATTGGAATGATGTCCTTGAGTTTAATGGAAGACAACAGGATTAAACAGTTTAATTTCACTTTTTTTCATAGTATATTACCCTCTAGGGATAATCTGTATAAATGGAAGATGGTAAAATCAAACAATGTCAACATGTAACGAAAAAGAAACTATTGCTCATTTCTTGTTCTATTGTAAAAAAAAAAAAAAAAAAAAAGTTCAGGTCTATTGGAAATTATTTCTCGGGTGATGTATTTTATATTCAAAAAAGATATTGAAATAAGCATTAAGATGTTATTAGCGGGGTATGAAATAAAAGACGCAAGGTTTAGTTTGATCAATTTTATGATCAATTTTGCTCAGTTTTACCGTGGTCTATAACAATTATGCAAAATACAGCTTAAGGAATTTACATCATAGTCAGAAAAGGTTGATCATTGATTTTATCACATCATTCAATTTTTATCTGAAATACAAAGGAATCAAACAATTCAATGTCAAAGAAATCAAGAAAATAATTGATATGTTGTAATTTTCTCAGAATTTATGATTATTATAGTTTTCAAAGCAGTACCTGTATCTTTTATGTCTTTGTAAATACGTATGATATGTAAATAATAAATCCTCTTGGAAGAGGCAAAGAGAAAATACAACTTAATATTTCATAAATCTGATGAATGGTTGACGTGGAACTCAACAGTTGTAAAATTACCTCTTACCTCATAGTTTATGTATTGTACTATCAGTTTGAAGATATTCATTACAATGTTCATAATATTCTTCTTTCAAACTTTCAAACGATCTTTGCGTTTCCATGTAGTCAAGCGTTTGTACCACTCGACTATACGACACCTCCGCCTAGCTATAACTGAAAATCTCACTATCGTTATCATCATCGGACAAGAGTGATCAGCCCTTTAAAGCCTTCAAAGCACTCAAGAGTATAGGTGGAATTTCTGGTTGCAAAATAATTCGATGGCATTTTATGTTAATATCAAACAATAATTTGTTTCGGGTTTTTTTTTTCTAGTTCACTTCCGCATGCAAACAGCATGACGCATAGTTCACAAGTAGTGTCTTCATAGTATATAGTTCAGATGGAAAAAAGAGGAAATAAAGGAAACTGATAATCCAGAAAGAAATGTCAAATATTTGTCTTCAGCTATGGATTGTACGGGGTTTGTAGCTAAACACAATTAATTTAATTTCACATGTAGGTTATGAATACGGCTCAAAGTACAATCAATTGCAAGATTTGTAAATTGTTTATCAACTTCGAGGGGGGGGGGTGGGGGGTTGAGGGTATTTCTTGTAAATAGGTAAATTCAACCTTGTCTAATACAATATACGCTAGTCATGGAATCGGGAATTGTACAATGTTTTCATCTGCAACGTGATGCCATTTTCAGTCAGGTATTTTGAAGGTCGGCAAATATTAGAGAAGTTGACTCTCATTTACACCAAAACCACAAAATAAATATGGCGTTAACGGAGGAGGGAGAGAAAGGAGGAATCCTAGGTCGGGCAGAGAGATAATAGAGAAGATATAGTTAGTTATGCAAACAGGGGCCGCGCTACAGGGGGGGCAGGGGGGCGGCCGCCCCCTATCATTTTTCTAGCGAGCAAAAAAAAAAAAAAAAAAAAAGAGGAAGAAGGGGGGGGGAAGGAGAAAGAGAAGGGGAAATGGAGAAGAGAAGGCTAGGCCATGCAATAATGACATAACTGTTATAGTCCTATTTGTTATTTCAAGACCCTCGACGTGCGACGTTGCTATACGCGTCATTTTGCCCCCCCCCCCTATTTAAATACCCTGGTGCCGCCCCTGTATGCAAAATAGGAAATTAAAATCTTGACAAAGAGAGAGAGGGAGGGTAATAGTTACTACTAATAGTAGTAGAAACAGTAATAATAATCATCATTATTATAATAATCATCATCATCATCATCATCATCATCGTCGTCATCATCATCATCAAATAATAATGATAATAAGAAGAATTATAATTAAAAAATAATGATTATAATGATGATGATAGTTGCCTTTGTTATAGCTCATGCCTTGCACGCCGGGATGCTTATGGTGCTCAAACATTATTACCCCGGTCATAGCCGAGCAGCCAAATATATAGTGCTCTAGCATATCGGGTATAGTGCTCTAGCATATCGGGTATATTTTGTTTGCTTATGTTTTTTTCAGTAAATTATGTAAAAGTAAAGATCAGTGCACTTGCTATAAATGTTTGTTATTAAATTCCTTTTGATAGAAATGCGAGATTGCGCGAAACCAATTTCCTCGGAAAAGAACCTTCTTTGATTTCCTTGATTTTGTTTATTCATTTCCTTTCGAGTTTCAAGATATTGAGGTATCCCAAAGGGAGCCCCCTGTCTGCACCCGAGAGACATAGGAAACTTGTTTCCGAGAAACCTTCGTACAAAACACGAGCAGGTTTGTCAGGACGGTGCCAATTTAGAACCGACAGGACTCGGTAACCTGGCATGATACTATTTTATCTTTAAAGAAAATATGTATATATATATATATATATATATAATATAATAACTTTTAGAAAAAAATACATTTAAAAAAAGAGAGAAGTCAATTATATTATTTAAATTATTAATTTTTTGTTTAAGAAAAATAAATATATATATAGTTGGTGATAATAGTCAAAATTGACTGATTGCCATAAAACACTAATCAACAACAACAACGGTACCCATTTACACCTGGGTGGAGAGTGGCAAATATGGACTAGTGTCTTGCCAAAGGACGTTAGTGCAGGGTTGGGATGTGAACCTTTAACCTCTTGAATAAAAGTCAAGGGAATGAAACACTGAAGCACGACACCTCCTCTACAAATCGAATATGCGTAGAGTTGTTGTTTTTGGTTGGTGTTATCATGGCAAGCTGTCAATTTTGACTATTAATCGCCAGATAACATTACCTGTTTGTTCCATTTTGGCTAATATACGCTGATGAAGAAATGTCGCCGATATTATGCCTTCGCATGTTCAGATGGAAAACAGTATAATTTTCGATCAAACTTCGGAGGTTGTCCCACTGTCCGGCAAAGGAAGCTATATGATATAAACACTTCTTCAATGACCTTGTGCAATGATTAACTTATTTGACAAAGATAGTGCAAATATATTTGAATAAGACAAGAAGATATCAGTGACTCACCGTGGGTCAGCCCTACTCCGAAAGAGGCGATGGCAAGAACAAGGATCAGGATCTCATTAGGTCCACATTTTAGGTCCTGCACACGGGACCGTCCGTTGGACAGACGAACCATGGTCGCCATATTTCAGTCATATACACACACACACACACACTTATTGCTCTATTCAGAATTTGGCGCGCTCTTCCTTTCCTTTTCCTGGTTTGGACAACAAATAGAATACAGAAAATAAAGAGATCCTGAGCCTGAATAGATTTTAAAGTAGGTTTCCCCAGTAGCGGGAAATTATTTTTAATTTCTGAGCTAAAAGTTCACCTCCTTTGTAGGGCTAGATCTATGAATCAATCATTCGTGTATCTCTCTGGCCTGAGTAACGTCTGCTTGGGGTAAATCAAAGCACCTCTACTGCCTAGCATGACTGTGCCATGATTGATAATAAAAAGACACAGTTCAGTGAGCATATATGACTGGTGAAGAATACCCCCTAACATGTCTGTGCCATAAAGGAACAGAACGCCCAATATAACCACCACGAATGGCTTTTGGCAGTAGTCATGTTTGCACAAACGGGACGAACAAAAGATTTGAAACAGATAGGTAAACCACGACGGTTGCGTGTTTACCAATGATACGGTGCACGTTGTCCTGAAATAATCCTTCTTCTTTTGAACCAAATAAGGATAGTAAGTTGACACGGCCTTCATTTGGATGTAAACACCAATTCCAGTCACACCGCAAAGCCGACATCAAACTGACCTATCGTCGCCCAAGTGGTGGCCATTCGGGGTAGGTCTATACTTTTTGTATATATTTTTTTCGGTCAGTTGTCTGTCTGGTGGCGCTCTCGTCTGTTTGGCCTGTCAGGGGCGGACCCAAGGGGTGGGGAAGGGGGACTTCCTCTTTTTTGCTTGTCATAGGTTTGTGTTTATTGGAACCCGGCCCCATTTTTTTTTTTTTTTTTTTTTGTAGCCGTTAATCTTTTTGACTTTTTTAGGAGACTTTGGGGGTATTAAGTGAACACCCCAAAATCTGTTGACCTTCTTTTTTCTTTCTTTTTGCTTGTAACGATATCTTGGGAGTTCGTCCCCCACTGCCTCAAGTTAAAATGCTAGAGTCGCCCCTGCTGGGGTATAGTTATAAACGTACCCATATTTCAATGCCTTTAACCCTGACAGTTCCCCAGGCAGAACTGTTATTGATAATATATTCAATTACATTTATTTGATTTATATGGCAATGACAACGGAACAAATACATGCATGTAAAGGGTTGGTCAGACTTGTCCGTCCGATAACGATAACGAGACTAGCCCTTAGGCCTTATATACCTTTTTTTTCATAAGGTGTTGTAGCCGAGTAGTTAAAAACACCTAACTGTAAATGCGAGGATCGTGGGTTCACTACCCGGCACTGCACTTAAGCCCTTGAGCAAGGCACTTTATCTACATTGCTCTTTTATCGTACATTGAATAAATGGTGTTTGACATATCAATATGTGTGTGAGTGTGTTTCTTAAATAATAAATAAAAAAACAAATGAATAAATAAATAAATAGATAAATAGGGACGTCGCTAGACCAATTAAAAGGGGATGTAGGATCAAGATTAATTTGCCCCAAGTTATAGACGAAAACTGAAAGAGCGACCAAAAACGGATCCGCAGATTTTCAAGTTTTCCAACAGGTAAAAACAAAATCCCACGAGCAAGCAAGCAAGAAAAGAAAAAGAATCGTAATTTTTTTTGTGATTTGCAGACAAGGCTCTAAAAATCACAAATCCAAAATAAAATAGATAATTTTTCATATTCTTTTTTTCTCTTGGCTTGTAAAATAGGGGTGCCTGCCTACTACTCCCTTATCATGCTAATGCCGGATGTGACAGTGGGTAAACTAACATTCGTATGTTATCAAAACAATTCTACTTCGTTATTGTGTGAACGTTCCACATTGTCTAAAGGTTATATCTACTTCTGGGACAAAAAAAAAGAAGAAAATTGGAATGAAACTTGTCGAATGGAATGAAACTTGTCCTCTTATTTTTTCCACCCGTATCAAAAGATACATGTGCCAGATACGTTAATGTTCCATCCCTTTAGTTGCCCGTTGCACACGAGCTAATTTCGTTATTACTTGCGCGCACTGCAAAAACCAGGGTGTTATTATTTGAACACCTTCTCAAGAAAGGAAGAATGGAATGAATCTGATTGAATTGTGCAAAAAGTTTCACTTATCCATTATAAATGGAAGATTGAGAAGTGATAGTACAGGAAGCTTTACCTTTTCGAACTCAAGTACTATAGATTATTGTCTAATCTCAGTGACTCATTCCAGATTGTGAAAGATTTTGAAGTTGATCCATTTGATGATACATTATCTGATAAACACCGGGTCATAAGAATATATTTAGATATTGGTAGTTAAAATTCACCGGAAATCATAGAAAAGTGCTCAAAAATCGGAATTTTGGAATTACCTGACAAAACAATAATATTGAAACCAGAATTAGATGGAACAAGTCACTGACTAATGAATTTATGAATGGGCTTGATGAAGATAAAATCAGTGAATTTCTTGTAAAATTGACTTGGTAGGGAAAGAACCAAATCAAAATACAGTAAATAAGCTATTTGTTAAGGACGTTTATATTGACGCTGCTTCAAACGCAAATATGGTGAAACCATGCAGTCATATACCAATTCAAAACATTATTCACCGAGAATCAAAAAAGAAGACCCTGGTTTAACGAAGATTGTAGAAAATTTAGATCACTTTTTCTAAAATTGAAGAAAAAATGCAAAAGCAAAATTAGTACTGATTTGAATGAACTAAAAAGAGTAAAACGGCTATACAAAAAGGCTACGAAAGATGCACGGAATGCATTTTTTAGAGACACTCATAATGCTCTTCGTACTATGAAGACCAAAGATCCGAAAGAATACTGGAAGATCTTAAATCCAAAAGAGAATAAAAAAGATACCTGTTCAGTCGACATTGTTTCATTTTATGACCACTTTAAACTTTTAAATGACAAACAAAGTTCAGCAGAGGAAGGAAATATTCCCATTTTTTATCTTACTGGAAATTTTTCTTCCAATATGCAAGATTTCAGTGATTTAATATCTGAAGAAGAAGTAATTTCTCATATCAAGAGACTAAAAAATAACAAAGCTTGTGGAATTGACTTAATTTTAAATGAGTTTTTGAAAAAATGGTAGTAGTGCTCTAATAAAATGCATTACTAAATTGTTATTTTGGATACGAGTATCATACCATCAGAGTGGACTATAGGTCTCATCCGCCAATTTATATAAGAAGAAAGGTTCTTCAAACGACCCTGATAACTATCGGGGAATTTCATTATCACTTTTTTTCAATTGTACTATCGGTGTCAGACAAGGGGAAAACCTATCTCCTCTTTTGTTTGCTATTTATCTCAATGACTTTGAAACATTTGTCAAGCAACGATATACTGTAGTGGTATTGATCTGCTACCTCCAAACTTGAAAAGGCTAATGTTTGATAACAACATAGATGTATTTTTGAAATTATTCTCATTGTTGTTTGCAGTTGGTTTTTTTTTTGGTTTGTTTTTTTTCATTTATTTTATTTCATCACAGTAAAAAACTCACTTCAGCCTTCCGGCTGTTTTTCAGTAAGTCCTTGAGACAGAAACGATAGAGTCAAATTATAAAAAGACATAAACGAAATACATTAATGAAAACAAAAACAATGCATAAAAACATTTGACAGAAAAATGATCTGATCATGAAAAAAGATGACACTTTATTATTAACACCAAATGAAGATGAGAATACTGTGAGGTATGGTCCCTCAACGTTAAGGTGAATAAAACTAAGATAGTAATTTTCTCAAGAGGTAAAGTTAGGAAATTCAGGCCTTTTGTATTAGATGAAGAAATCGTAGAAGTGGTATAGATGAATATACTTATTTAGGAGTTATCTTTAATTACAATAATAGCTTTAAGAAAGCCCAAGAAAAACAAATTACTCAAGCAAAGAGAGCCAATTACAGTTTGATGATGAAATTGAGGAAACTAAGATTACCTTTAGATATTCAATTAGATCTCTTCGACAAATTAGTTGTACCCTATTCTAATTTACGGAAGTGAAATTGGAGCAGATTGAAATTATACATATGCAATATTACAAACTAATTTTAAGAATAAGGAAAAGTTCCCTGAACTGTATGGCTCTCGGTGAACTGGGAAGATTCGAAATGTCGCTTATTATTAAAGAAAGAATGATTAATTTCTGGTTCAGGACCATCAATGAGAAAGAAGTAAAATATTCAACTATTACATGTAACATTCTAAACATGCTTTACGACCTTGGTATATATTCACCTCCTTGGAAAAAATACATTCAGTCTACATTAAATGAACTTAGAATGTCAAATGTATGGACAGATCATGAATTATTTAGCAATGCATGGTTGAGATCGGCCCTGAAATTGAAACTTAGTGATACGTACTCGCAAATTTGACAAAGCGATGTCAACAGAAGCACACAATGTATTAATTATAGAATTTTTAAAAATCAGGTTGGTCTTGAATCTTACTTAATCAAAATTCCATGTCCCTATAGGATCGCCCTCACAAAATTCAGATGTGCAAATCATCGGTTACCAATTGTTACGGGTAGATATAACGGAACAGAACGGCAAAATAGAACATGCAATCTTTGTAATCTTAAACTAGGGGACGAATTTCATTATCTGTTTGAATGTTCAAGACTGGAAAATTTGAGGCAAAAATATATCAAGCCACATTTTAGAATACGATCAGATACACTTAAGATGAACCAGTTATTTAATTCAAGCAGTATGAAACAGTTAACAAATTTAGCAAAATTCGAAATAGAAATATTAAAGCGCCACTAAGTGGCATTCTAAAATAAATAATGTAAAGTTTTGTATATACGGATCATGTAAATACCTTTGTCATAATTGTGTTATTTTGTTATGTGTTATGTTGTTTTTTATTCGATCCCTTTTGTTTATGCACTTTTTAATAACACATTGTTATTTAGGCCTACACATTAATTTCGCTTAAATTGTTGCCTGAATCAAATATTTCTAGAATGTAAATATTGTAAATATTGTAAATATCTTTATTAATCAAAGTGTTGTAAATAATTCTGATGATTTATTTGATTATTTGATCTGATTTTCTTCAATACCCTTTCAAGGGTGACATGATAAAATAATAATAATTAAAAAAAAAAACACTGTCATTGTCATTGTCATTGTCATCTCGGTATCTATATTGGGCTACACCAGATAAGTGTCAAAACAACACCAGTTTCCAATCAAACTGGTGTTGTTTTAACACTAACTGGTGTTGTTTTAACACTTATCTCGTGTAGCCCAATATCGATACCGAGATGGTGTTGAATTAACACCCTAATTTTTGCAGTGGCGCGCTAGTTAAGTCTGTGAAGGCAATGAGCCCCCATTTAAATCATTCTTTTTTGCCCTTTTTATTTGGCTTTCTCTTTTTAAACTATTATCACTTTCACATTATGTTTAGTAGATTGAAAAGTCTTTTCAATTTTCTGTTCAATTTTTAGCCGATTAAGTTATTTATTTGTTTTTAATGACATGATAATCAACATGAGTGTTCAGACTCCATTGTCAATATTAAGCTCCATAAAAAGGAATACATTTTACTTCTCACTTAACTTTAGTCCGTCCTTTCGGCATCATAATTACTCTCGTTTCTTTCGGATTTCGTTTCTATGATAGTTCAGCGATAACTCAGGATATGAGGAACAAGCTATTTTATCTTTCTATTTCTACTGAGGCAATGGTGTATTTCGAAAGGCGTATTGCAACTATACTGAAATCCGAACAAGGCTAATGAATATATGAGTGCCATAACATTAAACAGGAGCACACACACTAGAAAGAGTCAGGCGAGGAAAATGATATACTGAAAAGAGACGTCATAATATAACAAGATATAATCTTGTTATATTATGATATAAGTTATCTCGCAAGAGATGAGAGAGGGGTGTGTCGTTTTTGGTGTAGGTGGGTGCCTGTGTATGTTACATGCATAAAAGGTGTCTGGAAAGGTGCGTGTGTGTATTTTTGTCTAAGAGAAGTTGATGGGTTAAGATAGAGAGAAAGAGAGAAAGAGAAAGAGAGAGAGAGAGAGAGAAGTAAAATAATACAGTTCAACAATGCATAAACGAAGCTTTACCACCCATGAATCTGTTAACATGTTTAATAAGAAATGTTGCTTATCCCCTCCCCCTTCTCTCTCTTTCTATCTCTTTCTCTCTCACTCTCTCCATCTCTCTGTCTCTCTCTCTTACACTCTCTCTCTCTCTCTCTCTCTCTCTCTCTCTGGATCTCTTTTCCCTTTTTATATCTTCCATTGAAAAGCATATATACCCTCAAAACTCTCAAAAATATCAAAAATATCAAAAAAGTGAACTACATTACAAAATTGTATGACAGTGACATAAATCAAAATAGTTACGGAAATAGAAAGCAAGGCGAAATTTCTATTATTCGCGTTATTTGTGATGTATGATTCTGTCATACACATGGTATTTGATGGCAATATAATACCCACAACACACCTAAAGCCGCTCTGGGTAAAATGCTATTCACAACGAAATGTACCATCAAGTTTAACAGAAAAGCAACAAACTGATATCAAATGGAACTGTAATTTACTTTTTGAGAAGCAAACAGACACTTAAATCATGTCATACTCTTAAAATACAATCGAGTGAACAATGACGTGACTCCTCCGAGGAAGTGACAATAATTATAGTGAAAATAGAATGAAAATTTACTCTTTTCTTTATAGAGAGCACTCGATATTCACTCGATATTCACTCGATATTCTTAAACAAGTGATCACTGACGTGAGTCCTGGAGGAGTAAAAAAAAAAAGAGCGAAAATTCACTCTTTTTTAGAGAGGAGTTTGCGAGGTAAAGGTTTACCGGCCAGTCTGCTTTGTTTGCTGTTATATCTGCCGTTTTCGCGTAAGAAAATAGATAAATCAAATGGTATTGTGGAGGTATCATATTTCAAAAGATACCATATGGTATCTATGCGTGTTAGAACTTCACTATAATAAATGTTACAAAAACTTAGTTACATATTCAAAAACAATTGTGTCAACGGTTTTCAGCTCAGATTTTAACTGATCCAACTGAGTGACATTCCTTAAATTCTGTTGGACTTTATTCCAAAGTTCAAGTGCTATCTTTTGAAATGCCCTATATGACTTCGTCTGCACGAATATATGAGAGAGGAGATTTTTTTAATTTGAACGAAAATTGCGTTTGGGTACATACACTGGAATGAGTTCACGAACATAAATAGGGCGATACCATGCAGGTAAACATTTGAATACCAGTACAAGTAATTTGTATTTAATCCTAGATCTCACGGGTAACCAGTGAAGATCAGATGGGATGGGAAGTATATGTTCATATTTCCCTTTGCCTACTATGAGTCTAGCAGCAGAGTTTTGGATACGCTGTAATTTGCAAAGTAACGACTCTGGGATTCCAAAAGGCAGACTGTTATTATTATCTAAATGACTTGAAATGAAAGCATGAACCAGTTTCTCTTTTGTCTTCCGGTCCAAAATTTTTCTCATTTTACCAATTTTATACAGACCCATGGCAGCCACATTACTGACATTACATCTCACTGAGATCGTTTTCGACTATTCATATCACAAGCCTTCACGACTGGCAAAATGGAAGAACCTGCAACATTTATTGAGGATAGGTCTGATAAACTTCTGTGGCGAGATTTTATATGTATTACCTTCATTGTAATCAATTTTAGACTATTTTGATTCGACCATTCCTTAATTTCATTCAGACATAATTCTAACTTAGGGATAACTGTCAGACGTTCCTTTTTTGAGAATATCATGTATATTTGAGTTTCATCTGCACATACAATTCTATTTACCATATTTTTCAATCAAGTGTTCTAATGGTGCTGTATACATTATAAAGCAGAGTGGGCCCATGACTGAACTTTGAGGTACACCTTCAGTTGGTTGATGACGTTCTAACAACACACCATCTACCCTTAGGGATCTATTTCTAAAGTATATATCAAACCAGTTTAATGCCAGGCCGGACAAGCCATATCGAGATGAGAGACTGGTTAACATGACATCATGGTTTATACTGTTAAATGCAGAATAATAATCAAGCATCACAAAGACTGCTTCCTTGTGAAAGGAAACAGAAAATGAAAAGAAGGAGAATGGAGGAAGGAGGAAAGTGAGAGAAGTAAGTGAGTGTGTGTGTGTGTGTGTGTGTGTGTGTAAGAGAGAGAGAGAGAGAGAGAGAGAGAAGAAGGGAGAGAGAGAGGGCAGGAAAAAAAATACTAAATCTATATTTCAATGATCAACAATCATTTTCAGAGAGGAAATGTATAGATAACACAACAGTACTGTTTTAGTTTCTACATGCCCATGTACAGTATATAAGCCTGCATTTATCATGATTATGTACCCATTAACTTGTACTGGGGGAAATAACAATGTTGCTGTTCGCAACAACATCCTTAATTCATATGGATATAACTCAACCTATATTTCGAACCCGTTGAATACTTAGCCAGAAATAACTCGGGCAGGAGTCTATGGGAAATGCATGTTATACCAAAATCAAAACTCATCCAACGGGTTAAGGTGTATACAACTCCTTGATTGACTTTGGAATAGAAAGCCAAAGAAAAGCATTGTAGAGTGTATATAGGTTGAAATTTTATTGAAGCCTGTCATGCATTATCCAGTCAATGTACATATCATATATCGTTAAATACATTTCTAATAATTAAATGCATTAATGGTAATAAAATACCCATAACACCACCAACAACTGTTAATGTGAATTTCAACGTCAATGCGACCAAGAAAATTCCAATTTCGATTTCCCAAGGATTCACATGATTTTTTCGGACATAATTTATATTCCCACTAACACACCTTCACCTGTTTGACAAGGCATAATAGAAGAGCTTTTCAGGTATCTGTGGTATGTGACTGCCAGGCTGAAATGTACTATATTCATGTGTTAATTGTACAGATACCAAGTAAGCTCCTCTATTATACCTTGTCAGATGGTCAATGGTGTGTAAACATAATCCTGACAATATCTTTGATTACTTTTGAGAAAGCAATACATTTTTCACAATTTAGTAGCTTATTAAAGAAATTACCAATTGAAACCAAATTGCACCTCAAGAAAATTATTATACTCAAAATTACTCTATGCAAATTTAAATTGAATTGAATAAAACACTTTTTACTTATCATAGTCAGAAGGTAAGAAAATGGTTTTCCTTTACAAACAGAGCATTTTTTTCGGGGGGGGGCAAAGCTTTGTCAAAGGGTACTTTGGGGTTTTAATTTCAGGGGATCTGACACCCCCTTCCCGATGGCCAAGTTTGTCAGTTTTTATATTTTTGGAATGTACATCCATAGCTCCTCCTACTGACAAAATGTGGTCCCTGAGCTTCATGGGGAAAAAATTACCCATTCCGAAGGAAATCGTTGACAGTTTTTTTTAATGTTTTGTAATCTCCAGTCATAATACTTCCTACTGACAAAGTTTGGTGCATGGGGGAGATGGGGTGAAGTCGACCCGACTTTGGGGTCTCTTTTGGGGGCTCTGGGGCCTAAACCCGACGGCTACGGTCAGGCTGACAACCATTTTGTCATTGACTTAGATGGTCTAAATAACTTTACGGGGTCAAATCTTATGGATAAAATGGGGTGACTATTTCGGGATAGGCTCCTGGCCTAGTTCTTCTCACCTTCAATGCGCCCATGGTCTCGCTCCTCCCTTCCTGTCTGAACTCATAACCATCAGCTAACCATCGCGGAACTTCCTCGGCTCCTCTCAAGGCATCATGCTCAACTACCTATCTCCCAAGATGCTTTCCACAGAGCATTCACAACTGCTGCTCTCACACTGTGGAGTAAGCTACCCAGGATTCTTCGTAATCAGCAATCTCTCAATACCTTCAAGAATTCATCTCAAAACCCACTTATTCTGTTTACATAATTGTACAGCGCATTTGAACATGTATGTATATGGAAAATGCGCTATAAAAAGTACATTATTACATGTATTATCATTTATCTATCTGAGAGACTAGGCAGACTACTAAATCTTGTCATTATCACGTGATCAGTGCTTTAACGTGAGAAAATGGCGCGAAATTCTCTGAGGCGCCACCAGTAAATAAAGGAGTTTGTAATCGTGTTAATGGCTTGTATGATAGTCCAAGCTAGATATGAACATAAAGGGAAGTATTCACTCCCGGTGTGAAATATGACGAAAATGGTCAAATCTGGAAGCGTGAAGAGGACCACAGTTGTTCCCAAAATAAAAGCATAGGTCAGCAGCACTCGCTTGTTCTCTTTCCTTCTTTCTTGCAGCTGAAGGTTCGTGCCATGGGGTGTTCTAGAGATCTTCATGTATACCAGGAAATAGCAAAAGCTGGTCAGGACAAGTGAAAGATTACTCACGTAAAACCTTACATTACTTGGGTGATGTGAGAGTTTAATGCATGCAGATACCACTACTATGATCACCCAGGTTAGGATGCAAATTATGATGCGACGGGTCCTTGTGAGGATGTTCTGGACACCAAAGGGATCAAGTTTGAAGACGATGAATTGATCAACAGCTACAAGCAAAATGCTCGCAGTGGATACCAAATGCGAAGCTCGGAAGAATATTGCCGATGTTTCCCAATAACCGGTCAAGCCGATGGTCTGCAATTTAAAAAAAAAAGTAACTTAGAGTCGGTATGATAACGTTAAAGAAATATAGTAAGTTAACATCAAACATCAATACCACAACACTCTAAAAATGTTCGGTGAAATTTTACCCAACAAACATGCATGTTCCCTTTTTACCCTCTGTTCTATAAAATTTTACCCAAACTATTTTTTTTTAGAGTAAACAGTCATAAGACAGCTAACGATTCTGTTGCTTTGGCAACTGCACTTTATAAGCACGGGCTTGAATTTCCTCCCCGCGTCGCACTAATACAGTGCACAAGTTTTACAGAAGATTCATCCCTTTCTGCCTTTCACCATGGTCACCGTCATTCATTCCCTTTAAACTTTAGGCCTACACTAATACCCTTTTTATGAATGTAATTCATTTTTAACTTCAAAGTTCTGTACACAATTCTACTCACCGATGGGACACCACTTAACCATATTACATAGTCTATTGACAGGACAAAATCCAACACGCAGTCTGCGAGGACGATGTTGAACGGAAAGATGTTGTGGTTCTTTCGAAGTCGACGATGACAGGCGATTGCGAGTAACGTTGTGATCATGAAAACGATACCAAACATTGCTGTGACCCCACATGCATGTTGAAGGGCACGGTATGTCTCATCAGGGCAGCCATATGCAAAATCAAATGGATATTCGACATCAATACGCAGAGTCGTGATTTCATAAAACGTGTCGTTCAAGTCCATATCCATTCTGATACCACAGTCATAAAGACAACAGACGGAGCAACAGATTACAAAACCCGAACGGCGAAGATTTTTGTTGGTTTTCTCCAGACAACCAATGGCAGTATTTTCAAGTCATTCAAATCATTGTAAAACAATTTCTGTATGCCTGATTCCGGCATTCATCGTAAATAGTGATGCATTTTAATCAACTGCAGTGCAGAAACCTGAATTTCTTATCATTCATAACTCGTTTAACTTTTAATAATTCAAAACAGGATGTCGAAATTAGTGTACGGTATTCATCATTCTTCGCATCTGCGTGGGTTTTTGCATGATTTAGCAGTCATTTACGTATTCGGAATCTGTAACAAAAGAATATGAAGGGTGCCAGCCAATCAGATAAAAATAGAAATCGATTTACCTATCATATCCTGTCCTGTTAGCTAAACACTTTTGCCTGTTGCACACAAGGCGTCATTTATCTGACATAGGACTGTGTCAGCGATTTTTGACACGCCGTATGAGACTGGTATCGCACAAAAGTGCAAAGATTGCTTTGAATAATTGGCTTATAGACTAATTGCCTTCAGACCCGGGTCATACGAAGCGTCATTTCGATTGCGTCATTACCTGCGGTGATCGAGCCTGTGAAGGGAATTAACCATACGTCAGTTGTTTAATTTATTAACTTTGCCCAAGATTGAAAAAAAAAAATCACTGTTCCAGCTAATGCTGTAATCATAATTGCAAACCTTTAGCTCAGACAGGAATCGCTTGAGTTTTATAAGCTGATTGGTCGTTTATATATCAAGATATTTACGATTGAACATTGATGTCGGGATAGAGTACCACCGAACCCTAAAGAACTCTTACGGTTGGCATACCTCGCTCTATCACAGAATACCGAACGGGCTGGAAACCCGCTCTGAAATCGCCAAGCGCTGGTGCTTGGTTTTTGTGACTGCAGCGCAGCGGAGAAGCCGAGCGACTTGCGCTAGCGATTGATCGCGATTTTCTCTTTTTTAGGATAGTAAACGGGGTCCATTTTCTCTCATACTTTCACATATCCTTAATTATTATATGTAGTTAGAGGACTGCACACAATTCACTGGCATTTGAGCTGATTTTACAATTTTTCACAAAGTTAATCAATCACTGTATTGTTTGCACTGTTTAATTTGCAATCACTTTTTTCAAGTATTGTTTGCACTGTTTAATTTGCAATCACTTTTTAAACGATATCAATCTTTCATGACATGCATGCCAAATACCGTACCAGTCACTGACGGGGTCCTAACGTCAACAAATGACTCCTTGTGCGAATCGGGCTTAAGCTTAAAACAAAACATCAAATTTGGCAAACAACTGCCCCGAAACTCTGTTTGGGGACTTCTCAGAGTTTCAGAGCATCTCTAGCGTAGCAATGTACACCAACCAATGAATCGTACAGAACACTTATCTTCTGTATTGCTAATGGTCAAATGTGTCGCTCAAATCAATCGGAACACCGTGAAATAATAATCGTCACCACAACAGTTGGTAATCATCTTAACAATAGATGCCAATCAGATAGAATGTGAATGAAAAGCTCAATTTTGGCGGATTAACACATGGCAAATGAATCAAAGCATCGCAATCGAACAATCAGAGAGCACCTGGATGATGTTAGGCGTCGGAGGGACCAAGGGCATCCGTCTCTATCTGTAGGGGCATATTGTTCACTGCTTACTGCTACATGAATTCTAGTGCATTTTAACAATACAGTTGGCGTCACGACGTAGTGAAATAACGACCCGTGTGCACCGGGCCTAGTTGATAACATAGGCCCATCAGTCGACAAAGACAGAGAGCTGAATGTACCGCTGGAACAACCCACATCGATATAAGTACAACTCTCTCACTAGAAAAAAAAAGTGCTGGCTGAGTTCAGTACCACCCTTGCTTACTATCCCTTGGAATATCATCAACAACAACAACAGCAACAGCAACAACAGTAATAATAATGATAATAATAATAATAATAATGACAGTAATCATAATAATGATTATAATAATAACATAATTGGTCTTATTTACCCAGGGTAGTCATATCAATATCAATACTGCTCTTACTTCGGGCCCTGCAAATAATTATGAATAAAATGTTGTCTGAAAAGTAATTGTTACCTCACAGGAATACAAAGCTTTAAAATTTTGCAATGAGTCATCTTTTAGACTTTACCTTTGCAAACACTTGCTTTAAAAGAGGGAGGAACAGGAATGAGAGGAGTTATATCAACCTTGTCCCATTTTTCAGAGGAAGATATGGAACAAAATAATGGATGGCAAAAGGAAGCAGGTTCTTCAATTGAGAGCCTGCAGAAAGGGGGGGGGGCTCAAGGGGTTCAAGCACCCCACTCAGTTCAAGTCAGAGGAGGAAGGATGAGAGAAGAGAAATAGGATAGAAAGACGAGAGACAGAGAGAGACCGAGAGAGACAGAGGCAGAAGAGACAGGAGAGAGAGACAGAGAAGGGACAGAGAGAGAGAGAGAGAGAGAGAGAAAGAAAAACAGAAGAGAGACAGAGAGAGAATAGAAAAAGAGAGAGAGATGGAGAGAGAAAGAGGGAGGGAGAGAAGGAGAAATACGAAGGAGAGTGAGAAAGAGAGAGAGAAATAGAAAGATAAACAAGGTGTATTTATATTTTCTTATGAGGGGAGGAGTGTCCTATTCACTAACTTTTAAACGAAAAGGATATATAGGCCTAATCGCCTATATATAACCATGATAACCGACACTTTACAGGTCATATTTCAAAATTGTCTCTTACCGACAGAGGGGTAATATTGCTAATAGAAAATTCTGCTCTTTTTACAAAAAAATATCATATCTTTATAATCTTTTTATTTTCATTCTCAAAATGAGTACATGTACGTAGGAAATCTAGGTCTAGATGTCCCCCCCCCCCCCGACCCCACGGGTCGACGTCAATGCCTAGAACCTAGTCCACTGCCTGGACTGTTCGCGCACGAACGCGATCCGTTGAGAAAATAATACACCCCCAACGCTAAAACTGATATAGCCCTTCCAAATCGACCCTCGCAAACGGGTGAAATTGTGGGGATCGCGCGATTAGTGGAGAGTCGCGCTCTGTGTGGGATATGCGTTAGAGAAAGAGCAGCGTTTAGGGAATAAACCAAATATAAAAAACGGACAGAATCTAGACTACCTAGAACCACGCTCCTGCTAAGCGCTTTGATCATCCAACTCTGTTGGTTTATAAGAATTAAGCAAAGCCCCCCCCCCCCCCTCCCCTTCCACCATCACAGTCCTCACTTTCGAGATCGTTCCGCGTAACCTGGAGTTGACTTTCAACCGTATCAGTTTTTCATTAGGACTTGTCGCATATTGGTCGATTTTGTATTCATCTGCATCTTCTGTATTTCACCTTGTTAATAATCCCGTGATATAAGGATGTTACCTGTTTTGATATTAGTCCTAATTTTCTCAGCGATGCAGCTTACAAGTAAGTTCTTATTTCTACTTAATCGTACTTTTTTTTCTCTACTCCATTACATCCATTTTATAATAACCTATACCATATATGCGAGAAGGAATATTATCCATGCTTGTTCATTTAATGCGTTAATTACTGGAGCAATTAAAACAACTTTCCCAAACGAATTGTGTCATTGTCAATAGTTTATATCATCAATTTTGTTGAAGAATTGTACGGCTCTTACTAAAGTAATCAATGTTTTCATATAACCTGAAAGTCTGTTTATATTCCCCTTCATTTTCAAAGATGGGCCCTGTTTCATTGGATGGGCGAGCATAGGACCCGGATGCTACAATTTCACTACTAGTGCAGTGGCATATCCCGATGCTGTTTCATCTTGCAAGGCGACTGCAAGCAAAGAATTTGTTCCTTAAGCAAGGGTTACACCGGAACCGAATCAGCTGCGAATACACCCGAATTTTCGAATTCGGGTGGATTCGGGAGCATTCTGTTCTCCCTCCCCGAATGGGCAAAAATTCGGGAGGTATTCTGAAACATTCGTGGAGGGATTCGGCTTGTTTTGAAATGTTCAAAACCATCCGAATACGCTAAAAAATGGTCCCGAATGTGGCCCCGACAAATTTCATTCGGGCCATATTCGGGATATATTCGGATGGAATTCGGCCGGATTCGGTTGGATTCGGGGAGGCATTCGGGGCATTCTAGGCAGATTCGGGCTTCGATCCGAATCGCCATCCGAATACAGAGCAGAATACAGGCGAATAAGCCGAATAGGCCAGAATACAGCCGAATAGCAGACGAATAGGTCCGAATGAGGGGCCAGAATAACCCGAATAGCCTCGCGAATGTAGACAGATTGTGCAGGGATACCTCTGCCTCATTGCGCCTGTAGCATACAACGCCATATTCGTCCCGATTCGGGTCGACATTCGGGTCATTATTCGGGTGTAATCGGGGAATTCGGGCCATATTGGGCTCAATTCTGGTCACATTTGGCTCGATTCTGGCCTCTATTCGGATTGCCATTCGACTTTATTCGGGATGCCCAAAATCGATTCGGGTCAATTCTTGGCGATTCTGCTTGATTCGGGACCTATTCGGGACCTATTCGTCTCTGATTCGGGGAGCTCCCCGAATCAGAGACGAATAAGTTCCGAATCAACCGAATCCATCCGATTCAGGCCATATTCGGGCAGAATCGGTCCGAATTTATTCGGGAGAATTCGGTTCTGGTGTAACCCTTGCTTAATAGCAACGAGGAGTGGTTAGTGTGCAATTCAAGCTATGTTCAACAGTTCAACGAGGGTTCGGGTTTCTGGATGGGGTGTACGGACGAGGCAGTAGAGGGAACCTTCGAGTGTAACGATGGCACACAGCTAGATACCAACAGTGGTAAGCAAACTTGTAATCATATAAAATAATTCAAAGTAAGTTGAATGAAAAATAAGAACGCTAACAGAGTTTTGGGGGCGGAGGTGGGGGGGGGATATTATCTCATTATCAAACTGATATAATTTCCGCTTGGACTTTATGATATTTCAATCGATATGGTGATAAGTTTAAACCAATTTGTGTAGATGATGTAAAAATAGAATTTTTCCCAACCAATATTTCAATGTTGATTCTTAATGATTATTGCGAACGCTTAGTTTGCAGAATCATATAAAGATAAAATTTTGATTCTTTTTTATCCAGCGGTCTATTTTTCTCCCTCAAATACAATGTTTACCTTGTATACGGTTGATCTTCCATACAGATTGGTGGGGTGCTGGTCGACCAGACAGCCCTGGTCATGCAGGTAGCGATCTGGACTGCATAATTTATCATCCTTACTTTGGTTTGACGGATACAAATTGTGGATCTTCATTTGTCACACTTTGCGAAGGTGATTTTAATAAGGTTGCCATAGCTGTAATCCTCATTTGATGTTCATACGGGTTTTCATGATCTATTTCAATTTATGTTTTATTCAATTTTCATCTTTCTTCATTTCATCATGTTTATTTCCAAAGGTTAAAAAACCCACTTTTCTCACATCTGTATTACGTACCCTTCAACAAATGTTTTTTTTAAAGGGTTATATATTTTACTACTCATAATGTTCTTGTTGAAAGCCTACGAATTCGTTTTTTCAATCTTTTTTAAAGTCATGAAATCTGGGGTATACTGAAAGGCGATATGAGACACATAGAAAAAAAAAGTACATAAGATTGATAGGTACTTTTTTTTTTGCTCCAAAATTCTCAGACAAACAAACAAACAACAAAATAGGTCATCAGGATTTTTGGATGGGTTTTACTCCGAAATTCTCTGACAAGCAAAAGCCAAAAAATAAATCGAAACAGAGATAGAAGGGTAATCATATTCTCCAGGTGCCTATTTAGGTGCAAATTCGCTGTCGAGGCACATCTGAAGGGGCTTGCCCAGCCCCCTTACCCCCTGATCCGACACTGCTTATAGGGTTAGAGGTTTTTTTTTTCCAAATCCATCTGGGCTATAAATCTTTGTAAAAATCCTTTCCAAAACAAGAAGGAGAAATAAATAGGAAAAGAAGAAAAAGGAAAAGGAAATGGTAATTGAGAAAAAGACATCCCCCCCCAAAAAAAAAATAGGAAAAATCAAAATGAAAGAAAGAAAAAGGTGAATGTTTATTCGATGAAGCATGATCTGCAATTCGACAATGCTCTATCGACCATTGCTCTGCGGTCATTTTCAAGTAACTTTCCGAAATCCTAACTTCAACTTTGAACCTGACACTTTACCACACTATGACCCTTAACCTAACCCAAAACTTAACCGTAACTCTATTAAACTCTTACCTAACCCAATATCTCTGACGAAACAAATCCCGAAGCAAATGTCGCCGGAGTATAGGTTAGATCACCAACATGACCAAAGTGGTGGGAAAGCCCCTCATGATCATTGAAGGACACCTCCTATAAACTTGCCTCATCTTACACTGAGTTGTTTTGTTGGTATTTGGATAAATATAGTTTCCTTATTCACCCATTCACTGCTCTACTGAGTGGGTTCCAATTTTCGTTAAAAGAAAAACTAAGATAAGCCTCCGCCCCCTTTTGGAAAACTGAATTATTTTATATCTCTTTTTATTCTCTTCATGTACTGTGTAAAGCGGTTAGAAAATATTGTATTAATAATGTAATTTCTTATAATTATTATTTATATTACTCCTGCCACTCGATGGGTCTTCATCTCCTTTTTTTATAGAGCAAATCTCCTTAAAACCTATACTAAGTTATCACGATCATAATGCATATTAATGGTTCATGCGATTGCAAGATTTTACATCGTATTCTAAATGTGTTTTTTTCTCTCACGCTGTTTTGGAATTTTAAAGAAATCGATACATTGTTTGAGTCATTGCTAAAATGCTGCGAAAAATGATCTCAAATTTCCAAAGGTTCTCGGTCCGATACTTTAATGGATTTAATATATAGCTATAGTTTTGAGATTTTAAAGCTCTTTCTGTACAACTTAATGATGCATGTTTGATCTATACTTATGAATGAAATGATATTGAATGTACGTTTTAGCCGATGGAATGCTGCTTACTATTATTAATCAAATTCATTTGAAAACGAACGGCTCTGATAAAATTTCAAGAATTTGACAAGGAAAAGCAATTATAGATATCATTTTCCTCCATACAGTTGAGCCCATACCTGATGTTAATACTACCCAGACCCCTCCACAAACTACCATTCAGTCCCCGACCACTCAGTCTCAGACCCCTCCACAATCTAACACCCAGTCCCCGACCACTCAGACTCCTCCACAATCTACCACCAAGTCCCTGACCACTCAGACCCCTCCACAATCTACCACCAAGTCCTCGACTACTCAGACCCCTCCACAATCTAACACCCAGTCCCCGACCACTCACACTCCACACTCTACCACTCAGGCCCCAACCACTCAGACCTGTCAACGACCCAAACCCCGTTTCAAGTCGAGCCTCTTCTCCCTGGCCAAGGACAACGAGGGACGTTCTCTGATTGCTTCTGCCTCACTGATCACGTGATGGAGACTGTGCGACAGGTAAGCCTGATAAAATGTGCCATGATGTGCAGCGGCGGAGCTGGGTGCAAGTCATTCAATTACAAAGATGGGGTGTGCGAGCTGAATGAAGAAATCAGAGAGAATGTTGGTTCGAGCTACTTCTCATCATCTAATGAGTGCAATCATTATGGACTAATCTGAATATGGTTTTTAATCAAGACAACCTCATTTAAGACATGTAACGACAAAAGGATCACGTATGCGTTTCACTCTCTATCGTACTGTAGCCTATGCATATATATTTTTTTATTCGATTCACATGTTTAGGGGATTGATTTCATTCACTTTAATTTCATTACATTTATTCACGTGCCATTAATTTTTACAATTTTTTTAATTTTTATTTTTTATTTTTACTTTTATTTTTTAAAAGTTGTAATATTTTCATCCCTAGTGCCTAAGTTACCAGGTGCATTTCGACTTGTGATCATATTAAAGGGTTGGTAGAAATTGAAAGAGTTCTTTTTTCGCAACTGGTTTCATCCATTAAAATATTTTCAGCTATTTTAAAAGTCTTGAAACGTCCAACTTATAAAGAGCAATTATCTTGTACATGCATTTTTTTCATATACGTCAGATTACATAAATCAGCATGTATATTGTCGCCTAATGTTTACAAAGGTTATATATTTATGTGTCAGAAAATATATTTAGGGGCATGACTTTTGCCTCCTGGAGTATACAGAAGTGTGTTTTACAGTGATGTTAATGTTCCAAAATTATATGAAATTATGTAAATGAATAATGTCACCTTATGTCTACAACTATGTGAATATGGTTGAATTATGCAAATATTCATCGTTTAAACTTTGTGGCGTAGCGTAAATCCAACCATTGAGGGAGCACTGGAATCACGGGGGGGGGGGGCTGGTCTTTATACTCGGTGAATGAAATACAAGAGTGTGGGAAGAGAGTTCTGTTATCTCCTTTTTTTCGTTCTCCCCCCTCTTTTTTCCCCCCCCCCCCCCCCCCCCCCTCTCTCTCTCTCTCCTCCCCTCCCTTTTCTCTCCCTCCCCTCCCTCCCCCTTCTCTTTGGCCATTTGATTAGGAAACGTGCCCCCATGATACCTGTTGCTACGTCACTGCTTTTAAGCATCTGCCACCGTTTGAGCAGAGATTGCAATTGTCAAGTATGCATCTGTAAATGCTAAAGTATATTATTTTGTAATTACATTCCATAACGACATTCCAAAATCTGCAATAATATTTTGGATTATAGAACATTACATTCTCATATTTTCTTTCTTTTTTGTTTTGCTAGCGTTCTACCTCGTTGTGGTATTTTTGGTATTTTTAAGCTACAGAAACTAATGTTTTCTTAAACGTTCTCATTTGCAACTCTTAGCTTCTGACAGCACGTGGTGAAATGAATATTCGAATGTGTTTTAGGATTTTATAGTACTATGTGCTTGATCTATTGTTCATAAAGTCAACTTGTGTAAAATCAATATATTATATGCAAGCCTTGCACACATATGTTCCCTTCTGATTTACTTGGTCATCCATTTATCATGTTTATTATTCTTTTGATTCAAAATGAAAACGATATACATGTATACATGTCGTCTTCACCAGCTTCATATCGTTTCAGAATCTACAATTCCCAGTCAATAACAATTCATAATCTATTACATATCTGTTACATAATTTGATTAAAGAGCAAGCCAACACTCATAGTATAAGTTACTTTGAATGAAAGCGAAAAGAAAGAAAGAACGAAAAATCGAGAGAAAGAATGTTTTGGGGAAAAACTGAACAAAATGGCGTAAACAATAAATATGTAATGATTTCTTTTTGAAAGTTGAGATGAATTAGAATAATGAGAATTTCATATTGGCCTGTTGGTAATATCACTGTGATGAACTTTCTTATTTGTTTATGAAATATATTGGCGTTGAATTTAATTGTTTTCAGTTTCGTTAATGAGCAGGGTGCTTTCTTCTTTTGGATGACTTCAAACCAAGGAAACCACACATGAGCAGTGACTGAGTACAGCCCCAGGGGAAAAGGTACTCGGGAGAAAACTGGAAATGTATGACATTTCAGTGATGTATGAAATTTCAGTGTACAAAAAGCACTAGAATTGACTTGCATTACATCAAGGTCACACGACTGAAATTGTCATTTAGTAAATAAATATCAGCTTTCAAACATTCTACAGTTTCTTATTGCTTGTTCATTTTTTTAAAATGAATTTCATCCTTTTCTGTTAATCATCTGCATTCAACCAAAGCGATTCGTAATGAAGGTTGGACTGCCCTTGAAGCATGTATTGCTCAATTAATCAGATAATAGTCGCCCAGTTGTGAAACGCTTGATTTCTCTTGCATGACCATAATGTTGTGGATAAACATAATGAGTGTCTCCATTCGCTTATGTTCTGAGGCAAGGTGTAACGAGAAAGGGAAAAATAAGAGTGCTGAGTCAGTATGAATAGCAATACTTCCTTTAAGCGCAAGTAATGGAGTTTCGGTACATCAGTCCATCAAACTGGGGGGGGGGGGGGGGGGAGGGGCATATAATGAATGACGCTTGACTTGTTTTCTTTTAAAGCTCACAGAAAGTCTCGGTAGCAAAAAACATACTGGCAAGAAACTTATCTAACATAGTCACATTCTATTCTTGTTTTATCATAAGACACATGTACGAGATTATTTAACATTCCATTCACGATTTCGAACAAATTTTAGTGTAAATATCTGTAAGAAACGCTTGGTAACGGCTTTTCACTGCCTCACGCTAAGACCATATCCACCCGAAGGTTCCCCGCACAATAAACCCAGCGCTTCGCTCTGTGTGTAGCGTATTCTATAACACACAGCAATCCATGAATCCCCATGTGCGTAATGTGTGTGGCCGTTGTCTGAATTTACATCCCCTCTTTTTTGGGCCAGGGATTTTTATTACTTTTCACCTCTCATTCGATAAATATTTCACTTGAGGAGGAAAAAACTTCACAGTATCTTAGTTATGTTAGTACCCTGCTATTTATTAAGTAAAATCAAAGAAATCTCACGAAAAGTTTTTGAGAGCTTCCCAAAACTATCTGTTACCTTTAAAGGGGTCATTACCGACAAAGTCTCCCATAGTAATTAAATAATTATCGACCTTGCTCCGTAAAGTATGATGATTTGATACACAATTCCTCACTGCATTTTGACAGAACATTTTTCATTAACGTTATTAATACTGAAAACATCGAGCTGGGTTTTTTTTAAATCCAAGGTCATGACCACATGAGGTCGGTGGGGGTAATGAGTACATCATTAAAGAAACGAACACCATTTAAATCCATGTAGATATTGGAAATGTAAAATGTCACAGCAGGAGCTGTATATTTTGTAAGTTTGTACTGCCAGATTCTGAGATTTTGAATCACAAAATATTATTTTTATGTTCTCTGGTTGCTGACAAAGAACACGTGTGACTGCATTGATGTGGTATCAAACTGCAAGTGAAGCTTTATTCATTAACAACTCTTATATATGCATGTATCCACAGTGTCTGCACATGGCAGTTACATAACATACAGCTGGCATGGATTAATAGGTGTGGCTGGATGGAGCAGGGATTAGTGAGATAGGAAACAGGCAAGGAGATTAGGGTAGGAGATTGAAAGTAAACAAGAAAGAGTGTGGGAATGGAATGAGATGAAATGATCAGTACACAATAATTATATGTCCTCACGTTTGACTTGATAGTGAAGACAGGACACCACTTATACCAAAGGGGCCAGGGTGGGATTGGGGTATGCTGGGGAGCGTTTCATGAAAGGAAGTTGTCGGATATTTCATCCGACAACTGTTATAAGCTACTGAAATCTTGCATCTGATTGGCTGAGAGCAAATTTGTCGGATAAAATATCTGACAAGTCCTTTCATGAAACGCCCCCCCCCCCCAAAGTTGACATAAACAATCGTATTTTACTTTACATTGAAGTGATGATTAAAATAAGATACCGTTATTAGGTTTTGGAAGGGGTTTACAATCGGGGGGGGGGGGATAGATTGATCTTTGCTGAAAAATATTGTACATTTCTTCCCTCATATTTGAAAGAAATTTTATGAGATTTCCAATACCTGAGAAAAGTGTATATGATGAAACTGGAAGGTTTCCGGTTTCGTGATTGTTAGAAAATTGTGGTGAATTATAATACATTTCCTCGCTTTCGTAACTACTCATGCCTGTCAAGATATTAAACTCCTATAGACTTATACGTTTAGACAGTATAATATCATTCACTTAGTTTATCCATGAACTCATACCAATGATTTAGATTTGCCCATTTTTATTTAAGCTATGAATAATAATAGATTCCTAAGATTCTTCAGATTTTTTTTTTTTTTTGAGGTATGGATTTAATACTCGTAAATTGAACAGTGTGATCAAATATATGATGTCTTTCTCATAAATACTAGCATCTCATATGCAAGTAGTCTTCATGGTGTTTTGCATCCTTCTCTTAAGATATATTTTGCTTGCATTCGAAACTATGTAAACCCTAATAAACTGTAGAGTGTGGAGAAAATAAAAGTTAATTTTAAATCTGAAATCTTCTAGAATGACGCATGCATTTTAAGGGATGGATTCATTGATCGATTGACTGTTTGATTATTGATTAGATTGATCTATTGGTTTATAAATTGACTGATTGATTGAATGATTGATTAATTGATCGATTGATTGATTGATTGATTGATTGGTTGATTAGGTACCTTCAAGTGGAATTGATCTTTTTCATATAAATGCAGTTAGATTTATACAAACTTGTGTGGTAACGAAATGTCATATTCACCTTTACAAAGTATCATATTTGAATAGCCGAAATGCTAATTGCATACATTAATTGTTGCTAAGTCAGCTAAATATTATGGCTTGCCTGACTTAACAACATGTAATGTATGCAAGTTGCATTCTGATTATTTATATTCAATTATTCATATTTGTTAAGGAAATAATTTGTCATTAGGAACGTAGCAAATCTGTAGACATTAAATTTTAATACATTACGAAAACGGCCTATTGAGATTTGCCAATGTGTTTACAGAATCAAAACTTCAGTATTCCCGGTCAGTTGTATAGCTCCCTTAAATCGCTTCTAATAATTTAAGACAAACTGTAAATGCTCTCAAGTTTGGGACTAAAGATCTGTTTAATTTTATAGTTAGTTATAGCATAGGCTAGGATTTTGATTACTTAGTATAATGAATGTCAAATAATCTACTATGCAAAGTTTCAATTACGTAAAATATCAAATCTACTCTCTCTCTCTCTCTCTCTCTCTCTCAATCGTAATGCCTGCAAACAAAAATGAATACGTTTTATTAAAGACAGACGTCATTGAAATTCCAGTCAGAGCAGCAAAATTAAATAAGATGCGAACTTGAAATCATTCTGTTTTCTTTGGACAAGAAAAGAAAATTAGATATCATTTTGCATGGTTTTAGACAGATATACAAAATGATCATGAAACGAAGGAATCATGTAAAACAGTGAACGCCAGATGGCGCAACAGGACTAGTCCTCAGGACTGGCTGCTGTGGAAAATCGGAAAAGCCTTTGGAATTGGTTAAAAAGTGATTGAATAAAATTGCATTGTTTTTGATCTTTCAATAAAGAAAACCCTTCTCTCTGAGTGTTATACGATGAACTGTCTCAGGTACCCATGCTGTTCTCTATTATAATGTCACAATCGGGAAAACTTTTACTAAAACCTGTTGCACATGAGGCGTCATTAATTTGCCTGACGTTGGACGGCGTCAGTGACTGGCGTAGTCTTTGACGCCCCACGTGAGAGTGAAATCCTACAAAAAGTGATTGCAAAATGAAGAGTGCAGACGAAGTCTTTAGTAATCGCCATGGGCGCAAATCCAGGGGGACATGGGGACATGTCCCCCCCACCTTTTTGAAGATAGGCGAATGTCCCCCCTTCCCCCCCCCCCCCACACACCTTTTTGAATAACCTTTGTTGTTGTTGTTGTTGTTTTTTGTTTTTTTTGTATTTTTTTTTTGCTTGCCAGAGAATTTTGGAGGAAAACTAGACCCCAAAAATTGTGATAACCCTTTTTTTTTTTCTTCTTCTCTTTTTTGGTTGTCAGAAAAAAAATTCAGACATTTCGGACAGGTACAATCTGGTGACCCCCCCCCCCCCCCGAATTTCAAAATGGATTTGCGCCACTGGTAATCGCCCGTCACCCTTTCGATTACTGTGCAGGTCCATCGATAAAGACAGAGAGCTGACCATACCGCTTGACCAACTCACATCACATTGATTTGATTTGATATAAGTACAACTCTCTCACTACAAAAAACAAGCAAAAAAAACCCCCAGAAAACATTCGGGCTAAATTCCGGGCACTCTGAAATCAGTACCACCCCTGCTAACTCCCCTTGGACAACCCCCTCCCCCCTCCCCCCACCTAGATTTTAAAAAATTACTCGAGGGGGAAGATTACACTTATGAATACTCTAATCGCCCTTCGGCAATTCGTGTAGCGTAGTTATCCGGGGGTCGAAGTCCAGGTAGTTATTATATCGACCCAAATTTACGAAGGTGGTTTAAACCTAAACCATGGTCTAAACCATAGATTATTGTCTTCGGGGGTAGTCAAGGGCGTAAACAGGTGGGGGACACTTTTAAAAGTGGGGGGACATCATATCATTTGTCCCCCCCCCCCCCACTTTTGGGGTTTCATTATTAAAAACCTGAAAAGCACTTCCATCTTGTTCTTTTGCATGCCTTGAGTTTGAGAAATACTCAAATATAAATGTTGAACCGCCCTTGTTGACATTTGTTGCCTTGTTGAAATCATCCCAATCCTCTTCCCCCGCCATGCAGCACTGCCATGGCGCGGCGTGGCGCGCCGTTCGATCGAGTTGCAAATTTTATTCTAGATCTCGCCTAAAGCCCTTCTACTTATGAGAGCTTGTAATATTACTGCTTGTTATAATGAGAATCCACTGCAAAAGCTTTTAACAACATGATTTGCTTGATTTCTGCTACACAGTGCATTAAAAGGCCTATTTTCGATGGCAAAACTTCCCTCGCTCAGTGTCCCCCCCCCCCCCCCCCCACACACTTTTCAGAAGCTGTTGACGCCCTTGGGGGTAGTTGTCTGATGGGTGAATTTCGGGAGTAGTCAACCAGGGGGTAGTTGTCCTAGAATCTGTCGATTATATTTTTGGTAGAACTATTCTCTAAATCTGACCATTGTGATACAAAATTTAAATTTTCTCATATACCACACCCTACACCCTGCTCCTAAGGTCTGCAGAAACTAGAAGTAGATATAGTCCATGTTATTGAGATACTGTTAAACATATTGTTGGATGTTGTAAATCGACCTTGAGCATTATTGTACATCATATTTAATGTGTGCAAACTCATGAGGGCTATCCAGGGTTACTTGTAAGTATCAGTAGCCTTTATAATTATGGATGATCGTTTCCTGCACATTAATGCTTGATAGTGCAATGAATTGGGCGATAAATTATTGTGCCTAATTGAGTGTACATAATACAAGCGTATATAGGAACAACAAAAGATCATTATTATGATTACACAGGAATGATGATAAATACTATCGGTGTGTCTACATGTTTTACATTTGCAGACAACCGTGACGCTCCGGCATATTGAATTATCAATAATTATGAAAAAGAAAAATATAGCATCCACAATTAAGGTAGCAAGGTGTTCTATCAGAAAAGGGTGTAAACAACTTTAGTGAATGATATATGTCTTCAGAAAAAGTCATTTTCACCTGTTAGAATTGTAAAGCATTACATTGTTGCAGTGAGTATTCTTTGGGACTTTACTTTTCAAACACTTGTATTCATTAAAATCGGGAGGGATATGAGGGGAGATGTGTATCAACATCGTCCCATTCTTTTGAAAGGAAGACGTTTAAGAAAATAGTTGATGGCAAAAAAAAGCAGATTCTTCAATTGAGAGCCTGTAGAAAGGGTGCTCAAAGGGTACGAGCTCCCCCCCCCCCCACACACACACACTCACTCTACATCAGGGGAGGGGGAAAAGAGAAGAGAGTGTGTGCGTAAAAAGATGAGAGAAAATAAGATGGAAAGGAAGAGGCGAGAGGAAGACGAAAGAGAGATGAGATAGAGAACAAAAAAAAAGACCAAAGAGAGAGGGAGAGAGAAAGGGGAAGATGAGGAGAGAGAGAGGAGAAAAGAAAAAGAGAGGGAAAGGGAGAAATAGAGAGAAAAAGAGAGAGAGAAGGATAAACAAGATGTGTTTATATCTTATGACGGGATGAGTGTTCTATTCAATATATTATAAACGAAAAGGTCGTATAATCGCCCATTACCTACACTTTACAAATATTTAAAAATGGTCTCTTACTGATAAGGGGGGGGGGGGGGCAATGTTCCTAGGAGAATATTCTGTTTTGTTTACAAAAAGTAACATCATTTCTTAATTTATTTTTTTTTTCAAAATGAGGACATTAACGATGTTAACGTAGGACAAGTAGGAGTGGCAAATTGATTGAAAAGCTTGACGATGGATATAGACAACTCCATAAAAATGGTTAAAGGAGGTCCATGTGCCCCCAGCCCAACAGGTCGACGCCAAAGCCTAGAAACCACGCCCTGCTAACCGTGATGAGCATCCATCAGAGTCGTTGGGATTATAACAATTAAGCAACACCCCCCCCCCCCTTTCCATCACCACAATCATCACTTTCGAGATCGTTCCGCGGAACCTGGAGTTGACATTCAGCCGATTCAGTTTATCATTAGGACTTGTTGCGAACTGATCGATTTGTTATTCATCCCCATCTTCTGTGGTTTCACCTGTTCATAATCACGTGATATAAGGATGTTACCTGTTTTAATATTAGTCGTGATTTTCTCAGCGATGCAACTTACAGGTTAGTTTCTTATTTCTACTTAATCTTACTTCCCCCCCCCAATTTATTTTATACTTTTATAAAGATATGAGAAGGAACATTTTTCATGCTTATTTATTTCATTTTGTTTATTATTAGAGCAAAACAACTTTCCCAAACGAATTGATGTCCTTATAAATATAGTTATCATCAAATCTTTAGAAGAATTGTACCACCTTTACTAAAGTAAGATCTGTGAATGACAATAGATTCCTAAGATTCTTAGATAGTGGGTGACATGTATTGAAAAACATTTTGAGGTATGCATATTTTTGTTACTATTTCTGTTAAGTTGGACAGTGTACTCAAATGTTTGATGCTGTTCTTATAAATACAAGCATGGTGACCAAAAATTGATGACCTTTTTCCTTTGCAGAGTTTTGTTGGGAATTTGACCCCCCCCCCCCCACCCCCTTTAGAAAATCTTGGATCCGCCCCTGCCCCCACCCTGTTCTCTTCAACTTCATTGAAAGATATGATAGTATGCTGTTTACTTGTTAGAAATGTAAAGCCTTACACTGCTGCAGAGTAAGTAGTCCTAATTTTTTAGACTTTACCTTTTTAAACACGTGTATTGTTGAAAGAGGGAGGAATAGAGATGAGGGGAGAGGTATATCAACATCGTCCCATTCTTCAGAAAGGCATTTAAGAAAATAGTTGATGACAAAAGTAAGCAGGTTCTTCAACTGAGAGCCTGCAGAAAGGGGGGCTCAAAGGGTTCGAGCGTTCCGCGGAACCTGGACTTGACATTCAACCGAATCAGTTTATCATTATGACTTGTCGCAGACTGATCGATTTGTTATTCATCCCCATCTTCTATGTTTCACCTTGATATTAATTCCGTGATATAAGGATGTTACTTTTTTTAATCTTAGTCATGATTTTCTCCGCGATACAACTTACATGTAAGTTTCTCATTTCTACTTTAGCTTACTTTTTTCTCTAATCTATTATCCTTTTTAATCACCTATGTGAGAAGTAACATTATTCATGCTTATTCATTTCAGTCAAAAGAAAAAAAAATCCCTAATGAATTATTTCCTTGTCAGTAGTTATCATCAACTTTTTTTTTACTAAAGTGATGCACATTTTCTACGTCATCTGAAAGTCTGCTACTATGCCTTCTTCTCCAAAGATGGGGCGTGTCCCAACGGATGGGAGAGCATAGGACCCGGATGCTACAATTTCACGTCTTCTGAATCCGGTGAAACAAGGATGACATATTCCGATGCTGTTTTATCTTGCAACTCAATTGGTGGCAAAGTCTTTGTTCCTAACAGCAAAAAAGAGTGGTTAGTGAGCTATTCAAGCTTTGTTCAACAGTATTTCAAGGACGTGGATTTGTGGGTAGGATGTACGGACGAGGCAGTAGAGGGAACCTTCGAGTGTAACGATGGCACACAGCTAGATACCAACAGTTGTAAGCAAACATGACAATCGTACAAGATCATTCATATTAAGTTAAAAGAAAAATAAGATCTCTAATTGATTTCTTGGGGGGGGGGGGGAGGGGGATGGCAGGATATTATCTCTTTATCTAACTGATATCATTTTTGCTTGGACCTTTATAATATTTACATCGATGAGACAATTTATATCATAGCGATATGGTGATAAGTTTAAGCCAATTTGTGTAGTTCATGTAGAAATGGAATATTTCATTGTTTGTTTTGAGAGAATATTGTAAACGCCTAGTTCCAGAATGTATAAAGATAGAATTTCGATTCTTCTTTCCAACCGTCTGTTTTTCCTTCGTTTACAATGTTTACCTTGTACACGGTTTTTCTTCCCTACAGATTGGTGGGGTGCTGGAGAACCAACCAGCCGTGATCTTACAGGAAGCGATCAGGACTGCGTAGCTGTTGTTTATGATTTTATTCCTTACCATACTGCTTTGTTGGATCGCAATTGTTCATTTTATTTCTACACACTTTGCGAAGGTAATTTTAGTAAGGTTGCCGTAGCTGTAATCCTCATTTGATGTTCATACAGGTTAGCAAAAGCAAAAGCAAAAACGGAAAAACGAAATCAGTATTCAATTTTAAATTTGCAAAGCAAAAAAAAAAAAAGAAGAAGAAGAAAATAAATTATTGTAAAAAAAGAAAAAAAAAAGTTGTTCAGTTTTTAATTTTAGAAATAAGAACGAAAAAAACAAAATCAAAAATTAGAAAAAAGTGTTCTATTCCTAATTTGCAAAGCGTGAAACAGAAAACGAAATCTTAAAAGATGTTTAATTTCCAATTTCTGAGACAAAAATGCAAAAACAAAAACAAAAATAAAAAACCATATTTGATATCTCTATTTGCATAAGAAAAAACGAAAAAAGAAATATAAAAGTTTCTCATTTTTTTCGTTTTGAAAAAAAAAACTAAAAAAAGCAACTTCAAGGAAACAGCAACAACAAAACAAAAAAACACTTAATTTTTCAGTATTTTCTTCTTGCAAGTTTTGTTCCTGACACATATTATTAAAAATCGACCGTTTTTTTTGTTTGTAATAACGAAAACAGAAACGGTTTTTTACTCAATATTCTCTATTTCCTTTTTTCCGCTTTGGAATTATAAAAACGAATTATCGGAATGTACCTTCATTTGTACTGCCTTAATGTGGGTTGGAATGTTCGTTTCCCCTAGAAAGGATCTCAAATCTTCAAAGGTTCGCTGTCTGATACTTTCATGGATTTAATTTATAGCTATATTTTATTAGATTTAAAAGCTGTTTCTGTACAACTTAATGATGCATGATCGCTGTATACTCAACCCGTTGGCTACTGAATTCTTTAACTCTCATAGGCTTAATACAAGAGCCACCCGGTTCCCGTAGTCTATGGGTTAAGACAAAATGATATTGAATGCACGTTTTAGCCGATGGAGTGCTGCTTATTATTACTAATCAAATTCATTTGAAAACGAGAAGCTCTGATAAAATTTAAAGAATTTGACCAGGAAAAGAAATAACGAATGTCATTTTCCTCCATGCAGTTGAGCCCATACCTGATGTTGATACCACCCAGTCCCCGACCATTCAGACTCCTCCACAATCTACCACCCAGTCCCAGACCACTCAGACTCCTCCACAATCTACCATCCAGTCCCCTACCACTCAGACTCCTCCGCAGTCTACCACCAAGTCTTCAACCTCTCAGACTCCTCCACAATCTACCACCACGTCTTCGACCACTCAGACCTGTCAACGACCCAAACCATGTTTCAGGTCGAGCCTCTTCTCCCTGGCCAAGGACAATGAGGGACGTTCTCTGATTGGCTACTGCCTCACTGATCACGTGATGAAGACAGTGCGACAGGTAAGCCTGATAAAATGCGCCATGATGTGCAGCGGCGTAGCTGATTGCATGTCATTCAACTACAAAGATGGGGTGTGCGAGCTGAATAAAGAAATCAGAGAGAATGTTGGTTCGAGCTACTTCTCACCATCTAATGGGTGCAATCATTATGGACTAATCTGAATATGGTTTTTAATCAAGACAACCTCATTTAAGACATGTAGCGACGAAGGATAACGTATGCGTTTCATTCTTTATCGTACTGTAGCCTATGCATGTAATATATATAATATTTTCGATTCACATGTTCATTCAGTCTAATTTCATTACATTTATTCACGTGCCATTAATTCATGAAACATGTTTTTACCATAAACATATAACGATTTTCATGCCTAGTGTCTAAGTTACCAGGTGCATTTCGACTTACTGGCAAATTAAAGGGTTAATTGGTAGAAATTGAAAAGAGTTCTTTTTTCACAATTTATTTCATATATTAAAATATTTTTAACTATTTTAAATGTCTTGAAACGTCCAACTTATAAAGAGAAGTTATCTTGAACATATTTTTTTCATATACGTCAGATTACATAAATCAGCATGTATATTGTCGCCTAATGTTTACAAAGGTAATATATTTATGTGTCAGAAAATATATTTAGGGGCATGACTTTTGCCTCCTGGAGTATACAGAAGTGTGTTTTACAGTGATGTTAATGTTCCAAAATTATATGAAATTATGTAAATGAATAATGTCACCTTATGTCTACAACTATGTGAATATGGTTGAATTATGCAAATATTCATCGTTTAAACTTTGTAGCAGTGGCGTAGCGTAAATCCAACAATTGAGGGATCATTGGAATCACGGGTGGGGGGGGGGCTGGTCTTAATACACGGTGAATAAATACAAGGTCGTGGGGAAATAAGTTCTGTTATCTCCTTTTCTCGTTCTCCCCTCTCTTTTC